>OY744615.1:4258122-4520622 GCA_963556255.1 Allolobophora icterica | reverse complement strand
CAAAATAAACAACTATGCACATTAACTTTCCAAAATAATTTTTTTGAATCACCCTAATATATATATATATATATATATATATATATATATATATATATATATATATATATATATATATATATATATATATATATATATATATGTAACGATTCTGTCGTCACAACGTCTCTGTATCACTGTTCCCACTTTCATATATGCGCTATAGGAAGAGACATTACGTAATGGCTATTTTTAGCTCATTGCTGTTTCTGCACTCAGTTTTATGACGTGTGCAGTTTTTGTGTTGAGGGAAGGCTGATGATCACGTTGTTCGCTGATGTTTCTGTTTCGTACAATTTCGATAAAAAATACCTGTTAGAAATCGAAGTTTTATAGGTTGAGGGTAACGGTAGAATGTTAGATTGTCTTACCCATCTGTAAATCGATTTAAAGGTTGAAATTAGTCGTAATTGGTAAGGTGACGGTCCATTAAGATTCCCCTGTTCACAAGTCCATGATATAGATGTGAAATCCAAAGTGGCCATCTTAAGCGTAGTTAATGTTTGATTGTTTGGTGACCTAGATTGGAATTATTTGTGTTTTAAGATACATAGTAGTAACTTAGGCTGACTGTGTATTAACTTGGATAGGTTGTCGATGTGAGTAAATGTGAATTGTGGTGATTTAGACCCCTTTTTGAGATTTGACCTTTGACCTTTGCTAAGTTGAAATGTTGAGTGTGTGTTGAAAGGTCATGTGTAGTATTTTCATTGGAATTGAAGTCGTGTAATTACATATAACTGAATTAAGATTTTGTTTAATTGTAAGGACTGGAGCTATATAAGAGTTAAGTGAACTTTAAATAGAATACCACAGGACATTAAGTCAAATACTAATTGTTTTTGAGTTAAACTGATTGTTTTAGTTGATTCAAAATTTTAATACATGGCAAATCAACTGGATTCATTTCTTATCCTATTGCAGGATGATGCTAGTTTCAGAAATAAGTTCCTTCAGCATTTCCCACAATTAGCATTCGATAACAGATTTAGAAATTCAGTAAATGAAGAGGTAGAAGATGAAGAAGAGGATGTCCAAAGTCCAAAGGCTCATTCACTTGGTCACCCTAGCCCTCTACCACCTGAAACACAGTTAGTTTCAGAAGATGAGGAGGTGGAGGACGAAGTTGAGGTAGAAGAGGTAGAAGAAGAGGGTGGGGACACCATAGACCCTGAGTATAGGAGAAATCCTATGTTTGTTTCCTACTCGGAAACCACGGACGCCCACAGGTCATGCCCTGGTGATGAAATAGAAATGATGACGTCATTGCTCTTGGAAGAACCGCCCAAGGTCACTATGCCTAGACGTAGTAAGCGTCTGTCTAGCTTGCCACCCACCTATTATGGTCCTGAGCACAGAGGTTCGAATCCTCAGGAAATGCACGACCGGCAGTCCTCATCCCGGCGTTTGACGACCGCCACCGCTAGGGGTCGCCCCGCCACATATATATATATATATATATATATATATATATATATATATATGACATAAAATTATACACATCGAGCAGAAAGATGAGGAATCCCATTCAGGTTATTTTCCGTTTGATTTGTTTAGGCCCTAATCAAGTTAGACATAATTAGGCAGAGCATCTATGAGGACCTGATATGCATGTACAAGTTCCCAATAGAGATAGAATATCAATCAAAATAACATAAATCGGACATGTATATGAAAACGAAAACAAAGCTTAACTTAGAACATGAAATGAGTTTAATTTACGACACATAATCAGTGTGGTCTTAATTAGGTTTTGAAGCGACCATCATTTGAAGCTTTGTGCGACCGACGCCTAATTAGATATATTAGATTAATGATTGTTGATCCGGATTATATGCCACACCGCAGTTGCGCAGAGTCCCGTCCCTTTAGAGGAAAAGCATGTTTGCAACTTCCGGAAGATATGCGATTGCAAGTCTTTGATTTACGTAAAATAATAAACACCTGTTTAGCAGTCTTGTTGTCAAGACCTTAAACCTCAAGACCAAGACCAAGACCTTGAACCTCAAGACCAAGACCAAGACCTTGAACCTCAAGACCAAGACCTTGAACCTCAAGACCAAGACCGAGACCAAGACCCAAAAAATCACAGTCGTATCCTTACTAAAAATTGTCCAGTCGGACTATTCGTTATTTTAATGAAAACGTGAGTCTTCTCTTTTATTCAAGCAAAACAACTCTAAATGGAGACTGCAGAGAATTCCGAATTCGTATTTACAAAAGTCCTTCATGCGAAATGTTATTCCAAATGCCTGTTGAATTTTATAAAAACCAATTTGCTCAGAATTTTCTGACCAAGATGTGACCTGTGGGGCCTCATAAAAATTCTGCCATGTGAAAAAACACGGTCTACAACTGCTGAAATCGCTGGCACACAAAGCAGCTTTTCAAGAACCGGATGTAAATGTACAAATTAATCGTGAGTCTGTTTTGAAATCATTCCATGGTAAATAACCGGAAGTCAAAATAATTGTCCAAAACAACAGTGAAGCCTCATTCACACCGTGTAAATACTAAAGCAATAACTGTATGAGTAATTATTGGATAAATTTTTAAAATTCCTGCCGTTTGTTAAAATTAATGACTGTTCATATTGACAAAAGTCTTGGTCTTGGTCTTGCAAAACCAAGACCAAGACTTTGAACCTCAAGACCAAGACCAAGACCTTGAACCTCAAGACCAAGACCAAGACCTTTGGTCTCAAGACCAAGACCAAGACTTTTAAAAACGAACTCGAGTGCACTCGAGACCAAGACCTTGGTCTCGAGGACAACAAGACTGGAAGCCAGTTGCCTGGATGGTGAAGGGATCACGGAGGTACTTGGACTGGGATTATTGGAATGAGTTTTAGGTAATAGGACTTTAAAGTGGATTCGATTTGGGATTTTTAGCCACTGGAGTGATTTGAGGATGGTGTGATATGATGATGTTTGGGCGTTCTTATGACAGTCCGGGCTATCGAGTTTTGGATACGTTGAAGACGCAAGATTTGGATGGATTCAAGGTTGAAGAAGAGGGAATTTATTGCAGTATTGAATTAACAATGGAGGTAGCAATGGTAGAGGCAGATTTACGGTCGATCGGATGCGGTGGAGGTCACGAATTATGTGCATGAAGCAGGAGTTGGAGAGGTTGGAGATGTGGTTAGAGAAGAAGAAGAGGTGTAGTTGAAAAGTAATACAAGATTGATGACGGCGAAGGTCAGAGGTGAAGGTAAGAGGTGAAAGGTTGGTCGATAGGACACCTTATAAGTTGCGGACAGGAGAATTATAATTGGTAGTGAATATGTGGGTGGTGCAGGTTGTGAATTCCACCAAAGATCCACCTCACCTCTGCGGGTCCACGACTGTGTGGTCATTCTCTATCTCCTAGTGTCGTCGTCGAGAGAGGAAAGGCATTTGATAGCTTGAACAGAGAATCCCCCGGGAGGAGAATGAAGAGTTATGAATTCCATCAAACATAATTGACATCATCCGAAGCCTTTATGCATAAAAGACGACGGCGCTGACATCGAGTGAGAGTCGAGGAGCAGTCTGATCAAGAGAGTAGTCGAGTTCAGCCAACTCGAACAACTCAGATGTGGAGTGGAGAGGACGAAGATACGGCGAAGTGACGAAGAACTACGAATTCGGTGCAGCTCTGACGCCTACCCGCAACTTAGGAAGGGACCTCGACGGGAAGAGTCGCCGTCGGTGCTTAGAGAATCCTCGCCACGACAGATCGTCGCCACTGGCTGCGGCAATTGTGACTCTGAGAAAGACTCTGGGAGGAGAATGAAGAGTTATGAATTCCATCAAACATAATTGACATCATCCGAAGCCTTTATGCATAAAAGACGACGGCGCTGACATCGAGTGAGAGTCGAGGAGCAGTCTGATCAAGAGAGTAGTCGAGTTCAGCCAACTCGAACAACTCAGATGTGGAGTGGAGAGGACGAAGATACGGCGAAGTGACGAAGAACTACGAATTCGGTGCAGCTCTGACGCCTACCCGCAACTTAGGAAGGGACCTCGACGGGAAGAGTCGCCGTCGGTGCTTAGAGAATCCTCGCCACGACAGATCGTCGCCACTGGCTGCGGCAATTGTGACTCTGAGAAAGACTCTGAGAAAGCGACTCGAGAAAGTGACGACATTGAACTAATAGAGTGACGACGTTGAACTAGAGCCCTGCGCCGACGTCATAGTGTCGGCGGCGGCGCGCCGGTCATTTTTGGTCGGCGGCGGCGGCGCGCCGACGAACAAAAATCGGCGGCGGCTGCGGCGGCGCCCACAAAATGTCGGCGTCGGCGCGGCGTGCCCTAGTCAGAAACATGAGTCACCATGGGCATGCAGGAATTTTTCCGGAGGGGGACAAAAATTTTCTAAGGGGGCAAAATTTTTCCAGAGGGCAATATGACGTTTTGCCATGGAAAATCTATTCACAAATCCAGGGGGCAAATCCCTCCTTCCCCTTCTCCGGACGTCAATGTGAGTCACCATGAGAGTTGAATAGCCGTTGGTCCTGTGACCCGTCAAAGGATCAAGTTCTCTCTAAAGCCACTCCATCACACTGAAGCTCAACTATATTTAAAGGGACTGAAAGATAAGACACCTTCAAATATGAACAAATATGAACATCCTTAATTACACTGCACATCTGTATAGGTATTGGCAAATTGTAATCAGATGAAGCAACATGCATTTGCATATTGCATGAATACACTTGCATATGCACTGATACAGTGTTGGCCTACACACCAAGTCACATGGCAGATGCTGGATAACAGCATCCTACCAGTAAGAGAGGCTGCTGAAGCCATGAAGTGAAATGTAAATATATACGTTTTCCTATGGTAATACACTGGCCGAGTGGCCTCACTCCTGTTAATTTTTCAATGAATTTACCAGGTTGCCCGTTTGAATTGGTGCCACGACATTTAAAGTTTCCACATATAGACCATTGTTTGTATCAGAATAAACTGCAAAAGAACATTCTTGATACTAACGTACTAAGTCAAAACCTATGTCAACTGATACTGTTAACCTGAACAGAATCCAGCCAAAAGTATTAATCAATTATTCCTTCCCTTCTGCAGGATTATTACTTAAATGGCATATCTTGATATTAATAGTACTCATAAACTCCTCTAATTTTACAACATTAAGCCAACCATTTACACCATTGTAATAAGACCACAGACATCAAAGACAACAATCAATAAGTTACAGAAGCTATTCAACATGAAGGTAACGAATGAGGGAATACTGCAGTACACATACAAAAACATGCATTGCATAATGCTTTTGTTTTCAAGGTATTAAGGAAATGGCAACAGGAACAGGTGTATCAAAACAATGGTTACTTGTAACAAGATATCACTTTAAATGATTGTGTGTATCATGGCACAAAGAAAAGATCATCAAAGCATAAGGAAAACGAATTTAGTCAGGAAGACAATGCATTCTTGGTATCAAGATAAAAACCACAAACATTGTAATCAGCTATGTTCACTCTTCATCTTCTTCATTAACACACGAGTTCTTACCAATCAAAGTGCCATTTCTGAGAATAGTTTGCTTATCTTTGCAATATCATGCAAAACATGAAAAATGCAACAATAACAATTAAACATATCAAACTGGCATCGGCGGCGCGCCAACAGATTGTCGGCGGCGGCGGCGCGCCGACAAACAAAACGCGGCGGCGGCGGCGCCCACGAAATGTCGGCGGCGGCGGCGCGGCCGGCGCAGGGCTCTACGTTGAACTAATAGAGTGAAAACCGTTACGACGGCTTTCTGATTCTAATCCTTCTGCTGGACCGCGGAAGCCCAACACGCACAGGCATACGGCGCTGGTAAGGTCATCCTGGGTGGTACTGCAACGGTCACCCGGGGCAAACAGCTTACCAGGATACCCGCCCTGAATGCACTAGCTCAATTATCCGCCCGCGTGAGTAAGGCTCTTGTGGTATCCAAGAGACTAAAATGATATTCAAAACTATTATCTGTGAATCTGTGATCACTCGATATATCACTTGAAACGAAAAGTCCACAACGTACTGACTACACTGTTACTAGAACAAATAATCGTCAACGAATTATCGCAACGTTCGCATCAAAGTAAAATCCAACGAGCACCGTGATGTACGCTCGCAACAGTAAACTAAAACACTGGCCAAGATCTCCCGGCCATTGTCTTTATGCCGAAAATTTCAATGTCTGAAATCACATGTGACTACTACCATCACAACAGTCAACCCGCATCGACCAGGCTCTCAGCCCACTAGTTCACGGATGGACTCACT
Organism: Allolobophora icterica; assembly: GCA_963556255.1. Taxonomy (NCBI): domain Eukaryota; kingdom Metazoa; phylum Annelida; class Clitellata; order Crassiclitellata; family Lumbricidae; genus Allolobophora; species Allolobophora icterica. The sequence goes on along the minus strand of OY744615.1, from coordinate 4,514,299 downwards.
AGCCGGCCGACTGACGAACGGGAGCTACTCCGTCTACGGAGTAGCTCTCTTCACATTCCGTAGTTCCTCTTCTGTGTTGTATATCGGCTTAACGACACTTTTTCATATCGAAGATGATCAGTGTCGGAGGCAGAGTACAACCTCGTACTCCACGTTTATATTGCGACCGAGCCACCCGCAGTAAAGATCCGAGAAATTAATCTCTGAGAAACCGACCGACCGGGAATCGAACCCGGGCCGCCGGCGTGGCTAGCGGGCTACAAACCCACTCGGCCACTCAGGATCTCTAACCTCTTCTGTGTATCACGTTCTTCTCTTTTATAGCTAAGCGAAGCAGAGCGAAGCATAGGCGAAGCAGGGGCGAAGCAGAGGCGAAGTAGGCGAAGCAGGGCGGAGCGAAGCACAGGCAAAGCAGAGCCGTAGGCAAAGCAGGCATAGGCGAAACAGACGAATCAGGGCGGAGCGAAGCTTAGGCGAGGCAGACGAAGCACAGGCGAAGCAGGGCGGAGCGAAGCAAAGGCGAAACAGGGGCGAAGCAAGCGAAGCACAGGGCGGAGGCGAAGCAGACGAAGCAGAGGCGAAGCACAGGGGGAGCGAAGCGGAGTCGAAGCAGAGGCGAAGCAAGCAAACCAGACGAAGCAGAGGCGAAGCAAGCGAAGCAGCCGAAGCACAGGCGAAGCACAGGCGAAGTAAGCGAAGCAGGCGAAGCAGAGGCGAAGCAAGCAAACCAGATGAAGCAGAGGCGAAGCAAGCGAAGCAGCCGAAGCAAAGGCGAAGCAGAGACGAAGCAGAGGGGCGAAGCAAACGAAGCAGGTGAAGCAGAGGCCGAAGCAGGCTAAGCAGGTGAACCAGATGAAGCAGGTAAAGCAGAGGCGAAGCAGGCGAAGTAAACGCGAACCAAGCGAAGCAGACGAAGTGGAGGTGGAGCAGGCGACGAGATGGAGAGGCAGACGACTAGGAAGAAGGCGGAGCAGGCGGCGAGACAGACAGGCGACGTAGACGACGGTGAAGGAGGCGGAGCAGGCGACGAGACGGACAGGCAGGCGACGTAGACGACGAGGGAGGAGGCGGAGCAGGCGAAGAGACGGACAGACAGGCGACATAGACGACGAGGGAGGAGGCGCAGCAGGCGGCGAGACGGACAGGCAGGCGACGTAGACGACGAGGAAGGAGGTGGAGCAGGCGACGAGACGGACAGTAGGGTGGAGTGAAAAAATTCGTGTCTTAATTTCAATATGTCCTGGTGTCGAAAAGTTGAATTGTATAATGTACATCACACACAAATTTTTTGCATAATAAAAAATAATTTCTTGTGCTGCCCCAAGACTGTCGAAGTTCATGTGATTTAAGTCGTTTTTGAGCATTTTGAAGGAAATTTTTGATATTCTTCAGAAACTTTAATAACATCCTAAACTATCATTAAATGTCAAATAGAGCAAGGCACCAGTATCAATCAATCAATCAATCAATCATAAAATTTATATAGCGCCTCTTCAAGAGTTCTACTCAGTGGCGCTCCCGAGCCAGGCCTGATCATAGAGAAAAGTCTTCAGTAGGGTGTAGAAGGAAGACGAGTGTGTACGAGGAGATAGGCGAAGGGAATAAGGCAGGTCATTCCACACTGTTGGACCAACAACAGAAAATGCTCGACGCTGCATTGTAGCAGTGCGGGCAAATGCAACCAGAAAGTCACCCCGAGTAGAGGAACGAAGAGCTGAGCGACCTATAGAAGTGGAAGAGAGAGTAAAGATGGAGCATAAGTAGCGAGGAGCTGTGCCCAAGACGCTTTGCCAGACAAGAGAGCAGATCCGATACAGGATACGCTGTCGGAGAGGGAGCCAGTGTAGGGTATGATACATGTAGAAGGAAGCGCTACCATAGCGAGGAATGGAGGAATGGAACCAACAAGGCGAGCCGGAGACCGTAAAACCCTCTCAAGAGTGGACAAGCGGACTTGAGGAAGACCAATGCAAAGAGAAGAGCAGTAGTCTAGACGAGAACAAACAAAAGCGTGGATAAGAGTTGAAGCAGCAGATGTTGAGAGAGAACGCGCAACAACCCTAAGCTGACGGAGATGGTAAAAGCAGGAGCGAGACAGAGAAGAGAGGTGCTTAGTAAAAGTTAATTCCTGATCAAGGATGACACCGAGGTCTCGTACTGAGGTAGAGAATGATATCAGTGGGAATTCAGCTGCAAAAGAGTTCAGGTCAAGTTTTGCCAGCTGTTGGCGGGTACCCAGCCATATGAACTGGGTCTTAAGAGGATTGAGTCTCAGACGATTGGAAGAGAGCCAGTTGCGCGAGACATCAAGCGAACAGCACTCAGAGCATCCCGTGCAGAGCAATGCAGGTAGGATTGGAGATCATCAGCGTAAGAATGGCTAGAAAGAGCACTAGCAGCAAGAACAGATTCAAGGTCAGCAGTAAAGAGGATATAGAGGAGAGGGCCAAGCACAGAACCCTGAGGGAGGCCAAAAGGTACAGGAATCCAAGGGGAATGCGAGGAGTGGAAGACAGTAGACGAGAAGAGAGCCAAATTCTTTGCACTGCAATCGACGGCAGAGGCCAAGGGCACATGTATGAGTACCCGCTCCAGTGGAGAAGAGGAAATGTCTAAGGATGGGAATGCTGAACTGGGCAGTAACACAGACTACAGTGCTATAGGCCAAATTTCCACCCAAATGCGCTCGCCATTGTCGAACTTGGCTCGCGAATGTGATCGGCATGGCGTTTCAGATAGGTGCGCTGCGGCTCTTGCCACCGCTGTTTTGCAAGATGTTGGTTTAGTAACTGGCATAGACAGAAGCAAAGTGCGCAGGGAAAGGAAAAGAAAGCCACTGAAAACCCCACAGATAACCTGGTGACACTGGCTACATTTGTGATGTCAGTCTATGCACCAATGTGGTTCCACATAAAGACAATTAAAGTCTGCATGCACGGAGGGATCGAAGCATCTGTGGAGAATGATAAAGTACTCCAGATATTTGGAAAAACATTTGGGAGATGTGGTTGATGAAGTTATTCAGCGAAACGGATATTTCGGTCACGCAGAAAACATACTACTCGCAATGTTAGCAGATGAGAGAAGCCAAATTCGAGAGCTGGCCTACAGGAGGATTCTCGCAGCAAGAAACGAAAATGCTTCATCAGCGCGTATCCGAGAATTTAGGGTTCCACGACTCAACTTTAACGCTAGTGACTATACGGAACTTGTCGACTGGCAAGAAATTGACAGATACGAGCCACCTCTTCTCAAGAGCCGTTCAAACGCCCAGATAGAAGAGTGGGTAGAGTCGAATGTTGCAGAACAAGTTTCAGAAATTGCTCAGTTCCCTTGTCATACGCAAGGAACAGAACGATGTATTCGTCTGGAGACTGAAGCGGCCGCATCAGTATGCGGTACCGTGGCAAGAGATGTATTTATTCGTGCAAGAATTGCATCACGGAAATTGATGAAAACATTTAACACCAAGTCTGAGTTTCGATTCAATTAACTGCTTCATAGAAGAGCAACAAAGTGCATTTAGCAATATTACGCTTAGTAATTTTCAAGCCTGAAACGCGTAGAACTTGAGTTGCGCTGGGGCAGCATAAAAAATAATTTTACATTTATAATAATTCAACATGTTATAATTTACACTGAAATACAACTTTTCCACACCAGGACGAAAAGAATTGTAATTTTGGGAAATGTGCCTAATACGTTCACTCCACCCTAACGGACAGGCAGGCGACGTAGACGACGAGGAAGGAGGTGGAGCAGGCGACGAGACGGACATGCAGGCGATATAGATGACGAGGCGAAGCAGAGGGGTGAAGCAAGCGAAGCAGGCGAAGCAGAGGCAAAGCAAGCGAAGCAGATGAAGCAGGCGAAGCAGAGGCGAAGCAAGCGAAGCAGACGAGGGAGGAGGCGGAGCAGGCGAAGATACGGACAGGCAGGCGACGTAGACGACGAGGGAGGAGGCGGAGCAGGCGAAGACGCAGGCTGGCAACGAATCTAGGTTGGACGACGATGCTCGGTAAAAAAATCAAACGCGTGACAGAAACGCCACAGTACTAGAAGGTGGTAAAGGACCAGTCAGCCCGAAGTGACCCAAGGGAGGATACCGCAACAATATCATTCATCTTTCCTGCTCTGTTTCATGCATGTCCTTGATCTTCGCAGAAGTCCCCTATACTCGACTTTAAAACTGCGTCTACTGTCTCTACATTTATAGTCCATGCCAAACTGGACTACTGCAGCTCGTTCTTCCGGAATACAGCTACCACCCAAATAAACCATTCTCGAACACCATTACACCACTTCTGTTCTTATATCACTCCACTGGCCTAAAATACCTGAACGAAAATAATACAAAATCCTATAGCTCACCTACAATACACTTCAATCCTCCCAGCCCTGCTATCTTCGTCAGTTGTTCACGGTCCAAAACTTCGCTCAACCCACTCCTCTTCCGCCCTAACACTTCGCCCTTTCGTCAGCTCATCACTAATAGTTGCAAATCGTTCCATACCATTAAGTAAGTAAGTTAGCAATCTATTAGCTGTTCCGTCTGTCTGGATTAAACACCCGCCATTATTATGATAAATACCTGATCGATCCAACGAACTCACCAAAGCTTCACCTCTTGCTATCTCTCCACAGGTCTTCCAATAAAAAGTGAAAACACTGCTCTTTCACAAATCCTACCCTGATTCCTCATCTTCCCCTTACCTCCCTCGTCGTTTCAATTCTAAACATCATCCTGTAACGACGATATAACCATGGCTAGTAGCCTAGTCGTCTATATTACGTCTGATATTGTGACGTCATAATCGGCCGCGCAGGGTAGCAATTCGCGATTCGCGTCTTCAAAGTCTAGCCGCCGTCGTCGACTGAATAAAACCGAGCAATACCTGTACACGGACATTTACAGTGAGACAGACGGAGAGTAGACGGACAGTCGACTTCAAACAAAAGCCTCTGTCACCGGCTGGATAGAAGCTAACAATACATTGGCACATGCGTGCACATAGAGTTAACGGACAGCAGACGGACTAAATGATTTCAAAAGAAGTGAGGTTAAGCCGCGTCCACCGTATCTCTTTGATGGCAGATTAGAGAGCTAATAATAGATCTATGTCGACTAATTAAGGGAGGGGAGTTTTCGCGCTGTTAGAAATTGTGGCGGGAATCTGTAGAATAAGTTTGGCATGGACTATAAGCTAGCATCGTCGACCCAAAAACTTAACTCCGCCACTGCTCGTACCCTAGCAGTGCCAGTCCCAAGCCTGGATGACGGAGGAGGAGGGCGACGCTAATGATCTTGTTATCACACAGTGTCGTTCAACTGAAACTACTACTACTACTACCGGAAAACTTGTCGTAATTCTGTAGCGTAGAGACCGTGCGTCCGGCAATAGTTGCGGCGCTATGTAGATTACAGTTATTTCGATAAGTTCGATAGTCTGTCATACCAGGTGCCGAACGGGTCGACACAATCAAGATTCTAGGCGTAGGCCTAACTCTCCGTTCGGATCTAGGGATGGGTACACATAGATCTAGACAACATATTCGCAGCCAGCTCTTCTTCCCAATATGGTTTAAGAGTTCTTTGCTCTCACGGTCTCGCATCAGAGTCCCTCTATGACGTCACCAAGGCGACTGCCGTCGCACAGATCTTCTACGCCACTCATAGGCGTAATTGGTGGGGGTACGAGGGTACGTGTCACTTTTCTGACTGGGGTATCGTACCCCCAGTTTGTGAACAATGCCAGTCAATATTTTATTATTGTCTTCCCAGAGACCGCAGTCTCCGCCTTGCTTCGTGTATATAAGAAATTGATACCCCCAACTTTTTAGACCAAAGTTACACCCCTGATGCCACTCCTGACTGGTGGGGTTTCACCTCCCAAAGGGACAGGATCGAAAGCCTGATCAACTGCATGTACATTTGAACCACATAATTATGTCAATATAATTTACCTTCAAGAGTTTAACTCTAATTGATGGACAATAATGCTTACATTGGTATACTTTTCATTCCAAAAGTAACTATCTTGATCTCATTGCTCTACAGGAGCCTTGCAAGCATCAAATAAACTGCACTAGGTAAAGCAAGGCATGATTGCCAAGCAGCACCGGCCTTAGGGGTGTCTGAACCATGCAGTGGCGTAGCTAGGATATTTTGCGCCCGGGGACGAACTATGAATTTGGCGCCCCCTCCCCCCCGTTTTACTATTTCACATTTTCCACATAATCGAATGGCAATTTTAATTTTTTTTAATGAAATAAAATATGAAAAATACAGACAGTACATGCATGTTTCCCCTTAGTGCTCAATGGGGCGCCAAAATCATACCTAAGAACTTATTTGCAAGTAATGAGGATATAATTGGATATATTTGGGGCGCTAAAATTAAATCTTATGCATTCATTTGTGATAAATTAGTTAAAACTGCATCAAAATTAAGAGTAAAATTATTTATCTTAACCCTCATTTTGGCCCCCCTTCCCTTGGCGCCCGGGGACACATGTACCTCTCTGCCCCCCCCTAGCTACGCCACTGGAACCATGCAGTCGCATGGGGCCCGCAACTTAGGGGGCCCGAAAATGTCACAGAAAATTAACATTAACAAGACACCCTAATAATAATTTTGTGTTTTCGATTAAATCTTCTCTTTTGTCAGTAAAATAAAAGTCAACTTCCTTTATATCCCAGAATTCTCATGTATAGTTAAATTTGACTTGTTGTAGGCCTACCTGTTAACAATCTACTAAAATAAAATTATTAGCAATGAAAAACAATTTGACTTGTGTCATGGGGGGGGCCGTACAGTATACTCTGCATGGGGCCCGAAATATCCTCTGTTGCCAAGACTGTTGAATGATCATCACTTTAACAGGAAAAAAGGTCCAAGGACATCAGGACATCAGAGAAAAAGTAGTCTATAATTGTTGTTCTTCTGGTTACAATGATACCTATGACTGTTATGAGTGTATCTGCCTGGGAGATAAATATAAATGATGTATTCACTTTCACAGACTTTACTTTAAAATGTTATTTACACGAAAAATTCTGTGAGAAAGCCTGCTCTTGTTTATGAGCTTGAAATCATATAACAAACCATATCCTGTTAGTACAGCATTATGTTCCTATTAATCACTGTCTCTGACATTAGTTCTGGCAGCACGCTACATCTGTAATCCAACGACTGTGAGTTCATGTCTACTGAAGAGACTCCATGTCATCCTACCTGCACAAACCTTTCTCATGTAATAAGTACAGTAAATAATTAACCTTGTTTGCATCATCTCCAAATAAATAATTCAGTAAACAATGCATTTACTCAAGTCATATATATATATATCTATTGGCTCAATGAGAAATCATAGGATGCACAAGATGTAACTCAAATACTGAGACTCGAGGTTTTTCTCTACAGCCTTTCTGAATATGCAGGTCTTGGCCCATAAAACAGGAAGACACGTAGCACTGTATATAAGCTTCATACACGGAGAATTTAGCTTCTTTGGGAATGTAAGTTTTCAAGATTTCTTAGGCACCCGGTTCAGTATTTCCAGAAGCAGGACTGTTACAGTTTGGTAAGGAGAGCCCCTCTGTACAATCCAGGTTAATGGACATCTCTGATACAGTTCATATGCCCACATGCCTTTCAGCTACACTTGGTTCCATGACTTGCTCTGTTAGTGACATAAATAGGTCTTGGACCAGTCTGAAGCCATGTCCAACTATACTATCCACACTGAACCATTAGGATGGAATACACTATACAGTCAGTGTGTACCTCGAGGGGTCATGTTTGTTTCTAGCACTCATGAGGTCCACAATATTCTTGGGTAGATCAAAGAAACATAAATAGTCTCCACTGACTCAAAAGCCATCTGCATCCTTTGTCACTCATATAAACCATTCTTAGAGCCAGCATCAGTTTGACGGTTGGGACAATGAAAGTTTTTTAATGATAAGAAGTACTCCTGTCTGCAGGATGGTAAGACAGGAAGCCTTTGGATGATAAGATTCGATTCTGTCACTGTAGACTTGTATTTCTGCTGGTAGCGTCAACTGGTCATACTGTGCACTGCCATTCATCATATTTCTGTGGTTACTAAAGATTGACTATGTTTCTGCTGTCACTGCTTCTTTTTTCTCACGGTTGTGACTGGATCTGGACGAAATTCTCGGTATAACAACTGAAAAGAAAATTCAGCTTGTGAAAGAATATGCTGTTGGACTCATCTCAGCATCAAACAGACTGAAATTGAAATTCTTTTTCACTGCTGTGTCATAATTCTAACATGATTTTGTCAACAGTGAGTGATTAATAGTCATAGTTATAAAAATACTCATACTCATAAATATAAGCAACATTATTATGACACAGCACATAATGACTTAATTCTCTTGCAGAATGTGTAACACTAAAACAGGTCCTGACACTCATACACAAACGTCTATTCAAGATTCTAGGGTCTCTGAGTGCAAACATTTGCTCAAGTTTAAAAGTGAATGCCAAAAGCTGCTAACAAATGAAAATCAATGATGCAAGTAAACAAGAGAAGAAGGAATTACTGACCAGTTCTTTGTCTGATGGAACCCGTGACAGATAATCGAGGAGCTCGTTGTTTGGAATGCTGTCTGGCGCTCGGAGCTTCTTTGTAAACTTGTTTATGCCCCACAGAAGGATGAGATATCGAAGAGGGATGCAGAATAGAACAATGGTTGCAACAGCCAGTACAACGACTGCTAACCACGACAGCCAAGGCACTGCCCACTCAAAGGAACTGTCAACAACACATACACAAACCAAAATCTACAACTCACTGCTAGATATCAACCTCAATCATCTGCTCATACGTCTGTGACTCAAATTAATGATGCTCATTGCTCTAAACATGAACTATCAAACTCAAGAAGCACAGATATCATTACTTCTGCATTTGTTGAGTGGCATTATCAAAAGAGCAACAGATGTTGCTGAGCAACTGTAAGCAAAGGGCACAGTAACCATCCTCTGAGTAATAAGCCCAGTGCTCTAACGAATCCGCTACCATGCTCCAATATGAGAAGCAAATGCATTTTTCAATCACACACCAGGTCAGTCAACAACTGTTCATCTACATTGGCCTATTTCTTCAGCTATGCTAGTCTTACTTCTTAATTCGTTCTCCCATTGAAGCGATCTGATCCATGATTTCCTGGACCTGCAGACAGGCTTCCTGAATTGCATGCAGTTTCTCTTTAAAACCCTTCCTTTCCTCCTATAACAAAAATGAAAATATTTACATTTCATACATTTTGATTCTTCCATTTTGGAAACCAACCTGCTTAAGAAAACAACAGCTTTTAATTTTTTGCATTTTGAACCTTTTGTGAATTGATGGACCAACCAGAGACAGTTGAGACACTGAAACTTTGGTCACTTTTCCCACAGGACTTCACTGTAATCACTTACTAAATGCACAAGCTCATCAAATCTCATTCTGATATGCAGACGAATGCTCGTCACAGAGTTTGAGTTCAGTTAAATCAAGTCATTCAGTGACAAAACTCAATATTCTGGTCAATTTGAATTTTTGGCAGTTGATAATGGAGAAGGTAAAGTTTAAACAAAAGAAGACAAACTTTTCTGACATCTCTTAAAATAATAATAATAATAATAATAATAATAATAATAATAATATCTCAAACCTCTCTTTCCTTTCAAAGCTTCTGGAAAAATGTGTCTCTTGTCAACTGATCTATTATCTTGACTCTAACTCTCTTATGCCTACTCTTCAGTCTGGGTTTAGGAAATTCTACTCGACAGAATCGCTTATACTGCGCCTTCTAGCTGAAGTATTTCAAGCCTTTGATCGTGGCCAGGTCACTTTACTTGCACTTTACGATATCAGTGCTGCCTTTGATACTGTAGACCATACCATCCTCTTAGACCGATTATCTAAATCTTTTGGCATTGCTGACTCTGCTCTTCTTTGGTTTCGCTCATTCCTTAGTGATCGCTCTGTTTCTGTTGTTTTTGGACCTACCCACTCTCCTTGGACCCACATCCCGTATGGACTACCTCAGGGCTCTGTCCTCGCTCCCCTTCTGTTCATTCTGTATACCTCGGATCTAGCTGGGGTTCTTGGTCCAATGGGTGTTTCGTCTCACCAATACGCTGACGACACACAGGCTTACCTCCATGGTCCAGCCAACTCAGCTGCTCTTATGGTTGAACGCATCTTGGAGGCTTCCTCTGCTCTTGATCTCTGGTTGTCCTCAAATCGCCTCCATCTTAACTATGATAAGACCAAGTACATTTGGCTCGGTAATCGTGTCCAGCTTGCCAGGATTGATGCTGACTCTCTGCGCCTCAGGTTTCCCAATGTGTACTTCTCCTCCTCTGTCCGTGATCTTGGATTTGTCCTAGATCCTACTCTTTCTCTATCTGATCATGTCAATAGTGTCTCTCGCTCGTGCTTTTACTATTTACGCCAACTTCGTGCCATTCGCCAGTCTCTTCCCCTGCATGCGATTGTGACCTTGGTTCATGCTCTGATCTGCACTAGGATCATGGAAATGCTGTCTATATTGGCCTGTCCTCTACTAATACATCTAAACTTCAGTCCATCCTTAATGCTGCTCGCCAGTGTTATTTTCGTTCCAAGGAATAGAATAGGAATAATAATTATTTAATATTAGTTCCACGGAACGAAAACTGGAACGAAAAATAATTGTGGAACGAGAATAGAATAGGAATAGAAATTTCAATATTTTTCAAGAACGAGAACGGAATAGAATAAAAATTAATTTTCAAGACGAGAACGGAATAGAATAAAAATTAATTTTTAAGCTGCCCAACCGATAATTTTAACGTTAACTAATAACTATACGGAATGACGACGGCTCTTGATTGACGTCACAGTGCGGCGCTATGATGAAGCTTCTCCGCATATTCTATATTCTATAAATAATATACGCTCTTTGATTCAAACTTCTGACAACAACAGTGAGGTACTCAGACTCCCCATCAAACATGCTCCTGACAGCATTGCAGAAGAACTTTCTAAATACATTCAGGAAATTGAAGAACATGTCTCTGTTCCTAGTCTCTTTGACTTCTGGCAGAGTAGACATTCAGTTTACCGACGGCTCGCTGTTATAGCTGAAGATTTAGTTTCAGCTCCCGCATCAGAGGCGTTCGTCGAATCTTTTCTGTTGCAGCCTTGCAGGATGGATGTTTACAGGTCGCAGAAATCGATTGAGCAAATCCCTTGAGATGCGGGTGTTTTTGAAACTCAACAGTAAAATAATTGACTGGTTACTTTTTAGTGTCTTTGCCTATCAACTGTTTTATCATCAGTCGCATTCACATTGTCCGACAGACATTAATCGTTCATGTTAGAACTGTGATAACTGTAAGTGGATTTGGAAGTGGAACTACAAATATATTTTTTTGGAACTAGAACTGGAACTAAAATTATTTGTAAAGAGGAAGTGGAACTAGAATAAGAATAAAAATTATTTCTTAAGAGGAACTAGAACTAGAATAAGAATAAAAATTATTTCTTAAGCGGAACTAGAACTAGAACTAAAATTATAGCAGTGGAATAGAATAAGAACTGGAATAGAAATTAATGTTGGAACTAAAATAACACTGCTGCTCGCCTCATTGGGGGTATCATGAAGTTTGCCCATATCTCTTCCTACATCCGGGACTCCCTTCACTGGCTTCCCATTCACCAACGCATCCAATTTAAGGTCCTTTCCCTCATGCGTAACTGTCTTGTTGGCTCAGCTCCACTGTATCTCAGGACTTACTGCACTCCAGTTTCCAGTTTGCCTGGTCGGGCCTCTCTACGGTCATCTGCCCGTGGCCACTTGCTAGTTCCTTGGATGCACACTGCTACTGCCCAGTCCCGTAGTTTTGCGGTTGTGGGCCCTTCCAGCTGGAACAGCCTCCCTCAAGGCTTTAGGCTTGTCCTTCTCTCTCTCTCTCCTGCCCAGTTTCGCAAGCGCCTGAAAACATTTCTCTTTGTCAGTGAAGACACTGACCCGGGTCGGGAGCGCCTCTGATTATGAGTGGCGCTATATAAATTCTCGATTACAATTACAATTACAATAATAATAAAATTCATTCAGTGATTCAAACTGACAAGTATGCAGTAAGATTATATGATATAGTAGTAACAGACAATAACAAGTTTAACAGGAGTTGAATTTAACTGTAGGGCAGCCTGCAAGGCGCCCATCTGTCCTACTGCTCATTTTACCATCGCCATCTAGGAAATGGAAGGTTGAGTCTACCTTGTGGGGCTAGCAGGTTTTGGACCTGCATCCTTCTGATCTTCATGCCAGCAAGTTACCATTCAACCACCTCCCCACCCTCATCTTGCTTCAACTATTTACAATTCAAAAAGAACTGTTTGGTTTCAATGTCTGTACTGAAACTGAAGGAAAGAAGCAAAGGAAAACAAAAGGCTATGCGTTTATATAGCTCCAGTGTTTAACAAAAAGTATCAATGTACAGCGCTGAGTAAATGTTAAAAAATGACATGCCCAAGGTCCTTACACAATAACCAACTCAAGGAGGCAGGTCGAATCCTCACAATCCACGTAATAACCAAACAGCTCCTGTGTCATAGTAGATGCCACTTAACAGGCAACAGATCTTATAGAACACACGTCTTGGCAGCCAGTCAGTGTATCAGATTACTTGAAATGATGAAGACAAACAATAATAATAATATTAATAATATAGGTTACCAGATATGCACTCCGACCCCGAGCCCATGACCGAGCCATTCCTTCGGCTGACAGTCTCATGAGAAAAACATTCTTAACTAGGATGCTGTTCTTATAACTTGATGAATAACTCTCTGCTCAACACTATTTATATAGGTTTGGCCACTGCTAGCTTTGCAGGGCTGTGTATGTGCGAATGTTTTTATATGTTTATGTACACGAGAAGAATGGCGCCGTTGGACATATGAACCTGCCTAAGGGCAGAGAACCAAAGAAGATGTACACCAAATGCGGTTCGCAATTGGTTTAATAAACAATATTCTATTCTATTCTATCTATTCTATATTCATGTTTATTGACAACCTCACTGATAAACCGCAGTAAACTGAAACATACGACAGTACAATTATCAAGATTTTATAGAACACATGTCTTGGCAGCCTGTTAGGCGCCCGCTCATTTTACAGCTGCCCCCTAGGGAGTGGAAGGCTGAGTCGACCTATAGGGAGCTTATGGGTATCAAACCGCGTCTTTCAAGATCTTATGTTGTTCGAGCAAGAGTGTTACCATTCATCTATCCCCCTCAGCAATTAATCCAATCAAATTCAGAAATCTGACTCTTAAGAGGAGCAAGTTCTGAGTTCCATAGACAGACCAAGACTGAATATCATGGATGTGGAAGGCAGTTGAAAATGTCTGTTTCTGTCAACTGCATGGAAATCAGAGACATCAATATAAGACAGGGATGGCGAACCTATGGCACGCATGCCCAAAGTGGCACGCGTTGAAATTTTTAGGGCACATGGAATTCAAAGCGTTCCCCCCAAATTCAAACTTAGAAATACAAAATCCCTGTACAAATCCAGTTTCTTTGTAAAGGACTTAATTTTAATGATCATCATTCAAAACGATCTTTGATATAACGTCTTTAATTCATTTTTTTACGCTTTGTTAACTAAAACCTATATGAGTAAAATAATTATATACTGTGGAAATTTCCGAGTGGCACGAGATGGTATTTAAAAAAATTATTTAGCAGCATTTTGGTACGCACCTTAAAAAAAGGTTCGCCACCCCTGATGTAAGATGTCTTCTGGGCAATATTTATCAAGTCTAAAAGTGCTGAAAATCCATTAAAACTTATAAGAGTTCATTTCTGTTCTCTGCTCATGGACTTTTGAAAAGAATATAAAAAAATGGCTGAATGTAAACAAAGGGTGTGCAAATTAATAGTTATTACCTTCTAGTGTGTAGGAACGATTGTTGTAAGCAAGTTAAAACAACAGAAAATAAACATCATAGTATTAGAAGCTACAAAGCAGCAGAAACTCAGTTTATTCAAAGACTCAAGAAGAACTTTGAACAGAACATTTGAGATGATGCATTCGTGGTCATCGTAGTTTCAGTTCAATGACGCTGTGTCATAACAAAGATGTCCTCTTCATTTATTACAACTGGTTTTAGAGACATTTTCAAACTAGATACTAACAAATGACTGGCTGATGCTAATAAAGACAACATTGCACCTCGCACTGTGTATAACAATATAATATAATATTATAATAATATAATACAATAACTTTCATATTTTATTCAACTAGAATTGAATGGTTTCAAACCATTGAAATCTGTTCACTTTCATATATTATACAAAATTTCCACAAAATAAGACCTCATACGCCTCAAAATGTCTTGGTTTCACTAGTTAATGCATGGTTTCATGATTGCTGTAATTTGCACACATTACAAATGCTGAAGAACACCTCTAACGAAACACCAAAATTTCAACACATCGCCCACTACTAGCATAATTTCATTGGATTTGCAATTTAAAACACATCTCATAGCTTGCAAGGAAGGCTACTGCACCAATGTTTTTACTAGAAATTAAGGATAAAGTTTGTCCATACAATTAAACACAGAAAAACACAGTAAAGCTTTATAAAGTACCCATAAGTCAATACACTGAGCCATCTCTGTCGCTGGTCCAAGGCGATGAAATTGCTGGTTGCTTCTGTGCACCCTTGTGCACCCTGCAGGTTCTCTGACAATGTTCAGCTCAGATCTGAAATCTCATCTTTTTTGTTTGCTTATCCCTGATAGATATGACCAAAGACTGATGATGCCCTTCTGTGTTGTGGTTTCAGATTAGTAGTTAGTTCAGGGTTCTTTATTTATGGACAGATGCTTCCGTGGCCCTATCTTTGGGGTAATTTTTTTTATACCTTACACTATGAAAGTCCTAGGGCATGGTCACCTTGTGCTGTCAACTCCTGGAGCTCTAGCGATCGTTATGATAAACATTCTCCATTGCTTCCTATTCGAAGTCAGGTCCCTTAGTTCTTCCAGATTCATGCCAGTTACATCGTGAATCTCATCCATCCATTTGGACATGGTAGGACATTGATATGTCCCGCTTTTGAGTTTTCAGTGTGGTGGAAAATTTTCTGCCTACTGAAGGAGTCTATCAGGAAGAGGTGCAGTATTTGCCATTTTAAAACTTTTGCATCATCAGTTGTTAGATAGTGAACTAGATACAATGTTTTGTTACTTTTGATTACATAACAAATTAATACGGTAAATATTTTAAAAGAAACCTTTTTCTCAAGCATCATGCTTACTGGTTGACTTTATTTGGCTCTAGTTGTCATGCTCAGCTGTCAAACTCAGGGGTCTGGTTCAAATCCTGAGTATGACAGATTGATGATTGCAGTTTTCTGGGCAACAACTGCCCTCTAGTGAACTTTTGCTATAAACAGAGGACAATGTGAGAGAATCAGACACCGAGGGATAAGACTGTCAAGGCTAAGAAGAACAACTGACTAACTAGAGGATGCACTACCCATAGGTAGTGCATCCTCTAGGGATCATCTAAACGAGACTGACCTCTTGTAACTGCTTTCCCTTACAAAAGCAAGAAATAGGGTCAGTTGAGAACACTGCATCTCAACACAGAAAGAGAAGTATAGTTGCTGAACTGACCTTGTTTTCTTTTTCTTCCTCAACTTCCTCGTCTTCGGCTTTCACATAATTCTACAGATCACAGTAATTTAAAAATAGCAGATGCAAACGAAGTAATTAAGACCTAAAAATTAATTATCTTTTCATCTGATGACTTAAATAATGCCTCGGTACAAGGCGATAGTTTAACAGGAATGAGCGATAGTTTAGTAGAGATCGGTAAGTCTTCAACTGTTTATGAAATTAGATAAAAAGGGTTCCATAATGCTGGTGATAGTGAATTCCATGGATGAGTACCAGCATGAGAAAAGCCACAGCCTAGGCAGAGAGAAATGGTTGCCAGTTAAACAGAGATGGGTCAAAGTTTAGCTGAGATAATTGATAGTTTAGATGAATGATAGAGAAGTAGAGATGTGTGAGCATAATGTTGATGTACAACGTGGCATGAGTAACAGCTTTTGTCTTACGTCTTGACTTTTGTCTTTGAGAATACTTTCTCCAACTTGTATGACTAGTAAATTCTTGAGGAAGATGACGAGAAGTGTCAGTGGCAACATGTACAACTCAAACTTCAGAACGATGACGAGAAATATCTAAACATTAGACATGGAAGACAAAGGAAATACTAAGCTGATGAGACCATTAGAAACCATCAAAAACATGACAGCAGCAATTGGTTGACTGTGTGTGGTTGGTTGACTGTGAATGCTTGTTGGTTGACTGATTGCTGGTTGGTTGACTGTGATTGCTGGTTGGTTGACTGTGATTGCTGGTTGGTTGACTGTGATTGCTGGTTGGTTGACTGTGATTGCTGGTTGGTTGACTGATTGCTGGTTGGTTGACTGATTGCTGGTTGGTTGACTGTGTGTGGTTGGTTGACTGTGATTGCTGGTTGGTTGACTGATTTGCTGGTTGGTTGACTGTGATTGCTGGTTGGTTGACTGATTTGCTGGTTGGTTGACTGTGATTGCTGGTTGGTTGACTGATTGCTGGTTGGTTGACTGTGGTTGTTTGGTTGACTGTGATTGCTGGTTGGTTGACTGATTTGCTAGTTGGTTGACTGTGATTGCTGGTTGGTTGACTGATTTGCTGGTTGGTTGACTGTGATTGCTGGTTGGTTGACTGTGATTGCTGGCTGGTTGACTGTGATTGCTGGTTGGTTGACTGATTTGCTGGTTGGTTGACTGTGATTGCTGGCTGGTTGACTGTGATTGCTGGCTGGTTGACTGTGATTGCTGGCTGGTTGACTGTGATTGCTGGCTGGTTGACTGTGATTGCTGGCTGGTTGACTGTGATTGTTGTTTGGTTGACCATTTAAATTTTTATGCCCGTGGGTGGGCAGGGGCCCCAGTGCATTGCTTTGCCTAGGGCCTACAATGCTGTTAAGATGGCACTGCAGTTCACTTTAGGTAACAAAATTGCATCGTTATTGGTTAAGTTGATCTTTGTTTGGGGTGGGGGGGGGGCTATACAACATAACAACCATTCAGTGCATTGGCAGCAGCATTCTCATTCCTAGTGACAAGTTTAAACATTTAGCACATCAGTATAATAATAACACCTTCTAGCTTATCTACTTGGCAGATGGAAGTCTGGATCAACTGAGTAGGCTAATAACCGAGTCCATTACTTCTGCTCGTTAGATAGAAGATATGGTTTATTTGTGTAAAACCTTTCTCAGTCTCAGTAAGGCCAAATGTCTCAGAGTCCCTATGGTTTCGTCTCATCTGGGAAACCAAATGTCCTGGTTTTAAAGCCTGTCTCATCTTAGGCAAACATATCGGTCTCAGAGCACGACATTGTCTGGTCCAAGAGGTTTACTCTTTATCTCTGGTCACCGTGTCAATCATGTCTACATGCTTTTGAGTAGGTTATTTGAAATTGGTTTTATCTATTATTTCTTCCCAGACATAATGTGACTTACAAGGAATGCCAAGATACTGCGCATTTTGTTTTCCCAGTCAAAGCAACTGTGGATGAATTTGCCCACATCGATGGCCGCTCGAACGATTTTCGTCACTCTGTCAATGTTATGTTTCATTACCTACAAGCAGACAATTACCAAAGCCATCAACTCAGTTGAATGTGTAGCATGTACATCGACACTAAACTAGAACTTTCTGTACTCAATGTTTCTGTGGAGCACAAGCAATTTCTTGAAGTGTTGGTATGTCACAAATGATAAATGATGCATATCAACTCAAGTGCAACAGCACAGCATTCTACAAATGTCTATATGTGTTGCTCTGTTTTACCACAGTACAGTAAATTTGCGGTACCAGATGTGTAGACTTTAAGCAATGCACTGATTGCTCAGTTTAGAGTCCAGCTGATTGGTGGACAGATTTTAAGATTTAAATCTAAATCCTGGGCTGAGTTACAACTACGCTTGAAGAGTCCTCCGTTTGCATGGGGCCATTTATGATGTGACAAAAATAACAACAGCCTCATTCATGTATGCTTCCCCATCATGGTGGGGTTTTACTTGCACAAAAGATATAGATAGGATGGAGCAGTTTTTAGGAGGGATGCAAAGTGGTTTTCTTCCCCCTTTGGCCCCAGGTGCAGAAGCATTGACCTGATGAAAGCCTGTCCAAAGCTATAACCACCGACCCAACGCATATCCTTTGACAGTTTTTTCCAACAACTCAGCATAATCACTACCACCTCTGAACCCTGAAACATGACCTTAACCTGCCAAGCAAAGACGACGAAAATTTTATTTCTCGTGTTCTCTTTAAGAACATAATGTATCAATGTAAACAAGTTGCATCTGTGACAGCCGGTATTTATCAAATAAACAAATATTGAACACTGAACACTGAACTTTGTAAACAGTCAGACAGATGGAAACTTCCGTTCAGTAGTCTTACAAATGCAAGACAGATTTACGGTTTACGTTGGTATTTAGAAGTTTCTGCAATGGCTCTGCAACCCTTTGCAATTTATGTAGATTTACATGTGTGATAAGTAAGTTACAGTAGTTGAGACTACTAGGAACCAGTGCACTGTCCAGTTATACCTATCACGCTTGCCACCAGGACTCATGCAGACAGTAGCATAGCAGTTAGAGCCAAATTTGATGCTGTATAGCACTTCAAAGTCATACAGTACTTATTTGCAAGGTGACCTGTAGAGGCCAGCAACAGAAACAAAACAAACCCTTTGTATTGAGAAATGTTCACTTCCATTCATGGAGGCAAGCATCTTCATAAAAGATCACAGACTTCATTCTATACAGAATATTGCAGTTGACAATCATCTCTTTAATCAGGAGACACTGAAGATTTTAAACTTACTGATACACGAAATCTTGGTTCTGGAACAAGAAATTTTTTTTCTTTTGGGTTGAATGTTCTAATTGCTGCCTTGATCTGCAGAAATATGCACAACACTAAGTGATTTCATGATGAGTTGAAACTACTGATTATTATTTATAGCATAGGACAGAAACATCTGGAAAGAAACTAGAGAAACACAGATTTGAAAATTCAGTTAAGAAAGTTTAAATTTAGCTCTTCTAGTTCATTATCATCCTCTGCCTTGATTGGTTCAGCAGAAGGATTATCTTTACCTGGCACAGAATGACAACACAAGGTGAATCATTGCGACTGTGTGCATGACCAATTTTCATACTAACTATAATTGTGTAAGTATTGTCTTACAAACAAATGCTAAGATTCATACTAACTATAATGATTTAAATCTAAAAGATTTAAGTTGTGCTGCAAACTATCAGAAACCAGGCATCAATCTGCTGACCAAACATTTGCCAGATGTGTACCTGGTAAGTACATGCATTTTAGCAACCATCGATTTATGCCTTGTGCATCATGATACCAGCACTACAGAAGTAATCGGCATAAATTGCCTTTTGGATGTTTATACAGTTCACATGGATCTCTTGTGAATATGTGTGTGAGATGAATGAAATTCCTAGATCGGGTCCGATTGCTGAGCATCTTTTCTTCATCTGGTTAAGGAAGTGCCTTAGCAATGTAATGCCTTTGCCTTAGCAAAGTCCAATTAGCAGTGTTTCATTGGAAAAATCTTACATGATTAAAACTGAGAGACAGTTCCAGTTTAATGGCTCCCTTCATACGCATCGTCAACTTCTGATCTTTCAGTTGATACCATCGCTTCCGACCATTGTGGATCTGTCAACAGAAAAAAATTAATTGTGTAAAAATTGAATAATTAACACTGAATATACATGTTCTGATAATTTTCTTGTTGGTGAGCACATTAATCAATCTACTTCTTGAAAATGAACATTTATCCCACTGCTTTTGCTGTTCTTCTCCTCTTTGATACAGTTGTTGTCCCACATTAGCAGGATTCCCAGATATACCTAAATTCTTGATCTTTGCACCACTCCTGCCTCCAATGGGAACTCATTCTCCTTAGCATAAATATCATTGACTTTGTCTTACTTATGTTCATTCTTTATCCACTCTCTTTCTTTGTTCATCAATCGTGTTAATGTCCTAAACACCAATCTCTGATTGCTGATCTTGTTTCTCTGATTTTTCCTGTTCTGTTGTCTTTGATTCTGTCCATAGTATCTCTCCAGGTATGTGATGAATGTTGTTGGAGAGACTGGGTCCATCTGCCTCATACCTGCCGTAGTATTCATCAGTCTCCAAATTCTTTGCCTACTCAGGACCGCTAACTTTGCATTCTTGCAAACATTTAGAATCGTTTATGTCAACACTCTTTCTACTCTTAATGATTTCAGCATTGGCTGTGTAACATCATGCTTGATGGAGTCAAAAGCTGAATGCTAGTTTACGAAGCAGTTACAAACATTCCTCTGCTGTTTCTGCTATCAGCCTCAAGACTGTAATTAAGAAAAGTTACTACTCTGATGTTACGAGAACATTAGAATAATGATAATGTAACGTTTTTTAGGCATACCATTAGTGCTACTGCAATGGTTACTGAACATATTGGGTGAACATTTATTAAACATTCCTTTGTAAAGTTTCATGTTAATGTTAGTGCAATGGAATTACTTAAGTAAAAATGTGCTTCACATCATACACCTTTAATAATTCTTTAGTTGCTTTAATTTTAAATTCATCAAAATGTTGTAATTTATTTCCTACTTTTAAATTCAGTTTTAGTCATATGTTTCACTTCTAATTAGAACAAAGTGCACATGTATTCTTCAGTTTAACCAGTATCCTTTTTGCATTGAATAAGCATGAAAGTCAATTTTCATTTCATATCTTAATTGCATTGAGAGGCCAACTCAGTCTTCTATAGGACTCTATCTCCACATTAAGACCTACAGATGCAAAGACCTACAGAAGATGAAAAGCAGAATCTATGCATGATTCTGCTTTGCATCTGGAGATCTTAGCATTTGTTTGTAAGACAATACTTACACAATTATAATTAGTATGAAAATTTGTCATGCACACAGTCGCAATGCCTAAGTTTGTATTCATCTGTGAGTAATAGGTAATTTTAAGAGCATACTTTTATTTAACCTCTTCATAAGACTAATCAGAAGTGCTCCCAACCTCACAATGCAATACATTTGGATGTAACATTCTTACTTTAATTCTTTATGAAAACATTTATTAAACTTGTTTTGTCAGTTGATTTTACATACAAGATTGTTTAAACACAAACTCTTTGCAAAAATGTTTGAACAGCTTTAGCATACCGCAATGTTTGGCAGACATGTTGTTTTGGAATTATTTTAATGTATAATAATGCTGTATCAGGCTAGAATGTTTTTGTTACAAACCATGTCAGAACTTTTGGTACAAATATACCTTAAAATAATTGGTAAAAAGATGTTTGAATGTGCACCTGTCTCGTCTCACATTCTTTACCTGCCTACAACACTTCACATTTTTCTAATTTCCATTTATTAATAATCTGCTAACATCTAAACAAAAGAAATTGCCAAAGCTGTGTTACAGAGTAGTTGACTAACATTGAGCAGAGGAATTGCCACTTTGCCCAGAAAGTCTGACTTTTTATCGGGGTCTTCATCGTACACAGAAACTTCCAGAACAGAGTGAACATCTTTCACTACACTAAAAATACATTTTAAAATCAGTTAACAAGCAAATAACTCTAAAATGAACATTACTAAAAGACCCAATTATGTAGAAACTAAATGAAATGCATGAAAGGTCAAAATATGAAGGCAGCACACTTTAGCATCCCCACAGAAACTTCTGAGATGTGGTTTCTAAAGATTCTGAAATCAGACTCTAAATTAATAGTCGAGACAAACAGCAAAGAGGCTTCAAGAGATCAAAACTGAGTCCAAGTGGATCCACAAACAATTGTAATCGTAAATTCAAAATTTCTAGAGCGGTGCTCAAAAGCTAAGCGCAGGGCAGCAGTTTATTCACGAGTGCTGATCGTATCATATCTAGTAATTTATAAGGCGCCTCTCATAGTCTAGACTATGATGTGTGACAGTCTTCACTTCTTACTCTAGCCTAAATCAAGCAAACACACATTGTAACAGTGTTGGACAGCATTGGTTCAATGTATGTGTGCTGGCTCAGAAGGAATCCAATTATACCAAAACAAAATTGTTAAAATTACTCTCCATTATATGTCATCCACTTGATTACGTGCAGTCATGTACTATATCATCAAGCTACATGTAAGTTAAGACTGAGATTCTTGCCAAGAGTGACGAAGTTAAAGACTTAAAACAGTTACCTGGGACCAGCACAAATATCATCATCACTATAGATGACTAGGGATGACTGTGCACTTGCAGATGCTGGTTAAAACACTATAGGTCAACCTTGAGCATCATAGGTTGTTAAGCACCATGGTTCTCAACAACTGCAGACAAAATGAGAATGTCCAATTGGAGTTATATGATTGTTCTGCTGAAACAACCTCTCCCCACATAGTTTGTCTGATTTACATTTCATGTTGACTCATTTAATTACTCATATTTTGACTTTGTACCAGCATTAAGGAAAAGAACAAGTCAATTTGCTTCTTAGCAGAGATGAAGAATGAAAGGGTTAAATAAGTACTGACAAATAAAACTGGTGACAAATAAAACTGATAATATCAACATTAGGAATCTTAACTGATTTTCATACGTACAAATTGAATGCTTTACCCCAAGACGGGCTGAGTGTTTTGTACTCAGTGCACGTCTGTACGCGGTCATTTACAAGTTCCAGAACACAATATGGATCACTTTTGCCACCAATGTCAGCAGCAGTAAGACCTTTGGCTTTGAGTACTACAAGAACACCAACAAAGAAACCAGATGGTGACAAACGGAACAATCCTAATTTTCGTTTTAAAATTAAACATGTTGATCTGATCTAACTTCCTTTCCACACAGTTTGTACGACTTATCTGCATTTTCACATGCATTATCAGCAATCACAACCATGAAATTAAAGAAGAAATAAATTCATTTATTTGCTCTCATTCTGGTGATGTCTGTATTCATTTGGACAAAATGTTCTGGAATGTAACCTTATTAAACTGCATTTTGTCAGGTCATTTTTAGATAGCAAAATCTCATTTAAACGCAAACATTGAAGCAGTGAGCAGTGCTATTTGTAACATTTGGCAGAAATGTTTCTTGGAATTAGTTTAATGCATAATAACAGTGTTGTTGTTAAGACCTTAAACCTCTAGACGAAGACCAAGGCCAAGACTCTGAACCTCAAGACCAAGACCAAGACCCAAAAAATCACAATCATATCCAGACTTCTATTCCTTACTAAAAAATTGTCAAGTTGGACTACTCGCTATTTTAATGAAAATGCGAGTCTCTTATTTTATTCAAGCAAAACAACTCTAAATGCAGACTGCAGTGAATTTCGAATTCGTATTTACAAAGTCCTTCATGTGAAATGTTATTCCAAATGCCTGTTGCATTTTATAAAAACCAATTCGCTCAGAATTTTCTGACCAAGACGTGCCCTGTGGGGCCTCGTAAAATTCAACCACTTGAAAAAATAAGTTCTACAGATGCTGAAGTCGCTGGCACACACAGCAGCTTTTGAAGTACTGGAAGTAAATGTACAAACTGTGAGTTTTTTAAAATTCTCCCATGCTGGCTTCTAAAATATTCAGGCTTAAGCAATTTGACTACCTATAAAATTAAGGTAAGTTTAATAAACATTTAACTCAAACACTAGATCAAAACTAGTGAGTTACCATTATAATGCCAAAATAACATTACATTACCATAAATGTAACTCTCTTTTGGCATTTATATAGACATTCCATCAATGTCATAAAAATTGACAAAAGTTTAATCAACATTTCACACAAACGTTACACCAACCACTATACTAGCATTAAAACAACTCCTAAACAACATTACACTATCATTATTCTCACACTTTCAAGTGTTTGCATGTAAACATTTAATCAGTGTTAAAAACTGCTGAAACAATGTTTAATAAACATTTCGTGCTAGCGTTAGATCAATGTGTCCGTAAGCCATACTCCAATGTTATGCTAACATTTGTGCTGCCTGGGATATAAGCCTCATTCCAGTCATGCTTTGCCTTTCTCTTGGTTTTCCTCTTTCCAGCAGAACACTCCAGCTGCTGCAACTGACAGTTTTGCTTTTGCCTCTACTGACCGATTTCTTTGTGATCAGTCAGTTTTGTATTTAATTTTCCTGATTTCTTAAATGCACATGAGTGACATGACAAGTGTAAAAGTGAAGATATAGCTTAGCTATTCCATGCGCTTACTGACAGGGCTCCCATAAAACAGATGGAACGTCCTTCCTCTCTTTTGTGGATCTTTCAGTAAAATCACGCAGACATCCATGAAACAATTTCAAAATTTTACAAAGCAGCTTTACAAGGTCAAACCTTTACACTTTTATTACTATTACTTAAAACATAAATTTAAATGCATGAAGTCAGTTATATATTCAGCCAATTTCAGTCACAGTTACCAATGTATTGGTTATACAAGCTACAGCCATGAAAAATATGGAAAATTTTAGCATGCAAAGTAGACACGTAGAAAACCTAACCTTTGACTTGAAGGCAGCCAACATCACGTAAATTTTTAAAAGATTGAAGGAAAGCCTAACAGAAGAGAAAAAGAAAGATGTTAACTGTTGGATTTTAAAGAATATTATGAAACAGCTTCCCCCACACGCACGCACGCACGCACGCACGCACGCACGAACGCACGCACGCATGCACGCACACGCACACACACACACACACAACCCCAAGAGCAGCTGAAACTAAACACACACCCCTGTCTTCCAATGCTCTGAAGCCTTGAGGAGATTCAGAGTTCCAATAAAGCCACTCCATGTTGTACATAACATTTTGTTTCTGCCTGCTCTTATGTCCATCATCCAGTTCAGAGTTGTAATTTCATGAATTCCTATCAGTTTAATCTATTCAGTCTTCATTAAGAGGCTGTCCCTGTCCTTTCTCACTATCTGATCAATTCATTTTCCAGAACCTTCCTTGGGTGTTTAAATTCCTCCTTTGTAAAAACCATGTACGGCATTGGGATTCATCTCATTAGAGTATCAGGAGCAAATTCCATCATGGCAGCTCAGTTAAGTCTATCGATTTTACTTCAGCTGAGCATATGTCAATAACAGGGCTGTAGTGGTAAAATTTGAGGTGAGTATACGCTACCGGTGACCAGCGGCGTAAAAAAAATTTGAAGACCTTTTTTTAGGAAAAATTTCAGACTTTTCACCAATTCTCAGAAAATTTTCAGACTTTTTACGATTTCGTCTCTGAAAAAGTTGATGACTTTTTTTTTTTTTTTTTTTTTTTTTTTTAGTCATTCGCCCTAAAAACCGTTGAAAACCTCTTTTTCGGAAAATTTCATCTACAGAGGTAAGTATACGCTGTATACCCGCGTATACCCTCATGAGTATACGCTCTCAAATTTCTCTAGAGGTAAGTATACGCTGTATACCCGCGTATACGCTCGACTACAGCCCTGGTCAATAAGCCGGTTCCCACAACTTCTCCTTTTTGGATGCAGTAGAAATCTAAAGATTACAATTATGATTACAAAGAGTCTTGAGCTTCTGTCAACTGCTTCAGAATGAGCTTCAGTCGTGGCCGTTCAGCTGCACAGTTTGTGTCTTGTTCCGATGTCGTTTAATATCAACAAGTAGCAAGATATTAAATGACCTTCTTTGACAGAAGGTCAGACAGAAGGTCAGACGTCTGGTTAGGGATGTGCAACACTTCAGCACTTAACACTAGACATGACAACAACCCCCTTCTAGTGTAGGCACTGTTACTGACACTGTAGTCTTCAAGCGTTTTAATTAAATCAGACTCTCGTCCAACTCACCATCCGTTGGACAACGTTTGTGGGGTTTTCGCTTCCTTCAGCGGTCGGTGTGCCATTGAAATGGTAGCTGGCAATGCCGGTTACTGTGATGAGAACATGGATGAAACCAGCACCATCTTCAAGTTCGACATTCATGGAATGTGTTTTGTCTCTTTCCAGAAGAGAAAGATCAATGGCGGCTCTGACATTAAAGACAAAGCACTCAACTTACAAGACAAATTAGACTAACCCAAAAAGTTAGTAGCAGAAGAGGAAGGAAGGCAGAATGATGAGTAGGAGGAGAATATAGAAGAAGAAGATATGACAGTAACAGCCACTGCAACAATGACCATTAAAATAAGTTGAGGAGGTGAAGTTGTGTAGAGTCGACCGCTACCTGCCCATGATGTCATCTCGGCCTCCAGTGTCATGGTCCCAGACGGCAATTTCAAGGCAACTCGTCTGGTCTTCATACATATACAAGTGAAAGTGTTCCAACCATTTTGGTGACAGGGTCTTCGGTTTGTACTAAACACAGGAAAACAAAACAAAGATTAGAAAATTAACACTTACCACATTCTCTATATCCATCTCTGTCTGTCTGTCTGTCTACCTGTTTGTTTGTCTATCTGTCTGTCTGTTTGTCTGTTTGTCTGTCTATCTGTCTGTTTGTCTATCTGTCTATCTGTCTGCTCTCTCTCTCCCTCTCCTGCTCTCCCTTGGCTGTCTACACGTGATTTTGTCCATCTTAATATTTCCAGCACATTTTAGGAACCTCTCACAATCTCTGTTTCTTTCTGAATCTGACTTCCTTCCTTTTTCTCTGTCTGCCTTACAATAGATGAAAATCTACAATACAAAGATGAGCAATGGCATTGTAACTGTAGCCAGTAACAAATGGCAGAATTGTGTCTTCACCTTACTCTTGTATCTCTCGTTTCCCAGTCTGAATTTAACGTATGGATCGGAGAATCCGTTGTCATCCATTGACAGAAGATTGGTTCCATCGATCAACAGAATCGTCACAATGCTCGTCCACAACTGCGTCTTCTGTCTCTTGCGATGCTCCACAAACTTGACCATTCGACCAGCGTACTGTCAGAATGAGACACAGAGACAAACAAACAAACTGATACATTCAGCACACACACACACACACACACACACACACACACACACACACACACACACACACACACACACACACACACACACACACACACACACACACACACACACACACACACACACACACACACACACACACACACACACACACACACACACACACACACACACACACACACACACACACACACACACACACACACACACACACACACACAAACACACTCACTCAACCTGTAACCAGTGGCAATGGCATACAGCCATGTGTGCAATGCTTTATTAGGTACTTAAAAGGCAATTCATACATAAAAGCCAAACATATATACATAAATATATACATACATTTGTGACAAACTCTACATTTAATTTGACTGGACCTGCCTGGTTCTACTTCCTAAGGGTAGAGTTCAGGATAGGGGCAGACACTAAGATGATGCTAAAGGCTCCCACATTCCAGAGTGGTATGGCAACACACAGCCAGCAGGTAATTGTCCAGCTATTGTGAGCTTTACCCTATGTCCAGTCTGTCTGTCAAGTGACCCAGTTGGAAGATTGCTCCCGACTATGCATGGTACATGGTAGCTGATTGGCTAGAGTGCTTGCCTTGTAATGCAGAGACTTCGGGTTCTGAGAGGTTACTATGTAAAGGAGCTAGGGCAAGTCCTTCACTCACAATAATAACATGCAATTATGCAACAGCAAACAAATAAACAACACAAATGTCTGAACACAAATAGTGTTACATAAACTAAACACCTATAAACTCAGACAATTACATTCCGTCAGTTATACCTATCTAGCGCAGACTAAATCAATAATCAGTTAACTCTGAACAAATGACCCTTCTACAAGAAATCTAACATGTACCCTATACAGGGAAAAGGAGACTGTTGACCGAACTAATGGGTCTCCTTCCTCTCAAACAAAACTTCAAGAGTTCTCAGAGCTCAAATGAAATGGGTGTCTCTTTCACCTTGCATCAAACACCCGCCCCTTCTCGCTTCAAGACTGCACACACTCTTGGCTTTTAGCACAAGAGGACTTACTACATATACAGACTATTACTGTTTGACTTCCAATTCCTTGTTTGGTGCTCGGCTGAAGTCGCTGCTTATGTCGCTTCAAACAATGAAAACCAACCAGACCGAAAAGCCTTCTCACCCCAGTGAACCACCACAGAAGACACCACCAGAAGAACAAGATCCTCAGATACCATTCACATTCTTATATAGCCCCTCTTCATACATACATACATACATACATACATACATACATACATACATACATACATACATACATACATGCATACATGCCTTACTATGCAGCTAAAAGCAGACAGGAAACAGATAGACGGATGAACAAACAGGCAGACAGACGTAGAAATACTACCTGTTCTTTATCGATTTGTGATTTTGGAACAAGTGTACAGTTGACTGTCAGATAACCCATGTATTCTGTGTTCTTCTTTCGCTTAGTCAAACGATTTGTCAACGTCAGCTTGAAATCTGTTGGCCTGCAATGACAATTCATACTTTCCATATCACATGATGTCAACATTCTCCTAAACAATTAAAATTCAGACAACAATAATGAATGAAATAGCAACAACTATAATAATTATTATACCTGAGTTTATTTATTTAATTAATTTCTTTGTTGCACCTCAAATTCATATTGCTGCATGACTTTGGAGTATTGAAACTTTCTGTTATGATTTGGCATGACCATTTATTGGCAAATAATAGGTCAGAGCAGTTGTGTGTTAAGGACTCTACACATGTAGGGACGTTGGAATCTGCAAAATCTGAGTTTCAAGAGCAACTTTCAAATCCAGTGGCTTTCATGTCACATCCTTGAGTAAAAGTGCTGTAACAGATTTTTGAGAAAGAGTGATAATGCTGTTTTCTAAAAGTTCATGTGCATTCTTAATTAACCCTTTCCGTCCCATGCCATTTTAGTCCTGCGCTACCGGGAATTTCTGGCCATACATACATGCATACGTACATACATGCATACAAACATACATGCATACATACATGTATGCATGCATACATGTATACATACAAGTATACATACATGCATACATACATGCATACATACATACATGCATACATACATGTATGCATGTATCATGTATGCATACATACAT
Organism: Allolobophora icterica; assembly: GCA_963556255.1. Classification (NCBI taxonomy): domain Eukaryota; kingdom Metazoa; phylum Annelida; class Clitellata; order Crassiclitellata; family Lumbricidae; genus Allolobophora; species Allolobophora icterica. Next base: position 4,485,041 of record OY744615.1, on the reverse strand, counting down.
GCATACATACATACATACATACATACATTCAGACATACATTCATACATACATGTATGTATGTATGCATGTATGTATGTATACATGCATGTATGTATGCATGTATGCATGTGTGTATGCACGTATGTTTGTATATTCATGCAAACATAAATACATACATTCATACATACATGATCAACAGTCCTATGATCAATGGTCCTAATGATCAATGGTCCGTGTGACCAAACGTCCTGTGATCAATAGTCCTATGATCAATAGTCCTGTGATCAATGGTCCGCAAATCGTCTGGGCAATTACTACGAACCTTGTCAAACCTTGTATAGGACGTACGCCGTACGTCATAAGGTAGCGCGGCTGTTGACGTACGGCGTACGTCATAAGGGACGGAAGGGGTTAAGTACTAGGTTATATAGGTAACGGTTTACATGGCCACAGACATATCCATCGTCAAGATGGTCGTTGCTTTGCCTATCATGTCAGTTTGATAGACTGCTTCGTCAAGTGCAGATTTTACTTGACAAATCTTGTTTCTTTGAACAGTGATATCTGAGTTTGCGTTTTCAGAGTTATTTCTTGAACACGTTGTGGATTTCTTCTATTTCTGGACAGTATTTTGTTTTACAAGATCAAATCCTAAAGGCCATTCTACCTTTAGCTGGTCCATCTATTCAGGAGGTGGACAGGTAACCAGCATTAGTCACGCAGCTGACTGCTGATGAATGCCTGTCTTATACAGACCTGGTGGCCTGCAGGACATCCATCTGTGAGGTGTGCTTGTCAGCAGCAACCATGTCATGTCATGTCATGTCATGTCATCTCATTCATCATGCATTCTACTCAACAGGAACTCTGAACACAGCGCCAACTGTAAACCTGGATGTAAACTGGACGGGATCAGTTCTGTCTGTGTCCAGAAGAGTCCACCACTGGTCACTTTTCCAGCTACGCAAGGACTGTCTGCTGCTCATCAATCAAGTTTTTGTTCTGACTGACTTGATCATCAGGGTTAGGTAAAGCTTTTGTGAGGTATTAGAAAATACCATATTGTGTCTTTATATACAAAATACATGATGATGATGAGTTTTCTGCCTGAAGACAGGTCCATTGGCTCTCTGCCACCCAGGGATGAGATGAGTGAGGTGGTTTCCCATTGACTTCCTCACAGATGACTGTGGGTGAGCAACTTGTCCAAGGTTGCTATGCAGTGGCTTGAGGTAGATTTGAACTGGAGACCCTCTGGTTAACAGGCACAGAACATACCACTACACCGCCACGTCCCATAAATACATACAAATGCCAAGAACAAGGCCTATATATATATATATATATATAAATTATATATATATATATATATATATATAAGTGAGAGAGACACACAACAAAAGCAGGCTGTATGTCTGTCTGTCTGTCTGTCTGTCTATCTGTCTGTCTGTCTCTCTAAACAACTGATTTAGTGAGGATCAGAGCTGCATTCACAATGTCAAAGCATGCCTTACTGTCATGTGCTTTCCTTCCTCCATGCAGCCCCAAACTCAGTCTTGTTGTCAAGACCTTAAACCTCAAGACCAAGACCAAGACCAAGACCTTGAACCTCAAGACCAAGACCAAGACCAAGACCAAGACCTTGAACCTCAAGACCAAGACCAAGACCAAGACCTTGAACCTCAAGACCAAGACCAAGACCAAGACCATGAACCTCAAGACCAAGACCGAGACCAAGACCCAAAAAAATCACAGTCGTATCCAGACTTCTATTCCTTACTAAAAATTGTCAAGTCGAAATACTGGTTATTTGAATGAAAACATGAGTTTTTTTCGTTTATTCAAGCAAAACAACTCTAAATGGAGACTGCAGAGAATTCCGAATTCGTATTTACAAAAGTCCTTCATGCGAAATGTTATTCCAAATGCCTGTCGAATCTTATAAAAACCAATTTGCTCAGAATTTTCTGACCAAGACGTGACCTGTGGGGCCACATAACAATTCTGCTAAGTGAAAAAACACGGTCTACAAGTGCTGAAATCGCTAGCACACAAAGCAGCTCTTCAAGAACCGGATGTAAATGTACAAATTAATCGTGAGTCTGTTTTGAAATCATTCCATGGTAAATAACCGGAAGTCAAAATAATTGTCCAAAACAACAGTGAAGCCTCATTCACACTGTGTAAATACTAAAGCAATAACTGTATGAGTAATTAATTATTGGATACATTTTTAAAATTCTTGCCGTTTGTTGAAATTAATGACTGTTCATATTTACAAAAGTCTTGGTCTTGGTCTTGCAAAACCAAGACCAAGACTTTGAACCTCAAGACCAAGACCAAGACCAAGACCTTGAACCTCAAGACCAAGACCAAGACCAAGACCTTGAACCTCAAGACCAAGACCAAGACCAAGACTTTTAAAAACGAACTCGAGTGCACTCGAGACCAAGACCTTGGTCTCGAGGACAACAAGATTGCCCAAACTGAGTAATTCGAGATCCTTTTCTAATATTCCGACCAACAACATAACAGTTGGTCTGCAACACGGTCTCTTCCGGTCGATGGTCTCTCGTGTGGTCCTCGTCCTGCAGAGTTCATTCAACATGTCCAAAGAAATGGCACACTTGCCATTTATGTCCTGGAGATGTAGTATATGTGTAGAATCTGGAGGATCATCTCTGCATCACTGACTAACACTGACTGATGGAAACAGTAGAAATGGCAAACTGGAAAACCTCATAAGTATTTCTAAAAATGAACAGGATATAAACCGGTGTTTGTATATGATTTGTTGGCACAACAAAAACTTAGACACAGACTTACTTTAACAATTAACTGAAAAAGGAAGAAAGCAGAAGTACATACGTGTTTAAATCCAGTTGGGTTGGATGGATAGAAGCCATGCCCATTGGATCATCATTTAGACCACGATCATAGTCAAAGACTTCAACCTGGATCGGTTGAAATGGATCCTCAATTGGAAGACTAAACCTCTCATCCCATTTTGGACTCAGATTCTTGAACACCGTTCGGCTTCTGTAGTACTGCTTCCCTCCGATCAGAAATCGGACATATGGGTCACTGGTCCCTGGAAAGACCATCGTACATGTGAGGAAGATGGCATCGACACAAGTCGACGCAAAGCTGACAGTTAAAGAAGGTGTGAAGAACATAGAATTGACTAGACTTATCTTATCTTATCTTATTTTATATGATTATTTATAAAGCGCCTCTCACAGCACAGACTATTCAGAGGCGCTCCCAGCGTGTCAGCCCCGAGGGAAAAGAAAGGTCTTTAGGCAGCGGAGAGAAGAGGGTGAGATCCCAAGCAATATCTTGCTATGGAGAGAGGGGGCAGGTCATTCCATGGGGAAGGGCCAAGGAGTGACGCGAGATCCCAAGCAATATCTTGCTACGGAGAGAGGGGGCAGGTCATTCCATGGGGAAGGGCCAAGGAGTGACAGAAGGATAAATAGAGAAAAAAATAAATGTTAACACTTAACGATGAGCTGCATTGGTTTCCCTGTTGCTTTTAGTACACTCTTGTCATTAAACCATTAAAGGATGCTGTAAACTCATAAATAAAAAAATTCCACACAAGAGAACTAACCGAACGACCATATATTATGATCAATATATTAGACAGAAAGTTTAAAACCTGATGATTCACAATTAAAAGATGCAGAGTTGTTGAAGATCATTCACTACTGATAGATTAAAGTGTGAAAAACACGAATACTACCTATGTCAGTATTAAGAACATGTTGACCCAAAATAATTTTAAAATCATTGCATAAGTTGCCAGGTAAAGAGAAGCCGATTTTGTCAGTAACGTATAGCCTAAATAAACATTCAACGCAAGCAATGGTGATTCAACAAAAGACATTTTCACTACTAACCACACAAGTCTCGAACAACAAGATCCTTTCCCTCTTTAAGAACGATATCCATAGCGAAAAAAGGCAGAGATCGTAACATCATCAGCTTACTGTCAACTGCCTTTACTTTTTGCATCTACAGGTACATTCAATCAATAAAACATCTACAGGTAGATTCAATCAATGAAATAGAACAAAATGACAGACATGTATAACCTTAAAAATTCTTTGTGCTAGCTATCCATACTTAACTCATCCTTTCTTCGATACATAAAACATTTTGTTAGCTTTTGGTGGCAGCCTGTTTTTCATGCACCTCATTCAGCTTGGCAGATAACTTCATCATAACATAACATAAAAGCTCCAAGTTGGCACAAGATATATATGACCAAATTTTGTGATGACACCAATCAGGCGAGCAGAAGCATTAAGAACAGACTGTAATTTCAAGGTAAGTGAGGAGCCCAGACTAGAATAGACAGCATTTCCAAAATCAATACTAGAGAAGATGAAAGCATGGATCAGTGCAGAAGCATCTTGTGTAGTACGTAATCATCGCAGAGAATGGAACTGATGAAGGTGATAGCAACAGGTACTACATAGGTACACTGTTTACATGGTTAAGAAGCGTTTGCTCTTGATCAAGAATAATGCCCAAGTCTCCAACAGAGGTAGAGAATGTGATCATGATCATATATTTGTATGTATAGTGCCATTCCAAGAGAAACTCCTCAGAGGCTCCTCTCTCGACCTGACAACACCAAACCACGATCGAAAAGAATGGTTTTCAAACGATTGATGTCAGGAAAAGACTCACAAAGGGCAGAAAGATCAATCTTAGAGATTTGAATCCGACTGCGGAGCCAAATGAATTGGGTCTAATCAGAATTAAACCAAAGACGGTTCATCATTTGCTGCTCAGAAATTTATACGTATAGAGAACTATGCGTCAGTGTCTGCAATCGGGTGTTAAGTTTCCCTAGCATTTTTATTGTTTTTGGAAACTAAATAGTACCTTGTGTCCGTCTACTTTCTTTTCTTATCTTAACTAATTTTGTCATACTGTGGCAGAAATGCGGGTCGGACTTGTCTTTATTGTTGTTACGAGGATGACGAAATGAGTTCCCTGTCCACATGTGTTGGGTCTGTCAGAAAACGGAGTTAATGCAACTGTAAAGTTTACACTTTTATCCTCCAAACAATGTTTTAATCCTAAATTCCAAACCTGCTACGAGCTGTAAGTATGAAAAGGTGAACTGTGCTACTACTGCTCTACATGTATAAACAAAACTCCAAATCTGAATCTCTTCATCTGACCGACCACTACTACTGAATATCAAATGCTGAACACTGATTGACGATGACTGGCTCTGAACACTCCCAGTCCGACTCTGTACATTCCCCTATTACTCTGTAAATGTAATGAGTAACTTATATTGTGCTGGTGTTTAATGCATAAGACTAACGTCTTTTATAGGCCAGGGCTAGAGGGAGGTTGCTAAGGAAGCTAGTTGCTAAGGCAGGTTGCTAAGGAGGCTAACTTCTAAGTTAGGTTGCTAAGGCAGGTTGCTAAGGAAGCTGGTTGCTAAGGCAGGTTGTATTGTGGATGTGTACCGCCACAATACTTGTAAGGAAATTTCTTTTTTAATAATAATAATAATAATAATAATCTTTTCTTTATTAATTCAAACCGACAAACGCAGTAAGATTACATTGAGACATGACAGTACAATTATCAATATCTTAACTAAACACACATTATGGCAGCCATGCAAGGCGCCCGCCTGAGGGGGTTGTGGGAATCGAACTGCGTACTGCTGCTCTTCTGCTGCTCTCCTGGCCTTGAGTGTTACCATTACTCTATCCTCCTCCCCCTCCAAGCTAAATAACTGACCTTGGCCTGTGAATTTTATTTTCTGGATAATTTTATCTTTCCTTCAATGCTAAAATGAATTAATTTTTTACAATTAATTTTCATCCTCTTTGTGTTATGGGTATTGGTGCCTGCATTTTCTGTACCATGATGCTTGAATATCATGTTGCCAAACACAATCTCTTAATTTATGGTTTTATGTCCACAATAACATTGCCTGGCAATCACTGTTTGTCTGTGCTAATAAGTTGCCTATGAATTGAACTATTCCTTCCTCATTTAGGTCCTTCCTCAGTTAGGTCCTTCCTCAGTTAGGTCCTTCCTCAGTTAGGTCCTTCCTCATTTACGTCCTTCCTTCTTCCTGTTTTTCAATTTCTGTGGTTTAGATTAATTATGGCATATGGACATTGTTTGTTTTTGCATTGTCTCTGCTGATTGCCTAATCTGGTAGAGACAAGTGTGTTATTGAATTCAAACATGCAGTCACTTAATGTCTAGCCTGTTTCGCATGAGAAAAATGTTTTTGACCTTTTTTGGTGTTTCTTCAAAATTTGAGGGGACAAATGTATGGTGTGTCCCCCACTGTTAAAGGTGGGGTCTTGTCCCCCTCGACCCTCCCGGGATCACCGCCCATGCAGCTGTGCATAATTTTCTTTGTGAGCATTCCTTGTATATATGCTTGCTCTTAAGAAGACCTGATTTCAACCTAGTGATAAATCAGCATTCAGCTGTTGTCCCAGAGTCCTTCATCCTCTTTGTTGACACACCTAGATCTCATATACAATGTAAATATGGTTCACATTACTTGACATTTATGTGCAGATTTTACAAGTGAAATTTACATTTCCGTTGACAGTTTATAGTCACTCATCTGTTGTTGGGGATGTCTATAGTCACTCAGCTGTTGTTGGGGATGTTTATAGTCACTCATCTGTTGTTGCGGATGTTTATAGTCACTCAGCTGTTGTTGGGGATGTTTAGTCACTCAGCTGTTGTTGGGGATGTTAATAGTCACTCAGCTGTTGTTGGGGATGTTTATAGTCACTCAGCTGTTGTTGGGGATGTTTATAGTCACTCATCTGTTGTTGGGGATGTTTATAGTCACCCATCTGTTGTTGGGGATGTTTATAGTCACTCATCTGTTGCGGATGTTTATAGTCACTCATCTGTTGCGGATGTTTATAGTCACTCAGCTGTTGTTGCGGATGTTTATATTCACTCAGCTGTTGTTGGGGATGTTTAGTTCACTCAGCTGTTGTTGGGGATGTTTATAGTCACTCAGCTGTTGTTGGGGATGTTTATGGTAACTCAGCTGTTGTTGGGGATGTTTATAGTCACTCAGCTGTTGTTGGGGATGTTTATAGTCACTCATCTGCTGTTGTGGATGTTTATAGTCACTCATCTGTTGTTGGGGATGTTCATAGTCACTCATCTGTTGTTGCGGATGTTTATAGTCTGTTGTTGGGGATGTTTATAGTCACTCATCTGCTGTTGTGGATGTTTATCGTCACTCATCTGTTGTTGGGGATGTTTATAGTCACTCATCTGTTGTTGGGGATGTTTATAGTCACTCATCTGTTGTTGGGGATGTTTATAGTCACTCATCTGTTGTTGCGGATGTTTATAGTCACTCAGCTGTTGTTGGGGATGTTTATAGTAACTCATCTGTTGTTGGGGATGTTAATAGTCACTCAGCTGTTGTTGGGGATGTTTATAGTCACTCATCTGTTGTTGGGGATGTTTATAGTCACTCATCTGTTGTTGCGGATGTTTATAGTCACTCAGCTGTTGTTGCGGATGTTTATAGTCACTCAGCTGTTGTTGGGGATGTTTACAGTCACTCAGCTGTTGTTGGGGATGTTTACAGTCACTCAGCTGTTGTTGGGGATGTTTATAGTCACTCATCTGTTGCTGGGGATGTTTATAGCCACTCAGCTGTTGTTGGGGATGTTTATAGTCACTCATCTGTTGCTGGGGATGTTTATAGTCACTCATCTGTTGTTGGGGATGTTTATAGTCACTCATCTGTTGTTGGGGATGTTTATAGTCACTCAGCTGTTGTTGGGGATGTGCACTCTTTGATGGTGGCCAATAAACTCCTCCTTAACCAATCAAAAACTGAATTTTTTCCCACAGTAACTTGTGAAGTCTGAATGGCTTAAATCTTGTTCAGTAGGCTGATGCTTACTGCTCAGCATAACCAGGGTGTCGTTGTTTTTTAACAAAAACTCACTTCTTACTTGTATCACAAAGTCAAATATGCAGTAACATAACCAATAGGTCAAAATATGAGCATATAACCCTATAGTTAGGTATTTGCATTGGCTTACTGTTCAGCAAAGACTCTCTTTCAAATTGGAGCTCATGGGTTAGAAACACTAAACTGTAACCAACCACAATAATTAAAATCAGTCTTTAATCCACAGTTTTATCACTATTCAACAAGGTCCTCTGGTTGGCTCCTCTGGTCATTCTTAAGCTAGAACTGTTCTTGATGAACAAGCATTTTTGGCTGCTGAACCAGAAAAGTTCTCGGCAAATGTTCTGTTACCTGTAGAAAAATGCAAGTACTGTATTTCTGCACTCTAACTTCAGCCCATCATGCTTTATCGAGTACTGGGCTGGTCATCTTCCTGGAACAGGCTCCCAGTGAATTTATGTACCATTGCCCTTGGTCAGCATGTTTTTTAAAACTGTCTTAAACCGTACTTGTTTACAAAATTTAGATAGTCATGAGCATAGGCATAATTTGTGGAAGATACGAGGGGCACCCGTACCCCCACTTTTTGGACTGGGGTACCAAACCCCCCACTTTTTGAACAATACCAATCAATATTTTATTATTGTGCTTTCCCAGAGATCGCAGTCTGAGCCTTGTTTCGTGTATTTAAGTAATTGGTACCCCCCACTTTTTAGACCAAAGTTATGCCCCGGTCATGAGTATAGACATTTTGTGAGGTACTTAAATGTGCTATATTAATCACGTGTCCTGACAAATAAACACATACATACATACACCTAAGTCAGATGTAATCTAATGTAAGTTGAAAATACACAACTCATCTTGTGCATGAGAGATAATAATAAGAAATCAGCAACAAAGTATCTACTGCTCACCAAGGCATCATCATTCCCTGCGACCTCTTGACCTTTAAGAGACTTTGTGTCAAGCATTGACTGTCTGTCTTCAGAGTCATCATCTGTACTGGCACCCATCTTGTGTCCATTGCACAGTCGAACGTCGACCAGAGAGGTTGGCGAGGAATCCCAACGACTTTCAAGTAGGCCATCATTACTACTTGACTTCAGTTTGTCAATGCGATCGCGACTAAACGACCGAAATTTCTTTGTCTTCTTCTTAAAACTTCTCCAGAATTTCTTAGTTCGACTGGTTAAGGGAGAAGACGCATCAGAGGACGACTGAACATCATCCTGGATGATCATCGAATTGTTTGACTGCTCTCCATCTGACGACACAGATTTTGTCCCTAGATTTAAACCAATGACATCCAATATAATCACTCAAATTGAACAACTTCTTCACACAAAACTCAGTAACCTTCTGTCTGAAGAATTCAGAAGCAACTGCAAAACAACTGAACCAGAAAAGCACTGGACAACAATATGGAAGCTATACTAACAAGATCATGATTAGTGAATGAAAGTTGCAAATCAAACTAAGGATTAGCAACTGATTCAAAGATTAATTAATAATTAACTTCTATTGTTAGTTTTGGCTCTAGCCAAAGAGTTCTGAAATCTCTGCAGCTTCAGCATGTTTGACTGATTGATACCAGTAGGAAGCGAGTTACAGTGATCTAGGCAACTGGAAACTAATGCATTTGCCAGGGATAGCCTTGCAGATGAAATGTAGATTTGGGTATCGTTAGCATAGAAATGATACTCAACGATGTTCTTAGTAGTGTGACGTATAATTTAAACAAAAGAGGACCAAGCTCTGAACACTCTTGAACAAAGCAATATCCGAATAATTACCATTTAAATGTAGTGATTGAGTGCATGGACAAGCACCTTGCCAATAAGAGCAGGACTGAAACCTGAAACCAGTGTGTTTGAGGCGATGAAGAAGAAGAGAATGATCCACAGTATCGAAAGCAGCAGACAAGTCAATCAGGCTTTAGGGCTCATCATTCTACTGAGACTGCTCTCCTCTCTCTCCTCTCTGAAATCTACTCTGCTGTTGACAGGGCTGAACTTAGCCTCTTGGCTCTTTTCGATGTTTCTGCAGCCTTTGATATGGTAGATCATAGTATTCTCCTTCAGCGTCTTGAGACTTCATATGGGTTGCAGGGCCTTCCTCTTTGCTGGTTTCGATCATATATGTCTGAACGAACCCAAATGATTATATCGGGCGACTCTAGAACAAAATGGATTCACATTAAGCTGGGCGTTCCTCAAGGCTCTGTACTTGGTCCTTTACTCTTTATTCTCTACACGGCTGACATTCCTTCTCTTTTCCCACTCTCGGGAGCTACTGGTCATATCTTTGCTGATGATGTGCAAGCTTTTGTCCATGGGTCTCCTTTATCTCAATTGCACTTAGTTGAGCATATTGAGTCTCTATCTAAGTCTCTCCATTCCTGGATGTCCTCAAATCGTCTCTGTCTTAATGCCTCCAAAACCCAGTTCATTTGGTTTGGCTCCCCTAAACAGTTGCTGAAGATTGATTTCGCCCTCCTTTTGGAAATCTTCCCTCACTACTCCTTTTCATCAAGTGTACGTGATCTAGGTGTTACGCTTGATAGCTCTCTCTCCTTCAAAGATCACATTTCTAACCTCACACGTGTTTCCTACTTCCACTTAAGGCGTCTCAGGGCTGTTCGACGATCTGTCTCTTCCTCTGTTTTCACAACGCTGGTCCATGCTTTCATTTGCTCCAGAATTGACTACTGCAATTCGCTTCTAATTGGTCTTCCTAAGGTCCGTCTCATGCCTCTGCAGTCAGTCCTAAATGCAGCTGCAAGATTAATTGCCCGTCTGCCACGCTACTCACGCATTTCATCCTTCATGTTTGAGAAACTGCACTGGCTTCCTCTCTCTGCACGTATTAAGTTCAAAATCCTTATGCTGGTGTCAAAGACACAGCGGGGTCTCGCCCCCAAATATTTAATCGATGTAATTCACCGGCCTCGTTCTGTCTCTTCGCATCGTCCACTTCGCTCCTCAAACAGATTTGATCTCTCAGTTCCTCATACTAGAACAGCTATGGCTCAGTCCCGATCTTTTGCCTCAATTGGTCCCTCTCTCTGGAATACACTGTCTCCTTCTACTCGCTCTCAAATTTTAATAAGTAACCCCTCATCTTCTTTTGCTTTCCTCAAGACTTATTTCTTTTCTCTTGGCCTTGCGCACTGGGAGCGCCTCTGAACGGTTCACCATACTAGAGGCGCTTTATAAATGTTTAAATACAATACAATACAAAACAAGTCATGAAGAACAAGCGCATGCACACTCTTAACATACTGATTGTTGAGCTTAATGAGAAATTTGGGTCCTATAGACACATCAAACACCTGAACATTACGGCAAGGCAGTCCTTCTACGCTCCTCAGGTTTTGAGGTTGCATGGACTTTAGGGGGATTGTTTATTTGAGGTGGATTTGAGGGGCCCGATAGCGCATTGGATAACATCTGGCGTAGAGTGCGAGAGGTACAGAGATCGAGTCCCATAGGCGGACATGCTTTGTAGGCTGCAATTTGCGCCGTGTATTGCAGGCTGTCTGTTCTGTTAGTAGTTAAGATTTATCGCATAACAAGTACATGTACAGCACAGTGCGTTTGCAGGCACTTAATTAAAGAATAAATATTATTATTATTATTATTATTATGTGCGAGTACAGTTGGCAGGATGCTTTACTGCTTGCCCGTATGGTGGGGTTTTGCCAGCGGGTAGGAGCGGGAGGCCCCGGTGGGCATAATCAGGAGGCTGGTGCATCAGGGTACTTAACTTTACCATCCCCTCATTTGACCCACTTTGCAATAATGCTGACACTAGTCTGTTTAGTGAAACATGTCCTAATCTATGTACACCTAAATCTGAAATTTTTACACCTCTAAATGCTTCAGTTTATTAGGATGCTATACAAATCACTATGCTCTCCCAAGATTTGGCTACCTTACTCCTCTCCTCTCCTACCCTCCTTATGTTTCAATTAATTCGCAGTAACTTCTCTTTTTATATAATTGGTTATATTGTTTGTTTATTTGACTGTAATATGTTTACCATGAACAGTGCTGTGCCTTTGCTATAAAGAAAATACTTACTTATTTACTTACTTGCATACATACTATTGCATAGACATACAAATATATATATATATGTATATATATATATATGCATCTAAGTGCATACATACTTGCAAACTGAGGTTGCTGTTTCTGAAAACATCCTATAAATTTTAAATTCAAGCCATTATCAAATGTATAAAGTTGACAACCCCTATTTCACTCCTTAGCATACTTAAGTGAACAGCCTCAGAATCAAGGAATGGTGTTAGTCCAAGCAAGTTCTAGTAAGCAAATATGCTGTTTCTGAAAACATCCTATAAATTTTAAATTCAAGCCATTATCAAATGTATAAAGTTGACAACCCCTATTTCACTCCTTAGCATACTTAAGTGAACAGCCTCAGAATCAAGGAATGGTGTTAGTCCAAGCAAGTTCTAGTAAGCAAATATGATTGTTCCAATATGTGTGCACAGCCTACATAGAAGAATGAGCGGTTACCTACGTAGAGCCTACTTAGGCAAAATATATAGAGCGTGTTACTATGGCGACCACAAGGCGTTACAGGTGCAACGATTGAGCAGACGAGTATACGCTCTCAGGCCAATGCAACAAGAAGCATTCTGGCGTTCAGCAGATAAGCTTGGTTTGGACGTAGATGCAATACCCAGTCCATATGCATGTGTATATGTAAGTGTATGTGCTAATGTATGTACAGTACATATGTATTTATGTCTACAAAGCTTGTGAATGCATAGTATCCCAGTATCTCAGAGTGACAACTGAACTTAAGCAGTATATATCATCACACGACACATGTAGATCATTGGAAAATACGTGGAGAAAATACACTGCTCAGTCACTGCACCTATAACGCCTTGTGGTTGCCAAGGTACACGCTCTATGTGCCTAACGAGACACTGATCCACGAAGTAACACATAGGCCATGAGAAAAGCTGCTGGATGGGCATAAATTTTTATGTGTAACTTCTCTGACTTCTCAGAAGTTGCATCTATTCAATTAACTTTGGCAAATATAAACAGCAAGATAAATATGTCAGACAAATATGAACCGCCTACATCATCGTTTGAAAACTTACTTAACTTTGAAATATGCTATGAATTTGGTTGACCGACATGAAGCCGTACAGTGGAACAACTTTGACATAAAGTGTTAGTATAATGAAATGGAAATATGTTTATTCCTACCTATATTCATAACCTTTACATAAAGCCTTCATTTCCAATCACGGCCTATGATGTTATATGACGACGTTAAACTTTGGAGAAAAAAAAATCACTTGGAAGAATAATTGTGTCAGTTGAATATTTAAAATGGGCAAACGATGTATAATATGTTTTTTCCTATTCAGCATGGAGTGACAGAATTACTGTGTAAGTTGGACCAAAAAATAAGAGATTTAATTAGTAATTAGTAACTTCTACAGCACTGGTGTTGAATGCATCGGGCATCAACTGATGGCATACAAACAGATTCAATCTCCAATGGTCACAATCAGTGCATTCAAGTAATAAACTGAAGCATTTAGAGGTGTAAAAATTTCAGATTTAGGTGTACGTAGATTAGGATATGTTTCAACAAACAGTTTAAAAAGTAAATACACAAGATTTCAACCTAAAACACCTTTCTAACCCATTTATGGAGAACTGCATAGAGTGACTTTAGATTTGTTCAGTCTGAGTGGGCCACATATGTGCACATACTCTCACTGGCCAGATCCAGAATTCTTCAACATCACCAGAAAGGAGAAAAACTAAAACTGCGTCCGATGAGTGTGTCCTGCTTATTCGTTAATAAATCAGACACATTTTCAGAACAGCACTCTGAGAACTTCTTAAAGATAGAGTTATACATATATAACATATATCATTGCACAATGAGTAACATCTTAAAACTTCTGTTTTGAAACAAAGGATGTTCCATCTTTACCTGGATGACAGCACCAGCTATTAAATAAGAATTTGTGCATAGCAGCAGCAGCTAATGACCGTCCATGTCACAACATATTATTAATTCAGAGTCCAAATGTCGATTTGTAGGTAGAAAGTACAGGTGAAGCGATTGGTAGACCACGTACAGTAGTAGTTAAGAACGCAAGAGACGGAGGACAACCATCCTCCCACCACCTTTCCCTCCCACCACCTTTCCCTCCCACCTCTTCTTCTTCACTTACATTAAAATTGTGCATGACTAACATATTGGTCGCCAGAGGGAGCCACTGCTTCTCCTGTCTGCCAAGTCCAATGCAACGTCAAACCTGATTTTGATATTGATTAATTGGAGCAAACAGCAAATGTCAAAGATCTATATAATAGATTGTCTAAAACAGATTATGTCAACAAATTATGTCAGCATTGGGCAGACCGTAATTCAAGATGTTTGTTCCAGCAATTATGTTAGTCCTGGCCTATTAACCCAAGAAAGAAATACCCGGTAAGCTTATGTACATTGCCAGTAATTAAGCTAAGTGCAAGCAGACCTGAAATCCGTGAATTGCAGTAAGCACCCATAAGTCAGCAAAAATATGCGAATACAGTCAATTTACACAAAACTGAAACAAAGCTTTTCATGAATTTACTTTACAGCAGAACTTACAATGTAATAAATAGCAAAACACAAAGAAAAGCTGTACAAGAAAACAACTCATAGAACAATAGTTGATAAAATAATTAGTATAGTAGATATGTCAGTCATCGTGAAATATGTATCAATGACTATTAAAAGCAGTCTTAATAAATGTCTTATTACTAACCCATTACGTGTTAACTTGTCAAATAATTACTTAAAAATAAAAGCCAAACTTTGATTAAAAGGGAACAGGTCAAATGTCACTTACTGAGAGAATATCAAGATATTATCAAAGACACATAGATCAAATAATATATTAACTTTAGGTATCACCATCTTTGTTATTGTTTACTGTACCAGAACCTTGTTAAAATAAGAGTAGTGGAGAGCATAGCTAACATGATAATTTGTCAGCTGCAGATGAAGGCCGAGTCCAGGCATCACCATCCTCCTCCTGATGATGATTATGATGAAGACCAACTAAGCTCCGTGCTCTTCGCATTTCTACAAATCAAAGTGTTTATTTTAAACTCCACAAACTTCTCAACCCAGTACATCCCTATCATATCCACAATATGATTGCATCCTTTCTGTAATATTATTTATGCACGTGTGTGAAATAGCAAACATGCCAGTTTGACAACTGGCAAAAAATTACAGAAAAATTACTCTCTGTGCAGTAATTCATTCTGAATTAAACTGATTGCTTTTGTTCTAGGTCAACTGTACACAAAACTGGATTTCAAGAGAGAACCTCTGATGTCCATCACGTCTTATAAATGAACCATTCTAGCGTCATCTAATGGCTTCTGTTATGCCATTAGATGATGCTACACAAAAAGCACCAATTGATGGCATTTCAACTGAAAGTGATCAATGTAAAATGAGGAAAGCAAAGATCAGAGATATACTGGGTGATTTAAAAGTAATACTGTACCTTGTGAACTATATTGATTTAAATGTAATACCTTCTTAACTCTAAGACAGATTTAAATTAGGATTGTTGTTTTATGGACGACAGCTATTGGAACGAATGCAATATGAGCATAATTAACTGATAATTAGACAATACTTAGTAATCGTAATCTCGAGACTTCTACAGCACCCAAAAAAGCTACGTCGCGCGAACCAGCTTATTCACAGGTGCTTAGTCAAATCAAAATCGATAGGCAGGGGGTGTTGAATCGGTTCCAGGTCAAGATCAAAAGGAGTCAGTCAGGTAGGCAGGTAGACGGCTAAGGTGGGTGGTGCTTAGGGTCTAAACGGCAAGGGAGGTAGAGAGAGGAGGAGGAATCGGGATAGGATTTGTGAAAGAGCAGTGTTTTCAGTTTTGAGTGAAAGACCTGTGGAGATATAGCAAGTGGTGAGGTTTCGTTGAGTTCGTAGGATGGATCTGAAATTTAGAGCTCAGTCTTTATATGGCTCTGGGCAGAGAATTTTTCAACTATTTCTAGCTTCTGCAAACCATCTTAGTGAAATCATTGCGAAGTGCATAACAGTAATAGTATCTGCCAGAAACCAGGCAGGTGCTAGTGAAGTTAAGACAGCCTGAGACATGTGAGAACTGATTCTATAAATTTGCAAAAGTGAATTGATTTTCCTACGAAAAGTAGGACCTGATCTTTGTTCACCCCATTAAAGAGCACTTTCAGTTGAAATGGCCATCAATTCACGGTGCTTTGTGTGTTATGATAATGTTACAATAGAAGCCATCAGGTGATCAATTAGAATGGTTTCTATACTGATCCCTTCATATTATAAGACATGATGAGATGGTGGAATCGAACATTATTCCCAAAGAAAAAGCACATCTAGAAGTAACGAATGAACAGACGTAAGCCAATAAAATCTGTGGAATTGTTGATTTGTGGCTAATCAGTTTCACAATGATCCAGAAGTTTGGTACTACCCATCCAATATTAACATAACTGAAACAACTTAGATGCACAATGTCAAATGAAAAGGAATAGCTCAGTATTGACAGCAAACAAATGGTAGTAGTCAGTAGAGCCATCAGTTAGTAGAGAACCAAGTGGGAGATATATAGAGTAAAGAGGAGCTGTGCCTCTTGTCCTCATGGTTTTGGTTTCTGTGACACAAATCATGGCTAACTTCTTGTGTTCATGCTTTTCTATTGTTTATTCTTCATGTTCCTGCTTCTTGCAAATCTGGTCGAGATAAGTCTGTAACTAAATTCTAACATGCATCACTGGGGTTTGGTTTATCTTTTAACATGGCTCAAGTTCATTTATTTCATCTGGTTCCTAGTTCCGTCAATCCAGACACACATCCTTCTGCTGGAAATCAATATCACTGAGTGATGTCAGTGATATTGATTTCCATCCTGTGTTCAATGCAAATTCATGCAGAACTTCTTCAACTTCACATCACTGGTTGTCTTTCTATCTGTTTCTGTTGCATCTTTTGTCTGTGATATTGAAATAAATGCTGATCCAGTCAGAATTCAGAGTTGGTACAATAAAAACTGTTCTCTTCGAAATCAGGCTGCAGTTTACATAGTTTTCTTTGTCGCCATTCTTTACATATACTTGCTTTGAATGAGACCTGCAGCAACCCAACGATGCATCAGCATTCGTTTCTGATCCGACTCCCACAACCTTTTCCATCCCCCCAATCTGCTGCTACTCTCATTCATGTGTTCATTACCTGTCGGCTTGACTACTGCTGCTCCCTCTATATTGGGCTTCCCCTCACTCGACTGAACTGCCTCGAACGCACACTGTGTTCCACTGCGCGCTTGATTGTGCACATTCCTAAATTTGGCCATGTCTCTGAACACATGTGAGATGTCCTTCACTGGTTACCACTTTCGCAACGCATTGTCTACCGAGTTGCTTCCATTGTCAACTTGGCCGTGCTCCCTTCTACCTGCGCAAGCTCTGTTCTCATGCCTCTGTTCCACCTGGTCACCGCTCTCTTCGCTGTGTCACCCATGGTGACTTCTCTGTTCCTTTCGCATGCACTGCTACTACGCAGCAGCACGCTTTCTCCATGGTTGGACCCACAATTTGGAATGGCTTCCTCCTGAGCTGCGGTCTCTTCCTTTAAACTCATCCACCGCTTTCTTCTCTGCTCTAAAGACTTTTCTCTTTTGCCGGGGTTGGGCTGGCAGCACCTCTGAATAGCTTCCTTGAAGGGGCACTATATAAATGCTTAATTGGTTGATTGATTGATTGAATGAGTCTTGATCCAGTGGCAAAGCTGGGGACTTGCTTTTTCTTTTCAAGCCATATCTCCCACCGCAAAAGTTCACTTCACCTATTCCAGCACCCAAGTAAGTTCTGGCAAATGCGCCTCAATTCAGGTAGCAAGCAAGTGTTGCCTTAAAATATTTATTGCCCAACATCCTTATCTTTGACTGAGTTTTTGAGTGAATATCAGATTGAAAATTTGATTTCCTCTCCTTCTGAAATAGTTATTATGGTTGACTTTAATATTGCTATTAATGTAGCTACCAGTAATCACTGCTCATCAGCATTTCTTGATATATAAGAAGGGTTTAACATGCAAAAGCTCATGACAGCTCATTTTGGGATATGGTAGAGGTTAGAGTGCTCTCCGTTTAATGCAGACATCTCAGATCATAATTTTTGCTGAGCAGAATCTACACAATTTTCTATTCATACAGCCGGGTAGACATTTTCCACCGAGTACCGAATCCGAGTATTTGGATGTACTATTTGCCTGATCCGGGTATGAACCGAGTACCATTTGTTCCATATATGTAAAGCTTCACATCTTCATGTAATGAAAAATTATCGAAATAAATTTTTGTACTTGTAATAACTGACTAATACATTTTGAATTTTAGAAATAAATAATCAATTAAATGGACTTGACTTCTGTTGTGGATTTACGCTGTTGGTGTTTTTTGTTCTTTTCTTTTCTTTTTATAAAAATGAATTTATTGAATAGATTGAAAAAAATTTTTCAACTGCAACTATTTGCATATACAGTATTTGCCGAGGCGAATAGTGCCGAAAAACGTGATATTTGGCCGTGGCAAATGTCCGAGGCGATTTCCAGCTGATTCCTAGGTAAGGTGACAGCACTTCTTCTCCTTAACTTGCCTGCTGCTTTTGATCAAGTAGACCATTCTCTCTCCTTTTCCGTTGTCTCCAGCACTGGTATGGAGTTCTGCACCAATTTGACCTAGTAATCACCTTAGTCCACATGCTCAATATGTAAATTGTAATCATTCATTTAATGCTTTGTTGAATATATGGTGTTCCATGCTTAGTCCTCTTTTGTTTACATTATAAATCACACGACTAGGAACACTGCTGGATAATCACTCACTGGGGTATCATTTCTATGCTGATGATATCCAAATCTACATTTAATTTTACAGTTTGACTTGTCATTTGTCTGTGACATACACAGAATTAGGCATTACGTCACACTTCTTCAAAGACAAAAACATCGGTATCAATTCAATTCACTTCAATTTATTCGGTAACCAACGTGTAAACAGTACAACAGTTAACAGAAGAATAACCTTTAGATCTCGTAATTGGTTACGCGGGGGTACCAAAGGGGTTGTACACCCCGCTTCCCGGAACCCCCACATGGAGTAACAATGTATCAAGTTACCATAAGTCACTTCTTTCTTGTTGGTATTACAAACTCAAGCATGATGAAACTCTAAAGAGCTAAGAACTCTAACTAATGTATCAAAATGTGAATATATTCAGCAAATAATCTCTTTCAAATTGGGGCTTGTATACTTCGTAAAACATTAAATGCTAACCAACTACAGTATTTAAAGTCTGAATAGTTTTCTTGTAGACGTGTTTTATAATTGTTCAAATATGCATACAGTAACAATGATGTCAGTGACTATTGTTATCACCTACTATGCATCTTGGTCTCATCCAACACTGAACACAGAGTTCATTGCCATGTCATGTCGCCAGTCAGAACTTCCAAAGTCCATCACTGAAGACTTGCTATCTTTCTGGAATAAACTGGTTAGCAACTACAGTCTGCACTTCTTGGTCTTTCTTTGACTGTTTTCGTGTTTGAAAACCATTCTATTCGACTGTGATTTTGCTTTTATTGAGGCGTGAACAACTCTGATGAAATTCTATTTAAGTTGCAGTATATAATGTAGATGGGGAGGAGATAGAGGTGGTATCAAGCTTCTGTTTCTTGGGGGCCATGGTGGAGAGTGAAGGTGGATGCGAACGAGAAATACGACGGAGAATTATACTGGGGAAGACGGCAACGCAGGGACTGAAAAAAATATGGAAGGACAAATCAGTGAGTTTGGGAACGAAGACAAGAATTGTTAAAGTGCTCAATGATCTTACCAGTGGTGCTTTACGGATGCGAAACATGGACAAAAACCAAGGCATTGGAGAAGAAAATTGAGGCATGTGAAATGTGGATCTGGAGGAAAATGTTGAGGGTTTCTTGGACTGAGAAAAGAACTAACGAGGATATCCTGGAAGAAATAGGACACTGGAGAGGAAGTTTGACGTTGGGGCAGAGAGCGTCCAGGCAGAAGATGTCATACTTTGGACATGTGATGCGTGCAGATGGAGTGGCACTAAGGTTGTTCCTGAAGGTTACTCCGAGGATCTTCATCGATTCGACCCGTTGAACGCCATCAAGCAGTGGTGGCTGTTCAACAGTTCCCCGCCGCATTTCCAGTCCGACACCGACCGAAGCTCTTCACAGCCAGTGGCTCTTGATGTTGACCCAACCAACAGATAAGTGTCATCTGCAGATTTAACCATCACATTGGTGGAATGTAGAGGCTGCAGATCCGAGGCATCGATGGAATAAAAGGACGGACCAATGCCAGAGCCCTGAACTGCGCTTGCATTGATTCGGGCTGCTGTTGAGGTCTGGCCCATGAACCTAGTAATGTGTTGTCGTTCTTTGAGGAATTGGATGAGCCAGTTGTAGACATGATCGTGAATGTCCAAGGCTGAGAGCTTCTCGGCAAGGGTGGAATGGCGAACGGTGTCAAACGCGCGTGAAAAGTCCAAGGAGATGATGGCAATGTATTTGTTTCTGCGCAGAAGATCCGTGGTATGTTGTAGAATGGCAATCAATGCCGCTGTGGTAGAACCGGTCGGCCTGAACGCAAATTGATCTACAAGGGCCTCCAATGCTGGTGATTTTACAAAGGCCGGATATAGATAACCACATACTAGTTCACGCTCTACGACTCTAGACAAGACAGGCGTGACAGAGATCGGTCTAAAATCAGTCATTTGCACCGGCTCTCTGACTTTGGCTACAGGCGTGATGACAGCAGTTTTCCACTGCTCCGGGACATGAGCTGTCAAGATTGAGCGGTTTATGAGCTCTGAGATGACATGAGAGTACACTGGAGCAGCCAGGCGTAGGAACCATGCTGGTAATTTATCCGTCCCATCGGCAGTATGATGAAGATGATCCAGAATGTTGAAGATCTTGTATTCTGTCATGAAGGGCCGATTTGGCCCTCAATGAGCATCCCAATTCTGCGTGCCAAGGCTGAAGCTTCGTCGACTCGCCCTGCCCTCATCAGTCGATTTTTACGTCAGAGTAGAATCTTTGCTTCAGGAGTAAGGAAGTGTGGGTCACTAGATGTCATTGTAACCGTGCGATTAGGGTAAATCCTTTCCAGCATTCCAAGTGCCACGTTATAGAAGGAGTCCCATGCCTCCTGAGGGTCTGGAGTGTCAAGTATAGCAGACATATCGGCAAACTGAAGACATCTGAGAAGGGTTGCATTTTGCGAGGGCGATCTCTTTCGGTAAGTAATTCTGGTCTTATGTTTATTCTGGCTGATGATTGTACCAGTTGAGACGGCTATGATCGCCTTGTGATCGGTGGTAATTGCTGAAGTGAGGATTTTAATTGACTGATAGCAGGGCTCCGACACAAATAGACGGTCAAGAGTACTCTGACCTCGTGTGGGCTGGGTAATGATTGGCATTAAACCAGTTCTCTCCACCACATAATCCTCTCTTAACCGATTAAAGTCACCCCCCCAAAATGATCAGAGCATTGGGATCCGAGATCAAGATGGAATCGACGGTATGCTCCAGCCTCGTCAAGAGCAAATTCAGTTCGTAGATCGGTGAGGGCGGGTGGTAAAGGGCGCCGATGTAGGCGCTTCGCAGATCTTTAGTCGTACTCTTACCCACATGAGTTCAAGAGTTCGCGTGTCCAAGTCAACTTCATACTCCTCTGCCGTTAAGGAAGTACTAACCATGACAGCAACACCCCCCGCGCGTCGACCCTGGCGATCCCTGCGGAGTAGGTGGAAGCCATCAACTTTGAAGACGCCCGGTAAATGGTGCCTTTTCAGGTGTGTCTCTGTAATGACCGCAATCCCCAGCCCATATCCCAAGAGTTCAGCATGAAGCTGGTTGAGGGCAAAGGGTTTTGCAATTGAGCAAGCATTGATGATGTAAATGCCAGGGACCCCTTCGGTCAATGCTGCTGGGCAGTTCACCCTGCCCAGAACAAGCTCTGGTTTAATCGGTACAAGAACTCTTGCTCGGACTACAATCTCATTGTGTCTGTGGTGTCTCGGTCGCCGCGTTGAATCGAGTACTCGAATTGGCCTTAGCGTTTGTCTGCCTCCCCGTGAACCTCTGAATCTTAACAAGTTCAGGGCAGATAGAGAGGCGAAGATAGAGCGCCGTGCTGTATCATGGCCTTCGATAGCACTCCTGCGTCTTAGTGCGTACAACTGGTTGTTGGTATACCTTTGAATGGGTTGTTGGAACGACATCGAGCTATATGTACGTCATTCAGCTATGTATTTTTATTTTTAATTGTTTCCTTTTGGTTTTGGTTGTTGATTCTGCCTATTTGGCGTAATAAAAGTGTTCATTCAGCTCCGTTGTACCCTTCATGTTTCAAACATGTTGTAAATAAAGGATGAACTGACATCAGAATTTATGACGTCATTGTTGTAAGCAGATCGCATAATATGGTAGAAATGTAATTTCTTAATAGCTAGAAAGATATGGTCTAACCACAAATTCAAATTCAGAATAATAATTCATAAATCCTTTTTAGATGACGTGAAAGAAAACGAGAATAGATTAAAATAACTGTAGAAAATTCGGCACCTTTTTTCAGGTACTAAATAATAATTTATTTATTTTAATAATAAAAAGAATAATTTAATTATTTTAATTTAAATTCAGTGTTTTGAACTGTTTTCAGTGTTTATTGAGACCCCTCCAAACCCCAACCCAGTTTTTCTCGGGATTTTAGCCTGCCCATAATTATTCCATTCCGGAACCTATTGTTCTGTTCCGGAACCTGTTTTTCCAGAAAAAAGAGCACTGTGCGTCACTTTGTTGATATTCCAAATACAATTGAGAAACATGAGATTCAAGTTGGGACAATTATATCCTTAGCAATTAACATTCAAATTCAGATGAAATTTGGCAAATATTTTGGGAACAGCATCATAAATATTCTAGACAAATACGAGCAGCATGTACTGACATTACAATCCATAAGACACATGACATAATTATGTCAATGGAATATACTAAATAGGGAAAACAATTTATAATATGTGCAATTGTGCATGATATTTGCCAGACAGCAATAAAAGCATTGTCTATCGCTGACAGAATATAGGGTTTTAAATCTCCACTTGACATGTTTACCAAAATACAGTAATTAAATTTAAGCATTTGTAAGCATCAAACAGGATAGACTAAAGTGAAAATGATTCGGATATGTTTGACCAAGATATGTTAAAAAGTCAATATGCAAAAAGTAATTGTAGTTAGTAACTTCTATTGTGCCATTGTCCAATGCACAAGGCATCAACTGATGGCACACCAAAACCAGCCATAATCATTAATCAGGTCAATAATCAATATCCAGATGATGATGATGATGATGATGATGATGATAATAATAATAATAATAATAATAATAATAATAATAATAATAATAATAATAATAATAATAATATTTATAATAATAATAAGACGATTTGTATAGCGCCGTAGGACAGCCGAGGCCAAAGGAAAGGGCGCTAGACCTAAGTTAATGCAGTCAATGTAGTCCATAAGACAGAGAAGAAGCCTATGGTGGATAAGCAACTTTTTAGTTGACAATGAAATGACACAAGCGACTGAGCAGAGAGACAAGACACAGGGAGTAGGTCCAGCAATTCAAAAAGCTCTTTCACCAAGAACAGTTCTTGAGTATGACCAGACAAAGATAATCAGACAATCTCTGAGGAATAAGAACTGATTTTAAGTATTGTGGCTGGCCAGAGTTGACAGTAAATTATAAACTATGAGCCCCAGTTTGAAATTAATTCTTTGCTGAACAGGAAGTCAATGCAAAGATTTAAACATAGGGGTTATAAGTTCATAGTTGGATGTCTTAGTTATGGCTCTAGCCAAAGAGTTCTGCTCTTGATGCAGCTTCTGCATACTTGACTTATTGTTTCAGTGCTTTAAGCCGATCAAATTTTTAAAGTTGCTGTGGATTGCCCAGTAGCAGAAATTCAATCAACCTAAAACACCTTTGTAACCCATTTATGATAACTGCATGGTTTTCATGTTTATATTCGTTTATTAAGCAGAACAAAAGGCAAAATGCTGTAGGTGTACAAAAACAGAAAGGGAGTAATAGCTCACTAAGAGTTGGACAATACATAGGAGATGTAAAGTTTTGTGAGTCCTTACCTGGGAGGTTAAACTTATGAGGTCTATCCCTAAGGAAATAGGGAGTAAAATGTTGGTTTGGGAAGAGGCATCTAAGTGAATGGTTCTCATTACACAAGACAGCTTTAAATAATGAAGTGTCAGCCTCGTTTGCAAGCAGTAGAGAGAATTATAGTGTAACTGGAGCATTTAAGCCTGTTGTTCATCAGCCATTCAAGGTGGGATTTGTCCCTTTCGTCAGCTAATCCCCACCAGGCAGGAGAAGCATAGATTGTTCTAACAATGATGGCTGCACGGGTGATCAACTGAAGAGAATCTATAGAAGTGCCATGATTTTTAAGTGTTCTTAGTGCTAAGATGGAAGCAGTGCCACTTTTTATATGGTGTGACTTAGGAGACATTATTTTTGTCGGAGCAGGTCACATGTATTTAGTATATCTCCCTGTTACCAGGCTCCAAAAGTGCAATTTAAATCAATGCAGCACAGGATTTAGTCATTGTTAACTGATGGAAAAGTTTCTGAATGACATGAATGAAGCAGAATGAACTAACTCTGAACAAAACTGTTCATATGACAAATCAACTTCATTGGCATTTTAAAGAAATATTTATTCCACTGAGATTTAATATCCAAAGTCCAGAAAACATGAACAGCTATTTAAATGTTTAGCAGTCAGCATGAAACATCCTATTGTCAGTTCTACGTCAGAGAGATGTATCATTTTGTCAATAGAAAGATTTTTTGGTTAAACTCAGAAGCTAAACAAACCTGTCTCATAAAATCGTGTTGGACTTGAGGTGCTCACCAAGTCAGAGAAATCACATACTGTGACTTACATGAAATGATAAAAGTCATATGAAAAGAGCCTCTGCTCAAACTGACTGAACCCAAGTGGGATGCTGCTGCTCATACCTACAAGGGTAAATACAAGTGCAGAGGGAGAGAGAGAGAGTCATGAAAAGCAAACAGTTTAACACCTGGACCAATAATATGCAGATGCTCAAATATACATTGACTGCATCTGCTACTGATTTCATCTCAAATGTCCACACCAACAACTTCTGCTTCTGCCCACAGTTTTTGCAATTGCAAGAGGTGTAAAACATTTCCACCTCCTAAGGTAACTTATACAACGACAACTGATTTAATATTCAAAGCTGACAACAGTAATTAGACAACGGTTACATTGCAGTGTAACCAGCAGTTGTCACTCTGGATATGATCCAAGTTTTCAGTTTGGATTCTGGACAACTGAAAAATCATTTTGGACGGCCATAAATTGTGCATGGACGGCTAAATGTGGTATAATGTACATGTATAATCCATTTCCCTTCATCTGTGTAACAATGTTCCTTTTCCCACACAAGATACACTTCTCTAGCAGCTATTTATGACCTAGGATACCTGTAATTAAGTGCCAATTAGATGAGGTTGTTTCATGGTAATTGGTAACTGATTTGACTAAAATAAATACCTTGACCTTATGAATAGGGGCTTGGATTGATAACGAGTAACCCGAAATGTGATCAATATCTGTTTCCTAGGCTATAATAAATAATCAAATAAGGGAATTAAGTTACAATCTGAAGTTAACAGATCTGTTAACTTCATTATATGTAAAACAAAACTGTTACAATTGTGATCAAAACCCAAAAGTCATTCAGGGGCATTGCAGACTTTTGCAGACGGACACATGCGGTCGCGGCAGCGGGCGGTCATACGGTCGCGGCATCGGGCGGTCACGACTTTGAATGCTTTTGGACGCCCTACTCTTTATTTCTGGCTAAGGGCCTGTAAGGCATCGTATGGTATGGTAAGAAATTGTATGGTAACTTGTAAGGCATGTAAGATGCAAAGACAAGTTACTTATTTACTGACCTGTGTAATCAATTTCATATGTTTATAACCACTTTGACTACCATCACCAAATGGTCCATATACTGATGACACTCATCTTCTAATTTCTTTTAACAGTTCCACACCTATCCCTAGGTGTCCATCTACTCCATTCTGTTTTTGAACCGGTGCAAGCTTAGATGGCATTCAGTAAGCTCCCTTTTAACCCAGCATTGCAAAGACAAGTTTGTACTAATAACAAATACCTGAGAACTCACTGGCTATTGCAATAATGAAAACACCCACATTTCAAACCTATGCTGTGATCAGTGCATTGACTTCCATATGAACAAAGAATCCAGTTTAGAAACATAGCCTCATAGTTTGCGACATAATACACACAAGCAAACCAAATAATCTTTCATCTGTCCTTATCATTCACACTCACAAAAATTGCAGCACTCACTCTTTTGATGCCTTGACTCTTGTCATACCGTGAGCCAGAATGGTGCTAGGAACCTGGACTCTGAAATCTGCTCCCTGTCCATTTCTGCTCTGCTTGTTCTGTTAAGTCAGTTAGAGCTGAGAATCAGGCAACGCCTTGGCACTTCAGACATTTCTAGATCATATGTGTGACTTTGTATTGACATGGTGTTGTCTGATCACCACCACTTTTTAAAGTGGTTGTTACAATATCACCAATTTTAGGTCCTGTGCTGAAATATAGTTTGCAGCATGACAACATTCTTTTGGTTTGATTCAAGTTCGCTTAGCTCTGTTGTGGTCTCAGTGTAGTCAGAATATAAACAGTTGTGAAATAGAATGTAATCATGTACTTTGCTATATGCCAGTGGTGGACAAAACATACTACCTTCCTGTATAGGGGAAGAGGAGGAAGGAAAGAGGATGAGGGAAAGGAGAAGGGATGGGGAGATGGTAGGGGAGGGAAGAGGGAATTGGTCAACACAACTTTGTGGGGCTATGTTAGGCCCTTGATCCAGAGTGTTGTAAAGCAGCTGGATTTAATAAAGAATATACTTACTTACTTACTTACTTACTTACTTACTTAGAGTGGATTACACGACTCATCTGTATTGGTATTTGGGATTAAAGGATTAGATCATATGGGTCAAATATGGCCTAGCCACAAACAAAAGAACATAAACAATAACAGTACAAGGTCCTTTCCCACAATAAGAACTTATCTTGACAGTGAACTGTAATTGAAACCCTGCCTTCAGAGGTGAAAGGCAAACCAACAACCACAAGGCCACCTGAACAGTGACAACATTCTACCACAAGGCCACCTGAACAGTGACAACATTCTACCACAAGGCCACCTGAACAGTGACAACATTCTACCACAAGGCCACCTGAACTGTGACAACATTCTACCACAAGGCCACCTGAACTGTGACAACATTCTACCACAAGGCCACCTGAACAGTGACAACATTCTATCACAAGGCCACCTGACAACATTCTAACATAAGGTCACCTGAACTGTGACAACATTCTAACACAAGGCCACCTGAACAGTGACAACATTCTACCACAAGACCACCTGAACAGTGACAACATTCTATCACAAGGCCACCTGAACAGTGACAACATTCTACCACAAGGCCACCTGACAACATTCTAACATAAGGTCACCTGAACTGTGACAACATTCTACCACAAGGCCACCTGAACTGTGACAACATTCTACCACAAGGCCACCTGAACTGTGACAACATTCTACCACAAGACCACCTGAACAGTGACAACATTCTACCACAAGGCCACCAACTTTGTGATCAGAATTATCTTTGTTATCTGGTATCGGACACTTACACAGCATCTGTTGAAGCTACATAAATGGAAAGCGTTTAATAGATAATTACTGATCACAAAGTTGTCACAGTTCAGGTGGCCTTTCCATGACTCCAGCTGTTCCACTTGCTTTAACAATACTTCTCTTTGCTAACAAATAAAGGAATATACGAAGGAAGATGAATCCATCCATTCACATACAAAGGTATATATACCTTTGTATGTGAATGGATGGATTCATCTTCCTTCTTGTGTGTGTGTATATATATATATATATATATATATATATATATATATATATATATATATATATAATTGTCAGGATCAGAAGTCAATAGAAAAATTCATCTGTGCATGTGTATGCTGTGTGTGCGTGTGTTGCACATGTCATCATCATAATCATCATATTCATCATAATATTAATCATCGTCATCATCATCGTCGTCGTCTTCATTGGCATGTCCCTCTCCGTAGCATTAACTCGTTTTCAACTTCCACAACTCCATCATTTGTCTGGGTCTTATACTCGTCTCCAGGTTGTGTGTAGCCTGAAGTTCAATGAGTAAAGATTCGCCTGCCGAGTGTGGCAGACTAGACGGAGCAGGCAAATCTTTATCCACTGATCTTATTAGTTATCCGACTGGTCTCTTCCAGCTCCTGAGGGTATGGGGAGGACTCAAGGCGCTATAGCATGTGCCTGCCTGCTATCACACCGTGTGAAGTGCCCAGACATCCGGAGCTACTTTCGATCATCTCGGAGACCAGGGTCTGTCCCGTTACTAATACCTTAACAATTAATCACTTAAAGGTGAAGAAATTAATAAAACTGAGCTTACCATCATCTAGTTCTTTGTCTTCGCAAATATCCTGCAGAAACATTTCATCCAGTAAGGAGTCACTGTCCTCCGAATTGTCCGACATCATTTCATCCATTTCTGCTCCAAACTTTATTTCACATCATTATATCGGTCATAGGTTCGCGGCCCCTACAGCCTGGGTGGGCTGTCACACACTCATTGTATTCCTCGTTTTAAAACGTGAATTCTGTTTGACCAGACCACAGTTGGAAATTCCGTGTTAAGTGGCCTATAATAACATCAAGTCCTGCTTAGCCTGCCAAAACAATCACAGAAAATAGGTTACCCAACATATAGGCCACGCTACCCCGGTACTGAATAACTAACAAGAGGCATCGGGTTCTAAGAAGCCAAATTCACACGCGATGTATATAGGCTTAGTAAGCCAAGACATATTATTAGCGGCCTCGAGTTTGACAGATAGGCAGTTTATTGTATAACTCAGGCAGTGTTGAATGGTTCATTGGTAAGCCTACACCCAGGCACACGAAACCAGACAAAAAAATATCCTCCACCCCGACCAAACCTTTCTTTTTGCATGTATCTATCAGAACAAACCTTTCTTCTGCGCTTCACCAGGTTAATTATATGGCCCTTTCCTGAGCATAGGCCTAACTGTTGAATAAGAGTAGGCCCTATTCAATTAGTCTGCAATGAATTAGTGAGGCCATGGAATGTCTGTGCCAATTGTAGCCATGGCCTATCTTCCAGAAGACAGCTGCAATGTGGGCATATGTATTAATCCCTGCCAGCATTTCCATAGCATTACATTGAATTCATGTGGGTTCTATATGTGTCCCGTACGGGAATATGGGTGCTATAATGATGGGTCTGTATAGGCAGGGTTATAAGAACATCCGCTTCTATAGGGGAATGGACTCTGCAGGGTCATTGAAAGACACTCTCTAATTATTATCCTTAACACAGAAGGTAAAACTTAAAGGTGTATTGTTGGTAACAATGTGTAACCATTCTCTGGTACATACAGGGTGGGCCAAAAAAAAGTAACCCTTAGACGGTTTTGCTAATATTTCGGCCAAAAGTAAGAATTTTTATACCAAATTTTACTGGCTGAAAAGTAATTCATATTTACGTATGATAGCCAAGTTTCACCAAAATATTTCAAACAGAACCAAAGTTACATCACTTTTACTGAGTCCACCCACTGATTTTTGATGTTCCAAAACATGTAACGCAACAAAAAGTAACAAAATGTGATATCTCAAATAATTGGTAATATTTCGGCCAAAAGTAAGAATTTTTAAATCATTAAATGTCATTAGTATCATTATTATTTAGAAAAGAAGCGGGGCACCAGCGTAGCTGCACGTCAATGTGATGTCATTTAGCAAGATGATCAATTTGGCAAATAAACAATTTTTCAGATTAATAATTTATAAAAAATCAAAATGGGAAAAGTGTCAATGACAGACAAAATGCATTTTGTTGATGAAAAGGCGAAGGTGAATGCTGCATATTACGTTTCTCGCCTGCTTCCAGAATTAATTTCAGATTGCAAGCGTCTGCTGCCAGCTGGATTCATCTTTCAGCAAGACAGCGTTCCAGCGCATACTGCTGGTCTCACGCAAGATTGGCTCAATGTCAGTTGCCCTGATTTCATTGAGAAGGACCAATGGCCCCCAAACTCTCCAGATTTGAACCCGCTGGATTATCACGTGTGGGGAGTTATGCTGGAGAAATACCACAATCTGTGACCAAAGCCAAAAACGATAAGAGAATTGAAGGTCGCATTGGAGTTGATATGGGAAGATATGGGAAGTTTCATCAACAAGGCCATCAACAAGGCCATCAAAAACTTTACAAAGAGGCTCAGAACATTGTATTGTATTTAAACATTTATAAAGCGCCTCTAGTAGGGTGAACCATTCAGAAGCGCTCCCAGTGCGCAAGGCCACAAGAAAAGAAATAGGTTTTGAGAAAGGCAAAAAACACGACATGTTACCAATTAACATTTGAGAGCGAGTAGACGGAGACCGTGTATTCCAGAGAGAGGGACCAATTGAGGCAAAAGATCGGGACTTCGCCATAGCTGTTTTAGTATAAGGAACTAGAAGATCCAGTCTGTTCGAGGAGCGAAGTGGACGATGCGATCGAGGAGACAGAGAGGCCAGTGAATTACATCAGTTAAATACATAGGCGCCGACTTCTTGGGGGCCTTGGGTGCCAATGCACCCAGAGAAAAAGTTCAGTGGGGGCCTGGCCCCCAGAAGAATTCGGACCTTAAATTCAATTTTTTGGGGTGATCCTAAAAAAGGTCGTCAAATTTTTTCTGGGGATGAATTCCTAAAAACAGTCGTCAAATTTTAGGAGACATGGCCCCCATTTTATGTGTAACACGTAGTAGACGATGGAAAATGACCAAATAATGTGGAATTTTTCCGGATGACTAAGAAAAAAAGGTCAGTTTTTCGGAGATAACTTCCTAAAAAAAGTTTCGTTGGTCCTGTAAACATTTATAAACCTTCTGGATCCGCCCCTGACTGGCACCCAGAGACAAAAGCAAAAGTCGGCGCCTATGGTTAAATATCTAGGGGCAAGACCCCGCTGTGTCTTGGACATCAGAATGAGGATTTTGAACTTAATACGTGCAGACAGAGGAAGCCAGTGCAGTTGCTCAAACATGAAAGACGAAATGCGTGAGTAGCGTGGCAAACGTGCTATTAATCTAGCAGCTGCATTTAGGACTGACTGTAGAGGCATGAGACGGACCTTAGGAAGACCGATAAGAAGCGAATTGCAGTAGTCAATTCGGGAGCAAATGAAAGCATGAACCAGCGTGGTGAAAACAGAGGATGAGACAGATCGTCAAACTGCCCTGAGACGCCTTAAGTGGAAGTAGGAAACACGTGTGAGGTTAGAGATGTGATCTTTGAAGGAGAGAGAGCTATCAAGCGTAACACCTAGGTCACGTACACTTGATGAAAAGGAGTAGTGTGGAAAGATTTTCGAGAGGAGGGTAAAATCGATCTTCAGCAACTGTTGAGGAGAGCCAAACCAAATGAACTGGGTTTTGGAGGCATTAAGAGAGAGACGATTTGAAGACATCCAGGAATGGAGAGACTTAGATAGAGACTCAATACATTCAACTAAGTGCAACTGGGATGAAGGAGGCCCATGGACAAATGCTTGCACATCATCCGCAAAGAGATGACCAGCAGCTCCCGAGAGTGGGAAAAGAGAGGGAATGTCAGCCGTGTACAGAATAAAGAGTAGAGGACCAAGTACAGAGCCTTGAGGAACGCCCAGCTTAACGTGGATCCATTTTGTTCTAGAGTCACCCGATACAATCATGTGGGTTCGCTCAGACAGATAAGACCGAAACCAGCAAAGAGGAAGGCCCTGCAACCCATATGAAGTTTCAAGACGCTGAAGTAGAATATTGTGATCTACCATATCAAAGGCTGCAGAAATATCATAAAGAGCCAGGAGGGTAAGTTCAGCCCTGTCAACAGCAGAGTAGATTTCAGAGAGGAGAGAGAGTAGAGCAGTCTCAGTAGAGTGATGAGCCCTAAAGCCTGACTGATTAGCAGGAAGGAGACCAGATTGCTCAAGATAAGGGAGAAGTTGAAGAGAGACAAGGCGCTCGAGAGTCTTAGATAGGAAAGAACATGTGTGGATACTGGTGATGGACACATTGAACACAAGTTATGAAGCAATATCCAGTCTGTTTGATACCAATTATTTGAGATGTGACTTATCAAAATCGTTTTTTGTTACTTTGTGTTGCATTACATGTTTTTGGAACATAAAAAACAGTGGGTGGACTCAGTAAAAGTGATATAACTTTGGTTCTGTTTGAAATATTTGGGTGAAATTTGGCTGTCATACGTAAGTATGAATTACTTTTCAGCCAGTAAAATTTGAAATAAAATAAAATTTGAAATAAAGTAAAATTTGAAATAAAATAAAATTTAAAATAACTTTTGGCCGAAATATTAGCAAAAACGTCTAGGGGGTTACTTTTTTTGGTCCACCCTGTATATCTGATGTTCAGCTGAGGCGTAACTTTGGTCTAGAAAGGGGAGTACCAAATTTCGCATCGTCTCCCCCTTGCCTAATAATAATGATGATGATGATGGTGGTGGTGGTGGTAATTATAATCATAGATAATAATGATGATGATGATGTGATGATGATGATGATAATAATAAATTAATAATAATAATAATACACTGAAGATGACGATGATGATAGTGATCGCAATGATGATGATGTTTGGTAAACCTAATTGTTTTGAGCCTTGAGGGCTCAAATGAAGACCTTCCTCGGAGAAGCGATAATGGACAATATGTTTCTTCTGGCCATGAAAAGTACAGTACACAGTTAAGAGAACAACAATGGGAAAGGATACATTCTTGAAGAGTGGGGGTAAAAAGTGGGGTACCAGTACCCCTCGTACCCTCGAAAATTACGCCTATAGGTTTGATGTTTATGGAAGCCATTTTTGCCTTGCTCTCTCACTGGATAACGAAAGGTTCTCACCTATATCTACATTTTCGCCTCTACCAAGACTTTGCACTAAAAAAGTACTTTGTGAGATACTAACCATGCGCATGTGACTTGTTAAGTAAGCATGGACTGTGACTGGACCTAGGCGGAGGACGCCCGTTGAATAGTTAGGCCTATATAGGCCTAGAAGCCTAACGTGAAGGTTCAGATGATGTTTATTATCATTTCCTATGACTTACAGCTCAGCATTATCTTTTGCACAGTGATAATCCCAATGCTCAAGCATTAAAGTCTTTTCTATCAAATGCTTCCAGGTAAATATATTTTCATCCTTATCCACTGTTTCAGTCTAATTCATGATCAAATATGGGTTTTGGGGGTCCAAACATGGATTCCAGTAAGCACAAAAATGCAGGAATGTTGTAAAAAATTCCATAAGTCCAGACTTGCATAGCTTAAACAAATTATTCTCCATTATAATAAAAGTATCATATAATCTGTGAATTTATTAAGAGAAGAATAGCAATGGGAAAGGGTGCATTCTTGAAGAGAGGTCAGTTTCTGAGAGGAAGACTGAAAGGTGAAAAGCCTCATATGGAAGGTCACACAACATAGATCGAAGACATGGACTGGAATTGGAAAGGCATAAGCTCGAGGCATTTGAAATGTGACTGTTGAAGACTGGCCAAGATCAGCTGGAGCGACTTCAAAACATATGAGGTGGTGTTGCAACTGATGCAAGAGGAAAGGTCAATGGTCAACACAATAAAGATGAGACAAAATAATTAACTGGATTGGCCATACAGTACATGGAAATTTGTTCCTGAGGACAGTGCTTGAAGGAAGAATTGAAGGCAAGAAATGCCAGGAACACAAAAAGAGATTATGTTGGACTCGATGATGGATAAGGAAACGGAAGAGCCGAAGAGGCTATAAAGACATTAAGGAAAATAGAAAAGAATGGCGTCGTTTCATTCCTGAACCTGACTAAAGGCAGAACACTGAAGAAGAAGAACTTTGTATCCTTTAACACTTATTCATAAACTGTGATTTTGATGATTTCTATACATTAAATTAATCAAATGTTGTCATATTTACAGTGCTTTTTTTCTAGAAAAAAGGTTCCGGAACGGAATAATAGGTGCCGGAACGCAACAATTATGGGCGGGCTAAAATCACAAGAAAAACGGGATTGGGGATTGGGAGGGGTCTCAATAAACACTGAAAACAGTTCAAAAACACTTAAATTAAATTAAAATAACTAAATTATTGTTTTAATTATTAAAATAAATAAATCATTTTTTAGTAGCTGAAAAAGGTGCCGGAACGCCATACCGGCGCGTTCCGGTTGAAAAAAAGCCCTGCATATTTAACATTTTAATATATCAGTACAACTCAAGCTGTTGGGAAATACACTGACTCAGAGCATTACAAAAGAAAGACGATATTTCTTTTGTAGACGGGTATTGTATGAGTAGCCTAAGTTCAATCATGCATTCACCACTGTCTACACAAAAGCCTACCATAAAATGCATACAAAATTCCCCTTTACCGAACTACCAATTCAGGCGCGGATTTAGAGGGGGGCGGAGCCGGCGTACGCCCCCCCCCCCCAAACCTGTTAACCTTCAGTGGAGACCAGTTGTTTTATATGAGAAACTATATACTTTTTTAAAGTTCCATAACATTTTCTATAAAAAGGATCATTATAGTTTTGCGTGATCTAATTTCATATATATATATATATATATATATATATATATATATATATATATATATATATATATATATATATATATATATATATATATATATATATATATATATATATATATATATATACGGGATTGGATTGGTAGTATTTACGCCCCCCAACCAGAAATCCTGGATCCGCCCCTGCAATTGAAAAGTCCAGGTCCTTCAATTGACGCCTATGGAGTACAGTTGCGTAGGTCGTTTGTCAGGCCACAATTTTTACCTTAGGCTGAAAAACTAACCCTGACCATAAACCAATTCAACTTAACTCTTGGTTCACAGCTTTATGAGTCATTTCAGCTTCTGTGTTCGAATGCTAATTCAATAACTAGCTTGTACCCGTACTCTTCGCTTTACAAGCAGAGCATTCTAACAAATCGGCTACCATGCACCACGTATTGAACTTTGGAGGTAGCAAAGGTGCATACAGTTTTAAAGTCAAGTATGGGTCGAATGTGGCAAAGTTCGTGAATGCGAATAAAATAGGTGCGAGGCAGGTTGAAAATGTAATGGCTGTTGAACTTTTGCAACAAAATTGAAAGAAAAACCACTAAGCTATTCAGGAAATAGAAGGCTAGTACATACTAAGTAACTAAGGCTTCTTTTAAGGCATTGTCAAAGACCAGCAAATCTGTAAAGACTAAACTAAATGTCATCTCTGAAGTCATTTATCAAAATGTCCATGATAGAAATCATATCATGATTATTTCAAAAAATTCCTACAACTAGTATTACATTGTAAAGCATCACAAAGTAGTTAGGCCTAGTCATTATATAACTGAATATAAACACAGCTTTACTAGCACTTATAATAATATTAATAATCACTATTATGAACTGGAGGATAATGTGTTGGATGACACATTTCTAGGCAATTTGTTCTTTGTGGGCATTTGGGTGTAGTTAATCCTGTAGCTCATCCTGTCAATGCATAAAAGAAGTTCATTTGTGCCTTCTCTTCAGTTGGTTGCATCTAGCAGAAAGAAATGTTTAACAAGAAGTGAACAAAATTAATGATACTGTCATAATAACTAACGCACATGAAATGACAAGATTGATGATGGATAACGGGCGTCAATACTTAAGAAGAGTGGTAAGGTGCAGCTTTACAGCAACTGTTGCATCTCAAGATCTTGATAAAGTTGCCTGTTTCTTTTCATACATCTGCCATTGGAATAAATGTCCAATAAACTGTCCTCTCCTTTTATGGAGATTCTCTGGTCATGTGTTGTGTAGAACTTCTCCCAAGCAATAACCGTGGGAAGTCTTCAACTTATACAATGACCAACAGCTTCAGCAGAATTATAGGTGTCTATAGGCTACATCAGTTTTGGACGTGTGTTAGAAGTGCAGCTAGGAAATGCGGCTCCCTGTACAGAATTTCAAGTGTGCATTCATTCATTCATTCATTCATTCTGAAAATTTATATAGCGCTCCTTCAAGATACCTACTCAGGTGCGCTCCCAGCTCAGCCACGGCTAAAAAAGAAAGACTTGAGCGATTTATGAAATGCAGGCAAATTATTCAGAGGTAGTAATCGCAGTTCCAGCGGGAGCCCATTCCAAGTGGAGGGACCCACAACTGAGAAAGCCCGGCGCTGCCCAATAGAAGAACGAGCACGCGGGACCAAGAGCTCCCCTCTGGCCGAGGAGCGTAGTGCCCGACGCGCTACGACGTCGGACACCGGGCGGCAAAGGTCACGAAGGTAAGATGGAGCGCAGCCTAGAAGACAACGAGAGACTAAGGCAGCGATCCGATAGGAAATACGCTGCGCGATAGGGAGCCAGTGCAACACATCACGCATGTAGGCAGATACAGGAGCGAACTTGGGGATACGCCCGACAAGTCGAGCGGCTGAGCGTAGAACCCGATCCAGACGCCCTAAGACTCCGAGTGGGAGACCAGCTAGAATCGAGCAACAATGGTCAATTCGACTGGTAACAAAAGCATGGACGAGAACCACAGCAGCATCGTGTGAAAGAGAACGAGAGACCACTCGAAGCTGACGAAGCTGATAGTAACAGCTTCGGGTAAGCAGATTCACGTGCTGCGAAAGAGTAAGTTCTTGGTCAAGGGTGATACCGAGGTCCCGGACAGTGAGTGAAAAAGTAATATTAGGGAAGATCCGGGTTAGCAGGTGCAAATCAACGCCCGCTAGCTGTCTACGGCTGCCCAGCCATATAAAGCTGGTTATCTTCCTGTGGACTACCCTAGATTCGAACAATTGATCCGTACTGCTGATTCTAAACTTTTCACGACCGTCCTTACATGTCCTACACATGTGCTTCATGTGCTATTACCTCCTGTTAAGCATACGGGTTATACTTTGCGACCCGTGTTCATAATCGGGTTCTCCCGACTGCTGACAGTCTAGCTCGTAAATCTTTCATAATTAGGATGATTTTCA
The DNA here is from genome assembly GCA_963556255.1 of Allolobophora icterica. Lineage (NCBI taxonomy): Eukaryota > Metazoa > Annelida > Clitellata > Crassiclitellata > Lumbricidae > Allolobophora > Allolobophora icterica. Next base: position 4,447,659 of record OY744615.1, on the reverse strand, counting down.
CCGGAATATAGGCCTTAGTACTTTAACCTGGACGTGATATACATGTGTAAACCAAAATGCGGTTAGCAGTTGGATTAATAAAGGATATACTTACTTACTTACTTACTTCGTAGGATTTAAGAGAAGCCAATATGAAGTGCATGGTGATGTGCCTTCTGTTCAGGCGCACTGTGCCATAAAGCTGTCAATCATATGCCAATGCTGGTAGTTCCAACCACTGTCTTACATTATCTTACTAAGGTATCAGCAATGCTTATGATGTGGCAGTCTTTCTAAAGCATGACCAAACTTCTTTTGATAGCCTGTTTTAAGTGCTGCACAATGCACATATATACATACATAGGGCAGGGAGATGGCTGAATGGTAACATGCTGGCACGAAGATCAGAAGGACCTGGGTTTGATAATCGCTAGCCCCACAAGGTTGACTCAGCCTTCATTCCCTAGGTGACGATTGTAAAATGAACAGGACAGATAGGCGCCTAGCACGGCTGCCGTACAGTTAAATTCGATTCCTGTTAAACTTGTTATTGTCTGTTATTACTATATCCTGTAACCTTACTGCATACTTGTCAGTTTGAATTAATAAACGAAGATTATCATTATTATACTAGGTATGTATGAGCAAATATATGTATGTATGTATGCACCGGTGAGTAGGTATATATGTATGTATGCATGCATGTATGTATGTGTGTATGTATGCATGCTTGCATGCATGTATGTATGCATGTATATATATATGAAGGGCATTTATGTAGCACCTTTTAAGATCCTATCGATAGTGCTGCATTCATCATCGTTATCTATCTGATCTGAACAGGTGAGAACTGAGAGATCTTCTAAAATAGTTTTCAACATGCAACCAATTTTGCAAAAAAATCATCTCATTCAGACAGCTATAATTATGGAAAATAAAACTATCATCCTTCACTGTGATGATTATTGATGAAAATTTATGAAAACGACACCAGATTGCAAGCCCAAATGGGTTCGATGTAGGCAGCCCATGCCAATAAGCCCACATGTAGCCCACGAGTCTAGGACATTACCCCCCTGGACATTACCTCCTGCCATTCCCCCCATAGAATATTTCCCCCTGCCATTCCTCCCCCGGCATTTAATATACATGTTAGGTTGTATCTGTTGTGCCTGCACTTCTGTTTATGTCACTCTAAGCAGCTGACACTAAAAAGTACACTTTAATTACATTTTGGGCCAGTAGGATGCAGCACCCAGCCTGCCTGAGACCCTATGCAAATAAAATAATTAGTGTTTAATGGCTTACTAATATTTACTTGTTATTTAATTTTATTTCAGTTTACTTATTAGGTAATTCATACAACTTTATCTTTCTCTGCAGGTGCCTTCCTCAAGTTTGTGTCATCTCTATTCGCTTATTCTTCTTATCTCCCACACACGCACACACACACACACACACACAAAATGCAAATATGCTTTAGTATATATATGGCACTTTGAAATTTAAACTTACTAGCTTTGACAATTTAAGTCATGGAGAAAGTTGAAAGTATAAGTGGAAAACAGAAAAACCTAAATGAAAGAAATAGGCCCTATCATGACTGTGGAACTGGAATTGCCAACATTGTTCTAACTTTTCATATTTTCAATATTAAAGGAGTCCTTATTATTGCAGAAGGATAATGGCAGAGGGAATATCCTATGGTGGTATTCGCAGGGGGTGATGGTAGGCGGTTAATGGCAGGGGATAATGTCCTGATCCTGTCGTCCCCATAACATTTTATTTGGTTAATGCTCTCCTAAACTCAGTCCCAGAAGTGTACAGCCCAAGCCCATGAGCTCAATTAATCAGGTAATAGGAATAGTCAGAGATAGTTTTGAAAGATGAAGGTAAACAGATCGATCAACACAAAGACATGTAAGATTTGTAAAGTAAACCAAATTTCCACTTTCATTTCCACTCGGCCGTGGTTCTTGAAGCAGTGAAAATGATGGACTTGTATCTGAAAGGAAAGACTGCGTGTCATCAGTGTTGGGTAAACTCACACAAGAAATGAGTTAAATCAAAACTCAACTCACGCACCTCAAAATGAGTTTAAACTCAAACTCAACTCATCCTAAGTGAAATGAGTTAACTCAAACTCACTTGTTAAATGAGTTAACTCATAAACTCACACGTTTCATACTAGCACGTTCTAATCAAGCAACAATTTTTCCATCATGCCTACTTGTAACAGAAAAATATTTTCCATCAAGAATACACGGTACTTCAGCCATGTTGTTCTTAACTGTTCACAATATACAAAATATGCAGTGCTTAAATACTGTCCGCTAGCAGTGTTTACGACCCTCCCTGCCGTCACCACTCACCAGTATGGAAAGCCGACGATATAAAAAGGCTTGTTTCAACATAATATGTGCCGAGTGCCAAAGAGTGAGTTGAGTTTAAAATAATTGACAGTTACAACTGCGCCTCTGAGTAGTTCCCTTGAAGTGGCGCTATATAAATATACGAATGAATGAATGAACAACTCAAACTCACAGAAAATACGAGTTAACTCAAACTCATAACTCACATTCTTTAAGGTGAGTTAACTCAAACTCATAAATCACAGCAAGTGAGTTAACTCGTGAGTTTAAACTCACCTGGGTTAACTCATACCCAACACTGCGTGTCATAGAACCGGAAATGTGGAATTTGTAGCTATCAAGGGTGTAACTTTGCCCCACAGAGTGGTGGGTGATCAATCCCTCCTCCCTTTCCACCCTTTTCTATTCCCCTTCCCTTGTCCGCCACTTTAAGATCACTCGCCGTTAACCAAGTAGCCTACATGTCTAGATTGTCTAGATTCTGTTTCATAACTGCTAAAATGTTGACGATACTAAAACTCCCAATTCGGAGCTAAACAACAGTCACGTTGCTTTTACTTGCTTCAAACCAAAATAACGCTGTCATGTCGCAAAAATATTTTAACTCCGGACCAAAGAGTGGTGGTGACCAAACACCACCATAACAATAGGGTAGCAATTACAAATGTTTACTTTTGCCACTAATGTGACGGCGTTTTGTCCGGGATTTCACTGTCGGGCTATACTGCCGTGCTTAGCAAGAAGACCGTATCTGCAAAAAGTCCATTCTGAGATAAACTGGAAAAACGAAATTTGAAAATGCCAAGGGTTATTTAAAAAGCTACAGTTCTAGTTTTTTCAGATATGATACTTCTTGATGATACATTTAAATGTGCATTAGCATTATTTTTATTTTTTTATTTTAAATGCCAAAAAATGCAGATACGGCCTTTTTACTATGGACTGACCGTGTATATTGTTTTCGCGATGCTTAGGAAGAAAACCGTAACTGCAAGTAATAAGAAATAAACTTGTTGATGTGTTAGTTCCATAGGCGTAATTTGTGGGGAGGGTACAAGGGGTACCCGTAACCACACTTTTTGGATTGGGGGGCACCGCACCCCCACTTTTTGAACAACGCCAATCAATTTTTTATTATTGTGCCTTCCCAGAGATCGCAGTCTCCGCTTTTTTCGTGCATGTAAGAAATTAATACCCCCCACTTTTAGACCAAAGTTACGCCCATGCATAGGCGTAATTTGTGGGGATGCGAGGGGTACCCGTACCCCACGTTTTGGACTGGGGTACCGCACCCCTATTTTTTTAACAACGCCAATCAATATTTTATTATTGTGCCTTCCCAGAGATTGCAATCTCCGCCTTGCTTCGTGTATGTAGGAAATTGGTACCCCCACTTTTTAGACCAAATTTACGCCTCTGCTCCCATGGTTAGTTCCATAGACGCCGACACTGGGAAGGGGGAAGGGGATAAGTCCCCAAATGTGTTTACAAATGATGACCTCACCAATGGAAACTTTCTTCTTTTTTGTCTGCCTTTTTTAAATTGCCGTTCCCCATATTTGTCGGACAAACTGATGCCAGTACTGTCAGTGTACAGTCTCTATAATAAATTATTATTGTTCAAAAAATGGGGGTACGGTCCCTCCAGTCCAAAACTGATGCCAGTACTGTCAGTGTACAATCTCTATAATTGTCATTGTTATCTGTTAGGCTATCCTTATTGCTGATTTTATATTTTCAAGCAATCAACACCATTTAGTGTGACACAAACAAACTGTATATAAAGCCAGAAACAAGACATTTCAGTTTTTTATTCACAGTTCTTGTCAGTGCTCAACAGGTCACTCAAAAGGACAAGTCCCTGGGTAACCCAAATTGCATGTACAATATTTACTATTCAGGCGACTTTAAGAGTTGTAATAGCTAAACAGTAAACAGTGGAACGTGTACAGAGCAAATAGAAAATAGTTATTGAGCTGGAACGAACAACGTCTGTACATTTCGAGAACCATTTACCACGAAGGTAGTTTGTCAGTAGGAAATCTACAGATATTGAGTCTAAGAGAGGAAAACCTATCAATACTTCCTTCAAGTTCCTTGTGGATGTTGCTGGTGAGCAAGTGTCAGTGTGCAAAGTGTTTTTGTTGACAACCCTAGGCTTTGCCCAAAATAATGATTCAGTATTGAAAAGTGTGCTTAATGGGGCTCTACTGGGTCCATTACACCTACACCAGATGGTCCTGGTAAGGCAGTCTGCTAAGAAAGTGAACCACGAGTTCTTGCAGTCAAACTGAGTCACTCAATCCTACTATTTCACATTACAGACGTGAGCACACACCTAACCAGCATTATCTTCTCTCAGACATAACACTTAAGCTCATGCATATAGACTTTAAAATTAAACATAGCACAACTGTTTGTTCCAACGAAGTGCATCGTTCTGCTGTTAAGGAGATGAATATTTCATTCAGTAAGTTATAACTAGGACATGAACAGTGTGAAATATGTGAATTCTTTGCATTGCACAACAAAGAGCACAATGTTGAGCAACCTAAAATGACTGTGATGTTTGTATCAAGTGGCATAAACATATCGCATAAGCTACTGCAAGTCGACAGCAATATAGAAATGATTGTGCAAAACAAATTCAATCTGATCATGTATTATATGCGCAACAACTTATGGTGGACTTGCAGAAAGTCATTCTTCTGAGTATGGATATGTTTAAAATCTGCCTTGTTTACAAGATGAATTATTGCATTTAATAAGAGTTTTGTGCCGCTAGGCACCCAGTCATCCGAAATGTTGAAACAGATGGCAGTTCTTTGGCATGAAGCTACATTAATAAGCCAGCATCATGATGGCACAGGCTGAGCAAAGGACTGCGACTGTAGTTTGGAGTCTTCAACCGATGGTGCAGTTTGAACTAAGTAGTACCGTAGTCTACAATGAAAAATACATTTCAATTATAGCAACATCTAATTGCTTAAAGGCAAACAAAGTTGAATTCATACACTTCAGAATTATTTAGTATGGTGTTTATTCTTAAGAAATGTCAGTACAAAAATCACCTATTAGGTTATTCTATACTAATATGAATCCAACATGTTTTCGACAAAAAATGCGAAATATATTTTACTATAAAACAGTTATGGTTTTCTGTCATTACCTCCAAAGTATAGTGATGTTTGCCCTTTTATCCTATGGCTGATGGTTGGTGGACCGGCTGAAGTTGCCATAGTGTCCTGAAAACTCAGCACCTGGGTTGCTCTTCTTGATATTGAACTAGTTGGACCATTGCGACAATCCTTGCCGACCTGCTCATGTGCAGTGGGTAATCTGTCATTTCTGCAAAATACACAACCCCTATATGTTATGGTATGCATATTATATTACTTCAATTACCTAACAAATTAATTTAATTATCAGATCTATGTATAGGCTTATATCAAATTCTACTAAAACTACCATAATTACATAACAAACGCTTGAAACACTGAATTATTTCCAGAGGCAGTCAAAACAATTAACAGGCAAAGGAGCCAATGAGGAGTGAAACTCGGTTTCCCTTGTGGTCAGAGGCGTCAAACTGAAGTCAATGCATCATAATTGTAATTATAATTAGTTTACACGTAGGACAGTATAACAGCGTCGTTGGTAGCAAGCTAGTTAGTGCTTTACACGCACACGCATCGCTAAAATCTAAACATTAACTCTCGTATTCAAGGTTAGTCCATATTACAATTCGCAACCTGGATTAGGTGACACTGTAAATATCTAATTCAACAGATAATATTAACGAATTATATTATTATTACACCGCACATGGTAAAGTATTAAATGCTACCCTAGATATCCTCAAGTTGAACTCGGTTTCCAGCAAATTATCACTAAGGGTTTATTACTATATCATGGGCGTTGTTAACAACTTATATACTAATATAGCTATCAACATTATTTTGGGTATTTACTGACCTCTTTGTAGAGTAACTTTGTGTTGATTTCGGAAAAAAAGTCCAATCGCAAGCACGCCATAATTTTACGTAAACTCGAGAAGGCAGAAGTAATCAGTGCGCATGCGCACTGCAGATACGGTAAACAACCCAGGATGTCTGCTTAGCAAGAAGACCGCATCTGCACATACGGCCTTCTTACTAAGCACACTAGCCTGTAGCTGCAGTTACGGTGTTTTTAATAGGGCTGTATCTCAGCCGGCAGATCAGATACGGCTTTCTCGCTTTGTACCAATGTGTAGGGCTGGTATACAATGCCGACTATGGTAATAACTCAAAATTGAAAAAATGTCAGTTACGGTCTTTTTGCTAAGCACGGCAGTATAGGCCTATGCAGTGATGCGCAAATTGGCCGCCGGCCAATTTGAGTTAGGATGGATGACGATATGTTAAACTTTATGACTTAAGAGAATTGTTCACATACGGCCAACCTTTAATTGTGTCACTTGTAATAATAATAATAATAATAATATTAATATTAATAATAATAATAATATTGTCACCATCCAACGGTTTAACGCAGTGGCCTTTAGCGGCTCAATGGTATCAGCCCAGCAGGACTTGGACGAGGGTTAACCGTTCCGGAAAAAACAACTATTTTAATCTCTATTACCCTGAGGGAAAGAAGTACCTCAGGGCAAAATAATAATAATAACAACAACAACAACAACAGCAACAACAACAACAGCGGTGGAACCGGCCGCGACGCGAAAAAACATGAAGTATGCAGCCCTTCCTACTACGCATAGCTTTGTCCCCATTGCACTCGAAACTCTGGGCCCCATCAACAGATCTGGCCGTGAATTCATTACAGAGTTAGGCCGGCGACTGACAACAATGTCGGGTGACCCACTTGAGACAATTCACTTGTTCCAGCGCCTCTCTATATGCACTCAACGATTTAACGCCGTCGCTTTTCGAGGCACATTTGCACAGTTAATCGTGGACGAGGACCGCTAAACTCTAGATCTTAACGCTTCTAAGACAGTTTCAAAGTGTATGATGGTTCATTTTAAATAATAAAATTTGTTTATAATAATAAAAAATAAATAAAATAATAATAATAATAATAATAATAATAATAATAATAATAATATATAACCGCAAGCGCGTCTGTGAGAACATCGTATATCGAGTAAACGAATATGCTGCTGCTCGCCTTATAGGGGGCATCATGAAGTTTGCCCATATCTCTTCCTACATCCGGGACTCCCTTCACTGGCTTCCCATTCACCAACGCATTCAATTTAAGGTCCTTTCCCTCATGCGTAACTGTCTTGTTGGCTCAGCTCCGCTGTATCTCAGGGCTTACTGCACCCCAGTTTCCAGTTTGCCTGGTCGGGCCTCTCTCCGGTCATCTGCCCGTGGCCTCTTGTTAGTCCCTTGGATGCGCACTGCTACTGCCCAGTCCCGTAGTTTTGCGGTTGTGGGCCCTTCCAGTTGGAACAGCCTCCCTCAGGGCTTTAGACTTGTCCTCCTCTCTCTGTCTCCTGCCCAGTCTCGCAAGCGCCTGAAAACATTTCTCTTTGTCAGTGAAGACACTGACACGGGTCGGGAGCGTCTCTGTTTATGAGTGGCGCTATATAAATCCTCGATTACAATTACAATTACAATTACAATTGTATTGTATTAATTGATTGATTACTTAGGCTGCTCTTACTTACATTTTGTATTATAATCTATGTCCTCAAATCTCACAATTTCCGGTTTTCATGTTGAGCACGATTGATAGAGTTGTTGTCCACATTTGTAACATAAAACTGTCTTCCAATTTTTGATAAAGCGGAATGGCTTCTATAAAAAGAAAAAGAGGAAAGGATGAGGCGAAAATGGATGAAGGGATAATTTTCAAATCCGAAGAAGTTAAAGAACCAGACACTTCCAAACCTCAGGTTTGCATGTATTGATGGACGATATTATAGAGTATTTACATGCCAGCACGTGTCTAAATCAGTCGTTTGCAAAGATGGTTTCGTATAGAAACCATATATCGGTGGGAATATTAGGATTCAGTGGAACTGAAGTTTGAGCCGCATGCGGTAGATTACCGTATAAAGAATGTGGCCGCCACAGACTGCGAGAGAATAGAGCGCCGCGAGTTCCACACAGCGTTTTCAAATGAGTGTGTAAGTAATTGCACTGCGGAAACGTTGAAAGAGATGTCAACAACATACTTTCCGGGACCTTGTTTCATATCCGATGTATGGCAAGCGTATTCCAACCTGGAAAACGTTATTTGGTATATACGAAGACTGAGTGCCTTTGTATATAAACAATATGGTTGCCACTGACTTCACTCCAATAGAGTGCTGCTACCTACCAGCTACAACCCATAATGCAATTCACTAAGTAAGCAAGAAACAAACACGAAATTATATTAAAAACAGAACTAAATGGATACTTTAACGGTTTGTAAATGTTTATCTAAGGATCATAAGAGCAATCATATATGTGTATATTTCAAGTAATAACTATTAAGATGTTTGCATATATTATAATTTTCGAGGAAATTAAAGTGCATGTTACTTACTTAGCGTATTGCATTGTGAGATAAGGCTAGTAGCTAGCAGCGTTCTATGCATTCTGTTGTGCTGTAACAGAACTCTGTAGATTTGTACAATGATGAGATAAACGGTAATTGCGAAGACTGAGTGCCTCCCTATATAAACAATATGGTTGCCACCGACTTCGCTCCAGTAGAGCGCCGCTGCCTACCAGCCACAATCATCCCACAATGCAATGCGCTAAGTAAGTAAGTAAAACGAACACTTGAAGTCAAATGCACACTTGAAGTAAAACGAACTTTAATTTGATTGAAAATTGAAATATATGCATACATCTTAACCCTTTCCCGCCGGACCTGGTCACCCGTGACCCGATTAACCCAATAGGTATCGAAACAATTCCGGCGGGAAAGGGTTAAGAAATGGTTTAATCCGTTAGATATAAACAAAATCATTCAGTGCTGTTTGTAATATAAGTGTTGGTTTTACTTACTTAGCACATTGCATTGTGGGATGTTCCTGGTAGGTAGCATTTTTATATATATAACGGATTAAACAATTTCTTAAGATGTATGCATATATTTTAATATATTTTAATTTTCAATCTAATTAAAGTTCATTTTCGTTTGACTTCAAGTGTTCGACTTACTTACTTAGTGCATTGCATTGTGGGATGTGGCTGGTAGGCAGCGGCGCTCTATTGGAGCGAAGTCGGTGGCAACCCAACCATATTGTTTATATAGGGAGGCACTTAGTCTTCGCAATTACCAGATAAACATACACGATGTAGAGAATATGTGGATGCATGCAACAGGGAACTGAAAAGACAATTTGACACAAGCTGTGTCAGGAGTTCATGTGTTGAAGCGTATTTCGTCAAAACATTTTTCCGAACATTCTCATATCCATTTCAGACCTTCAGTGGATTTAAGAACACATAAAAGTTCATGTTTCACCTTTGTAAATGTTGTGTTTGTGACTCTGCTTACTTACATAAGAGGAACTGTGGAAGGTTGCAGCGATCTTTTACTACCCAAGTCTAGCTTGGTCATGTTGCTTGTTATAGTGATGTAGGAATGTGTTCCACATAATAATTACTGGTCGCATGCGAATGGATGTAAACCTTTACCAAAACTTCGACCTACAAAATGTTTTAGTAAGGAATTGCTAATTAAGACTTGTTTGCTGTTTGTAGGAAGTTAGAGATGAATATGAAAAAGATTCATCTGATGAAGAAGTAAGCAATTCATTTATTATGTCGTAATAACACGTTTTGAAATCTAAAAGTTTCAGTTCTGCATTTGATGTGGAAGATGGTTTGTTTGAATTTATACCAGTTAAAAGCATTTTGTCACGTGTGCTAAGGGATGCAAGAAACCATCTGATGTCCTTATATGAGTGTGCATGAAGTCTGAAGTTGATTATTATGCAGTCAGGATATGCTGTAAATTTACAGAAAAAGCTCCTTAACAGTTGTTGAGAAAATGTCTTTTGTCCAAATGGAATGCATATTTTAAATACATGATGTTGTCATAGAGTAGGACTTTTTGTTGGCTGAATCCACTGAAATTGGTAAGAATATCATCAAATACCGGTACTACACAACATTCGAGATGTGTCAGAAGAATAACTCCCTTATGCAGATTCAAAACGAATCATCCAGCTACTTTGATTATCGTGTAGAATAACATTTACTCTTCTTTATTTTCATCCGTTGCTGCCAAAAAATGTAAATAAAGCTTCAATAAGCAAACTCTTTGTGTATCATATATTTTCATATCCAAAAAATCTGAATCTCAATAACTGCAATTGAATCTGCTGAGATTTTGCCCAATATTATTTTAGACAAAGTTGATATGTGACAATTTAGTTATGATTTCATACATGACTTTTGACAGGATGTTCGTAACACAATTGGAAACGTACCACTCAAGTGGTATGATGAGTATGACCACATTGGCTATGATGTACTTGGTAAAAAGATTGCAAAGTCAAAGAAAGGAGATGAAATTGATGAATTTCTGGAGAAGAACGATAATCCAGACTACTGGTTAGTATATAAATGCTTTGTAATTTTTGATTAGACATTCATTTGAACAATTTTCTGCTGCTGTGTGACTGAACTCGATTTGACTGTATTCTTGTTGAGTAGCTCTTGATTTTGAATGGATTCTGATTGTGAGGTTTGATATTTTAGGCGCACGGTCAAAGACCCAGCTACTGGACAGGATGTCGTTCTGACAGATGAACAAGTCAATTTAGTTGAAAACATTGTGAAAGGACGGTACACAGAGTCCAGCATCGATCCGTACGAGGTTATTTCTCGGCTTTGATTGTTGTCTCGATCCATAGAATCAGCGATACTTAAAATCAGTTATTAGTCCTCAGACTTATCATTATTCAACGAGGTCATCTAATAACCTTTGTCTGGTTATGTCCAAAGCTTTTTTGTTTGCTGGTCCTACTTTTCTGGAACTCTGTGTGCTATACTCAGTCGCTTGTGTCATTTCATTCTCAACTTCAAACTTGCCTCTTTCAAATTGCTTATTCACCATTACAGACCGATATTGTGGATATTGAACTTGGTCTGGCTTGGCTTAGACGCACAATCACCCTCGTGCGCAACTGCCTCACTGGGTCTGCTCCGTCTTACCTAATGAATTTCTGCACCCCGGTTTCTTCCCTGCCTGAGACGGCCTCCTTGCGATCGTCGGCCCGTGGCCTCATGGTTGTTCCGCGTATGCACTCTTCCATGGCCCAGTCCAGTAGCTTTGCTTATGTGGGTCCTTCAGCCTGGAACAGTCTTCCCCAGTCCCTCCGCCAAGAGTTTCTTGTCCTCTCTCCTCTTCAGTTCCGTAGACGCTTGAAAACCTTTCTTTTTGTCGGTTTTGGCAGTGATGCGGGGGCGAGAGCGCCGCTGATTTGAGTGGCTTACAATTACAATATTATTACAATTGGTTGATGCCTTGTGCATTAGACACCAGCGTGCTTTATGCTGGCTTTAGATTCTGCCATTTTTGTTTACAGTTAAATTATGTAATTAAGATTAAACATCAGATGTAGTCAAATACTTGAGACAAAAACATTAAATGGCATCAGCTTTAATCAGAAGGACCCTTTGCTCACTGGCATGGCTGTGCATGCAATCATCTCACATACAAGTTGTCGTATCCTCTGCTATAATTCATGCATTGTATGCGCTAGTAGCCCTTTTCCAGCCATTCTTTTTTTTCTTGCAATTGTGCTGCAATTTTTTCTTGCATCTTGCTTAATATAGAACCAGGCATTTCACTATGTGTCTTTGGCTAGTTTGTCTCTTACCATCTTTGTGTTCATAGCGCCATTCAACAACTAGGCACTCAGAAACAAAATTACCAATTCTCTATGATGCACTGTCATCCTGGAGCAGATTTGGTCGGCTGAGAAGTAAGTGGAAAGTCATGCAGTGCATTGTGTGTCGAGTGCTTTTGGAGCTCATTTGTTTGTGGCTAAGCATGAAAGAGAATGAGATCCTATTCCTCCTCCATGTAGAGGGACAAGGGGCCAGATTTGGATTGGAACTCAAGGAATGCTGCGCAAAAAAAAATAGTCGTAGTTTAATGATTGCTTAATTTCAGATGTTAGCAGCGGTTATTATATATGTCTCTGTGTTGAATGAGAAATTGTGTTTGGCATTTGAGTTTAGCCGGCAATCGACTTTTTCACGTGTGAGACGATGATTCATCCAGTGACAAATCATCCGGATCAGAAGAGAAGTTTCATACCATCACTCTTTGAACGCAAAAAGGTCAGTTTCAGATTCATAAGAATCAGAGAAGGAATTTCTTATAGTGGCCACGTTCCATCAGAAACAACCTCGGAAGTTCAGTTATTCATTTGGGTGGCTTAAAAATGTGACGTTCTGAACCAACTCAGGTTTTTGAGTGATGCGATGTATGCCAGGCTGTTTCACCAGGTTTACTTTAAGTTCTTAGGTATTTTTGCTGTGAAAGACTTCTCTGCCTACTGCTTTTCTCTTTCTTGATGTTTGATGTCTTTTGTTATAATGAAACTTTCGAGGTAACAAGCTGTAGGGCTGCTGTGCCGGAGTGGAACCAGACTGACTCTTAGGATCTCTTTCTTAGACAAGTCCTTCAGTATTGTACTCAGATCATCCAGTCATCCTAGTTAGAATATAACTAACTAAAACCTGATTTCTGATATAACATGATCAAATAGATGGAACTTTGCAAATCTAATTAGACTTTTAAATAACTTTTCCTATAATGTTTCACTTGATATGACGATCAAATTTTATATTAACAAGGACCAGTGTTCTACTCTTATTAAAACTGAGCAAGAGTCCAGGCTCCTAAGAGGTTCGTGTGAATGGTGAGTAGAAATGTGTGATTGTGCTGATGAATTTGCAGTTGATGAGTTGATCTTTTGCAGGTGGGACAAATGGTTGATGCTATAAAATCTGGTCGAATGAAAATGTCAGAAGAAGGAAAAGATGAAGAATCTGATGATGAGGAACAAGAAGACAAACTGCCGACGTTCTATCAGTTGTGGTCAAATGATAGCGAGGTTTGTAAATGAAATGAATGCTGCATTGCAGCAGTAATGTTATTATTGTCCTCTTTCATGTCCAATCATCATCATTGGCTTCCCTTTACTGCTTGGATTCAGCTTAAGGTTCTCACTTTAGTCCTTCAGTCCTATACAGGCTTAGGACCCAAATACCTCTGTGACCTTGTTCGTCTGCCAGTTTCAGCTACTTCCCTCCGTCCACTGCGATCGCCTAATCGCCATGATCTTCTTGTACCACGAGCCAGGACCACTATGGCCAAAACTCGAGCCTTTTCTTGCATTGGTCCTGCTCTATGGAATCAACTCCCTCCATTGACACATGCCTCTTTATTAGCTGGTGGCCCAATTGCCTCTTTCCGCTGTCTTAAAACCACTTTCTATTCATTGGGTCTTTCGCACTGGGAGCGCCTCTGATTAGCGAACACTGTGAGAGGCGCTTTATAAATGTTTAGATACAATACAATACAATCAGTCAGTGTGTCTAAATCATTAATGATGACCTTTGCATGGGAAGGACTCTTTGGTCTTTGCTCAGCCTTGGCCTCATAATCATAAAGTTCTGCTATTTACATTACATGCTCTTGACAGTTAGTATATACTTTGGAATGAGTTATAATGAAGGCTATAATTAATATCTGGTCAGACCAAGTGATTGTACAGAAACTCTTTTGTATATTCTCTTATTCTGATGCACTTTGACTATTGTAATTCCATCGTTGCTGGACTGCCAAAGTTCAGAATCTCTTGGCTTCAACCTGTCCTCAGCTGCGCCACCCAACAAAGTCTTATGGATATCTCTCATATGAGATTAAATAAGGGTAGCACGTTGACTGCTACTCGGAGACTTCGACCTGGCTCTTCCAGTGAGTGCAGTGTTTTTGTCAGCAACTTAGCCATGCCATATTAAGTGACTTGATATCTGTTGATTCATACTTATGTAAATATGTTAAATTGTCAGGCTGAAGCCACACGAAGATATCGACAGTACATACCAGCACCAAAGATCCGTCTGCCGGGACATGCAGAGTCCTACAATCCACCGCCAGAGTATCTATTTGATGAAAAGGAGGTGAGCAGGGCATGCATGATTCAGTGTCATGAGCTTTTTTCTTTTCCATAAATCTGTAACCATTTGAGACGATCAGGCAGTGGCATCACTAGGGTTGGTGTCGCCCAGTGCAGTAGGTGTCACCCAGTGCGGTAAGTCATGCTGTCACCACCATTAGAAGGTTCAAAAAAGTAAATTAGCATAGAGTTTCAGCTTTAGGTAAATTGATACTGATGCTTGAGAAAAATGTTATATTTGTTATCTATTATTGTTAATTAAAAAATAATAAATTTCTGCTGAAACTCTGCAAACAAATTTATTTGACAGTTATTTTGGTGTCACCCCCTCTGAAGGTGTCACCCGGTGCGACCCGCACCCCCCTAGTGACGCTACTGCGATCACGAGAGAACATTTTGCTTTCAGTTGAACTGAAATGATCTTGGTTTAAGAACTGCATTCTCTTGGAATTAGTCTCTGCACTCGGATCCATTCCAGTGTCTCTGATGAAGGATCGTCCTTCAGAATCAGAGACAGCTGACCACTGTAGATAAATCCCTGTCAATCAATAAGACAATGAACAGGACTTTGGTTGAGAAAGAAGATTTTCTCATGCATCTTTTATGAGTAATTCACATTTATTTAGATTCTTAAATAGTATTTGATGTTGTAGAAAAAAGAGTGGGAAGAAATGGAGCCATCGAAGAGGAGATTGCCATTTATTCCGCAGAAATATTCCAGTCTACGTGAAGTTCCTGGTTTTCGTAATTTCACCCGTGATCGGTTTACGCGTTGTCTTGATCTGTATCTTCTGCCTCGACAGATCAAAATGAGGGTTAGCGAAACTATTTCTGGCATTGTTTCATTTTTTAAATGTTATTGTTAGAAATAACATGGCAAATAAATCTACTGGAAACTGACAACTTGTATCTGACCATTGTCTTGGAGCAGACTTACTTCAAGTGCATACCCATGCAGGGGTTTCATTTTTGCCTCTGCTCAGCTTACATTGTCAGCCTATTTTTATCCACTTCTGTTGAAACCAGCGACACTGTTGAAGGATCATAAAAAAATGCATACATACATACCTGCTTACACATGTAGCTTTGCATCTGCACTTGGATGCATATCAACTTCTTCTTCTGGTTCTCTGCCCTCAGGCAGGTTCAGATGTCCAACGTCGCCACTCCTCTCGATGTTGAGCTTCTTCTTTGAGTCTTCTGTATCTCTCCTTCGTCATCCAATCCAGCATCATCTGCCTTCGTCTTCCTCAACTAAGACTGACAAAAATGTTGAAGTACTGTCGCGTATTAGTAATGTATTACTCATGACATACATGTTGACTTGTATTATATGCTTATTTGCCAGTATTTGTCCTACTGTAATATTTCGTTGGCTTCTGATTATACATTCTTGGCTGAACAGATCAATTCTGCTTCAGAAACAAGCTGAGTTGCATTTTTGCAAGAAGATTCTCATACTTTTGTACTGTTCAAAGATTTTATGCTCTCAGTATTCTGAAATTGATTAAATTAGTGCATGTGTAATGTATTTAGTTATATTAACTTGCACTTTCTAAATCTTCTTATTATAATAATAATAATAATATTAACAAACCACAGATTAGGGAGTTCATGCATCGATTTGCACATAATTTACCTTCTTCTGCTTTCACAGATTATTTCATAAGTAATTCTGAATACCACGCATTAAACCAGATTACAGGCAAATTATTATGGAAATTCTAACATACTAACATGTCTATTTCAGATATATGTATTGGACTGAAATAACACCTGCTGCTATTTGTTTTACATACATACCTGCTTACACATGTAGCCACTCTAGGACTATTGAAAAAGTCTGCATGCATAATATTTTAATGAACAAAGCATTGAATGAATTATAGTTCTTGTTAGTTAAGCTTCTTAGTTCTTGTTTCTGTTGTGTTTAAGTATTTTAAGAATATTATGTTAAATACTAGTAATTATAAAACCAGTTTGATGTCAAATAGGTGACCCTAATAAGCGGGACTTTGTAACTTCTGAGTCTGCCCTTTGTATCCCTGAAACATATTTGTACACTGCACTTTGTAATTTTTTTGGGAGCAATAAATGACTGATGATGATGATGATAGCACCATCCCTTTGTCGTGTCATTAAAATAGTTGTGCAGCATATATATCTAGGAGAAAACCTATGTTAGTAAATTTAGTGTTTTCTGTATCATTTGATATGTTAACTTGAGTTTTCAACCTAACCCTTTCACTGATTTTGCTATCCTACTGTATTAATGGTTTGTTTTACAAAACAGGCAAATGTGCGTGCTGAAGACTTGTTGCCAAAATTGCCTCATCCAAGAGATTTGCAGCCATTCCCAACAAAACAGAACATGGTAAAGTTGTTTGTTTTTGTTTTTAACAGTCCAGTTTAATTAGTTTTGCACAGACATGTATATTTGTTTATTCTGTAATTGTAATGCTAGGTTTGTGTAGCATCTCTTTAAGACTTCTAAGTAATGGTAGGAGTGCTTCATGATAACCTAATCGTTGGTAAAGTTCTTTAAGAGCAAGAAGTTCATGTGTGTGTGCATAGGTCTAGGGAAACTATGAATGAACAATGGAATCTGGTAACAGTAAAAGTGTATTCTTATGTACAATATTTACAAATTCTGTCTTAAAATGATGCAAAGTCAAGCGTTCGTGAGGTGGCAAAGGAAGTCAGAATGACAAACAGACTGAAACCAATGAGAACGTCTAGTCATGAAAAGGTCCCATGGAGTAAACATCACAAAATGGTCCCTCTGAACCAAAGCTCCAAAAACAACCTTTATGGGTTAAAGACTGCAAACATTCTGCTCTAACTCTCACCTAACCCACTAGATGTCGTCTTTTCCATCGTAAGTGACCACACATTTGTTTCTCATCTGGGTCACATGCGACAATATACATTATGTGCATCTATGTGATTATTTAATTCTGATATTTTAATTTTTGCCATATAATGTCAGTTGCTAATGATGAATTGTGTTTGTTGGTGATGTGCCTGTCTAGGTGTACATTGGACACACAGGTCCTGTTCTCTGCATTTCAGTGGAGCCCTCAGGACATCGCTTGGCATCCGGTAGGTTCCTTCATCTCTTTATATGCATGCTAATTAATATCTACAATCATCCTGTTCCTATTGATTTTCAAAATTTAAACCAGGTTTTGAAGATTTGCATCGAGTGTTTTTGTCGTGGATGACGGTGAGTGAATTACAGTTGAAGAGAACTTGAGGTGATTCATTTGGAATCATTTGAATAACAATCCAGTGATATCGTTGAAGATAAGACCTGTCAGCCACAGCTGATCAAAAGGCATCCATACAGACAGACATAAAATATATGTTTCCAGTTTAAACAATGTTCTTGGGCAGATCAATCTTTAAACTGGAGAAACATGGAAAATATATTTTGGCTGATGTATTTACTGGTTATTTTTTTCAATTGGTCTTTCTTATTTGTTTGAATCAGGTTCTGCGGACAATACTCTTAGAATCTGGAGTGTGTGTACTGGAAGATGTCTGTCTGTAATTAAGTTCAGCCACGCTGTCAAAGACATCGCCTGGAATCCAAACAACGCTCTGCCTTGTATTGCTGCAGCTGTGTATGTCAGGCCTTCTCTTTTAACTTTTTTGTTGTTTCTCCTAGAGTGAAACATGCTTGTTACAGAACTACTCCAATATCTCTTGTTTAGATTAGATTTTTGTCAAAACTGATGCAGAGTTTTTAATAATGCCCAAGTGTGGATGTCTTTTTAAAGGAACATGTAAATAGAAGGTGGTTGAATGAGGTGTATGTATGTGTGTATGTTACTCGCTTCCAGAAAATGATGCAGACACATCATGGTTACTTGGTCTTCCTGCAATCTTCCAAACAATCTTCCACTGAAAATACAAACTTCAGCTCCCATTAAATTGCACTTTTTAGATCTGTAAGCCGTGTTTTAATGCTCTTTTTCAGTTCTTAAAGACTGTATACAAATTTCCATATAATGTACATACATGCATGCATACATACAATGTCTTACGTACAGGTTAAATGAGATGGCAGTACAACAGTAGTCAATGTTTTTCTCAGGATGTTTGAATTATGTGTCTTTGTTGTTGTCTTCAGATCATTGCCTTGTTCTTTTTCAGCAATAATGAGATCGTCATGATGAAAGCAGATACTTCTTCTGAAACGAAGGACATCTTCGGCTGCAAAGCCATGGATTCTGATTCTGCTGGTCTGTAATCATGATTTATTTGCAAGTTTTATAGATTAATCAGGTTTAGTCTTGTGCTTTGTTTTAGTGCTGCTCTGATGCTGTTCTTGTGTGCTTGTATGTATATATTCTGTCCAATTGGCTCTGTGCAAGAAACATTTTTCCAGCTGTCTTAAACTTTGTTGAGATCAGTTAGAAAGCCATTTGTGCTAAGTAAGTGTCTTTATACTTTGACTGGTACTGCTCCAGAATATGTAAGTGAGTTGTGCGTTCTGGTCTCTACACAGCCTGGTCGACAGATGCTTCATTCTGCGGTGCGGAATGATCTTGTTGTTCCATGCTCTCACACTTCAATGCACGTCGGCTTCTTTGTCTTTGGACCATCGTTATGGAACAATTTATCTATTGAAATTCGTTCTGTTCCACTGCTTGGGGGCTTTATTGCACTTTCTCAAACATTTTTCTATCTGACTGATAGCTATGTACACAATGTCTCTGAGAGGCTCTTAAGATGCGATGTGCTCTATTACATTACATAGATACTTACGGTGTTGATGGTTAACATTCTGCCTGTTGTGGATCTGTTTGGAGTAAACCTACTTTGATCTCATCTACTGTGCCTCATGGAAGGTCCTTCACATGGCCAAAGACAACATGTGCAAATACCTTCCCAGGAAGCGAGAGAATGTGATGTTTACATTGCCTCTGCCGCCTCCAGCGGTGCGGAATGATCTTGTTGCCTTTGCAGAAGGAGAGTACAATCCCTCTTCTCCATCTGCAGAACAAACATTTTGTACATTTTGTTTGTAGATTTTATAGTTGATGTAGCAGATTTAGTCCCTGTTGTTATGTTATCTTGAATTGGCTTAAGTTTCAACACATTGCTTTAGCCCATTGTGCTAAGCTGGTGTGTGATAGTTTCTATGTTGACTTTGTAGCTACTTCTCTTCCTGTAAGTTGGTTACCAGTGGAGTCTGGTCCGGAGTATGAAGATGGAATTCGTCTGAAAATTACTCATCCCAAGGTATAATTCAGACGAATGGTATTCTGTTACTGTTCACGAGTAATTACTCTGCTGAGTATAAATTTGTAAAAAAGTTTCAAAATAGAAAAACACTTATATGTATGTACTTCCGTGTAAAACTCATAATGAATAACTAGTTTGTTAGCTTTGGTTTGTTTTTGATACAAGTATTTTAAACTACAACTTGGTTATCGAGAGAAGCTGTGGGCATGGCAGCGGACAGGAAGGCTGCAAAGAAAGCAGGTGACAAAGATAAGGTAAGGGCACTGAATAGAGCCTTCCAAAAACAAGCACGGGAAGATAAAGAAAAACATTTAAATGAAATGTGCAAAGAAATGAAAGATGAAGGAAGGAAGGAAAGGGAGAGCCAAAGAATTGTTTTCAAAAGTAAAGGAAATAACGGGAAAATTCACACCTAGAATGGGCTCAATGAAGACAGGCGATGGAAACGTAATCTGCGATGAAGAGAAGATGAAGAAAAGATGGAAAGAATACACAGAAGAGTTATATAGTATAGATAAACGAGTCAAAAAAGAGCAAATTGATGTTACAGGGTATGAAAAGGAACCGGAGGTGATGGAAGCAGAGGTAGAATGGGCAATAAAACAACTCAAGGATAATAAGGCGCCGGGTCATGACGGAATACCTATAGAACTGACAAAAGCAGGGGACGATGCAATGATAAAAACAATAACAAAATTATGCAATCAAATATGGGCAACTGGAGAATGGCCGAATGATTGGAAGAAGTCGATCTTCATACCGATATTCAAGAAAGGCGACGTGAGGGAATGCGAAAATTACAGGACGATAGCAATAATATCACACACTAGTAAAATATTACTGAAAATAATTCACAAAAGAATGGAAAGCACAATAGAGAGGGAACTTCCGGTGAACCAGGCTGGTTTTAGGAAATCACGAGGAACTAGAGACCATATTGCCAACTTAAGGTGGATAATGGAACGGCAAAGGGAGTATGGACAAGAGGTGCACATCTGCTTCATTGATTATAGTAAGGCATTTGACTGCATTAACCACGATTTAATGTGGAAAACCCTACTTGAGATGGGAATTCCGAAACACTTGATATGGCTATTAAGGGGACTATATGAAGATCAGATAGCGCTGATGAGAACAGAATACGGAGACACTGATAAATTCAATATCAAGAAAGGGGTGAGACAGGGATGCATTTTGTCTCCATTCCTATTTAACTTATACGCTGAAAGAATAATGAGAATGGCGGAAATGGAAGGGGCAAAAGAGGGAGTAAAAATTGCGGGAAGGACATTGAATAATCTTAGATATGCGGATGATACAACACTAATGGCAAAAAGAAAAGATGAACTGATAGAATTAATAAGAAGGGTAAGGAGAGAAAGTGAAAAAGCTGGATTATACTTCAACATAAAGAAGACAAAAGTCATGACAACAGCAGAATGGGATACTTTTGAGATTGACGCAGAAGAAATAGAGGTGGTAGAAAGCTTCACTTTCCTGGGATCGTTGGTTGAAAAAGAAGGAAAATGTGATACAGAAATAAAACGAAGGATTGCGATTGGGAAAGCTTCAATGATTGGACTGGAAAAGATATGGAAGGATAAGCATGTCAGCATAGATACAAAAAAAGGCTCGTGAGAGCCCTAATCTTTCCAACGGTTTTGTATGGTTGTGAGTCGTGGACAATGACAAAGAACATGGAGAAAAAGGTCAACGCATGTGAAATGTGGATATGGAGAAAGATGTTGAGAATATCATGGACAGAGAAAAGGACGAACGAATCAATACGAGTGGAGATTGGTGTCGAGAATGATGAGTCATTAAAACAAAAGGCGACAAGATCGAAGCTAGGATTCTTTGGTCATGTTATGCGATCTGATGGGCTAGAAAAAGAAATGATGTTGGCTTGTGGTGAGGGAAAAAAAGACGGGGTCGACCAAGGAAGAAATGGATGGATGAGATTCACGATGTAACTGGCATGAATTTGGAAGAACTAAGGGACCTGACTTCGAATAGGAAGCAATGGAGAATGTTTATCATGACGATCACTAGAGCTCCAGGAGTTGACAGCACAAGGTGACAAGGTGACTGATGTGCAGTTGCTTTGTGTTCTTGATCTCATTCAAGAAGAAGGTTTAATTCACTGGGCATTGACAGCAATCAGTGTAGATGGCTGAGTTGATCTGTGTTAGAAGAAGAGACCACTTGCAGAGTGTCATCATTCAAAAGCTCAAGAGATGAATTTTTGGAGACATCAAGACTGTCTGCCAACCATTGGCGTTTAGTTTAAGTCGTCTGCGGGATTTTTATTTGGTTTCTTATCAGTTTCCATTTCTAATCTCATGCATGTATGTATGTGATAGTGGGATGTAAAAGAAACAACAGCATCATGAAATTTGATGTTAGCTGTTTAATGGACCTTGATCAGCTGCAAATAAACTCAAAGAATGTAGGGTCTGTTTGAAGCAGGATGCTATTGTTGTGCTCATGTGTGTGGTATGTATTTGTTCTTGAAGGTGATTAATAAAGTTGTCTGGCACAAGAAGGGTGACTACTTTGCTGTCGTGATGCCTGAGGGTCAGTCGCTGCAGGTCATCATTCATCAGTTATCCAGACACAAGTCCCAGGTGAGCAGATCAAAATCTCTGTTAAATTATCGCCCTTTTTGGGCTTATATATAATCACACCTTTTATATTGGTACACATCCTAGGTAATTGATCAAATGGAAGGTCATAAATTCTTGATATTTTTAACTAATTCAGAGCTTCCCAGTTTTAAATCCAAAATTCTTATTGGTTGTAGGTGACCTATGATGCTACATAGGAAATTAAATTTTCCTAACAGCAAACTGAAATGTAATGAAGCACTAAATGGGACAATAGCAGTTGAAAAAGATATGTTTTTGTCATAAAATATAAAATACAGAAACTGTTGCTAATCACCAAAATATGAATAAAATGACCATGAGTCATTTTATTCATATTTTGGTGATTAGCTACAGTTTCTGTATTTTATATTTTATGCACAAAAGTGCATATATATATCAAGAGACAAATGTGATTTCAGCTTTTGTGCTGTTGAAACAGACTGAAGACCACAATCAGTCAATGTTGAACATCTCATTTGAATGCTGTTGTCTGAATGTGTTCTTGTGTGTGGTTGAGCAAAAGGCCAAAAGGCCAAAAGGAGATTATGTGTTTTTACTCTGTTTAAATAAACCGCTTCATACATTTACCTAGCAGCGTCCTTGGTCCTCTTCTCATCTGATTCATGTCTTCCTGTTTGTGGCATATCTGCACATCATTCAGTTTCCATGTGTTTAACTTGAATTGTGGAACACTCTTGTCTGTTCCAGAAATCAATAAATTAGACTACTAGTAGTTCTGCTATCTTCCAACATTCATCATCATGTTGTCTTTGCATTTGGTTAGATACCCTCTGCATGGCTTGTGATTACTGTAGATTTTAACCTTACATATGGGTTTTGTTTTTTCTTTTGTAGAATCCTCTGAAGAAACCAAAAGATCTGGTTCAGACCGTTTTATTTCATCCATCAAAAGCAATTTTCTTTGTTGCTGTAGGTTTTTATGCTTTATTTCTAATAGACTGTGGACTGTGTTCAGTTGTGTGCCCAGCAACAATTTTGTAAATACTGTATTTTGGTATATCTTTGGACTACTGCAACTCACTCCTCAGCATCTCTCTCCCCTTCAATCTGTTCTAAATGCTTCTGCTAGGCTCATCGCTCGACTCCCCCGGTTTGCCCATATCTCTACTTACATGCTTGATGTCCTTCACTGGTTCCCTATTGCTGCGCGCATCCGATACAAGATCCTCTTCCTTGTCTCTAAATCTCAGCAGCCTACTGCCCCGAAATATCTCTCGAACTATCTACGAAAACCAGTTTTCGCATCTTCTTCTCGCTCATTGCGCTCTGTAAATCAGCTTTATCTTATTGTTTCCAGAGTTAAATCTGCCTTGGCCCAGCACCGGGCGTTTGCTGTAGTGGGTCCCACGATGTGGAATGGTCTTCCCCTCTGCTCAGGGCCAAACTAATGATTGGCTTTTCCTCATCAGTCTCGCATTCCCTAAAAAACATTTCTGTTTCCTGGGGCTTCTGTTCTGAGTTAATAGTTATTCAGCGAGAGGCGCTTTGTAAATTTATAGATAAATATCAAACTTCAGTATTTCAAACTTAAAGGTTTTATGAAATAGCAGTCAATGGCCACAACCAATGCAATAGACTCTTGCCACAACCAATGCAAACACACACAAGCTCAATCTGTTTTATTGCCCTTGCATATAATATATCGACATTTTGCTTATTGTGATGACATTTTTCAGGCCTTATGAATTTTTAGCCAGCAGGTATATCAAAGTGAAAGAGCAACTCAGCAATTCAGGCCAACCAGGGCTGTAGTCGAGGGTATACGTGGGTATACAGCGTATACTCGCCTCTAGACAGCGTACTCATGGCTGGAGCGAGGGTATACGCAGGTATACAGCGTATACTTACCTCTGTGGAGACCATATAGCCATTGAGTAATTAAATTTCCACAAAAAAGAAAGGTTTTGAGGGCGAATGACTAAAAAAAAGGTCATCAACTTTTTCAGAGACGAATTCCTAAAAAAGTCAAGAATTTTCTGAGAATTTGTAAAAGGTCACCAATTCTTCTGAGACGAATTCCTAAAAAAAGGTCATCACATTTTTTCAGGGTGACGCCAGCCCTAGTGACGCCGCTTCTCACCGGTAGCGTGTACTCAACTCTAATTTTACCACTACAGCCCTGAGGCCGACCATAGTCTCAGCTGACTCATGAATAAGAGATGTCTCGTTTTCTGAATGGTGCCAAGTGCGAGGCAAATAATAATGTATGTGTGTGTGTGTGTGTGTGTGTCTAGGTCACTTAAGGCTGCTTGTACTCTAATTTCACTTTTATACTGCAGCTTCATTTTACTGACCTAAATCAAAGAGCCCTAGATTGGTCGTTGCTTAAGGATCCTTCCCATCATGTTGCTCTCATGCTGTAGTCTAAACTGTGTTGAAGAAACCATCTTTGCATGCTGACACAATGTGTAACTTTCAGCCGATATCTAACTTAAATTTGTTTCTAGATAAACTTCTTGAACGTCTTGAACATACTGCTTATGTAGGCATGCCTGTCTTCAAACTTCCTACTTCTTTTCCACTTTGATATCCTGTCCCCTGCGAGTTTATGCTATTTTTAGAGCAGAAAAGGTTAGTTGTGTGTGCCTGTGTAAATATCTGTTTTGTTTGTTAATTTGAAACTACGTGCAAATGTTTGTGATCGTTCTAATATGACTTCTGTTGTGTTTGATTGTTCCATTAGTTTGTGTGTTATATTTTTTCCTGTGGTCACTTGTGTGGTATGCTTGGCTGTTGATGAGTGGAGTCTGGTAGACCTTGAGCTTCAGCTGGGCTACTGTATATCTGCATATCTGGAGACTTTGTGTTATCAGCTTCAGTGAAACAGTTGGAGAATGGATGCTATCTGATCAGTTTGGCTTAGTGTGCGAATTTTGTCATATAACTAAATTTGTTGACTTCAACATGGCCTCCACGCTTAGACTGATAAAGTTATGGGCTTTTGAAAAAAGAAAATTAGAGCAGTTGTGCCATCGCCAGCAGTGGGATGCAGCAATGCTTTTTGGCACATTGCTTTTGGAACTTGAGAAAGGAGTTAAATGAATACCTTAACCCCTTTAGCATGGATCCCGAGTATACTCGGGCTTGGGAATCTGTTCTCATAGCGTGGATCCCGAGTTAACTCGGGCAAGGATAGAACTCACCACCTAGTAGGCGTGGAGCCCCTATAAACTCTGGAGTATTCTAGTAGGTCATGCCTGTTGTGCAGAGGGACTGATAGTACAACAATTGATGATGATAGTGATCGCAGACAGGAAACAGTGGATTACGAAGCTGTTTTTCCTTTTGCATGGTGCGAACGAGACCCTTTTCCACGTATTCGCCAACTATTTACTGGTTCACCTGGGCGCAAGGTTGACGTGAATGATATGCAGGATCCACTTTATGGGTGATGGTATAATGCAAAAAACACGGAATTATATCCAGAAAAATCATAGCATCATTATAACAATATCTGAGAAAAAAAAATTCGAAAAAAATTCCATGCTAGCCGAGAGTTAACAAAAAATTTATTCCACGCTAAAGGGGTTAATGGGAATGCTTGACTTCGTTGGCGAATAAGTGAAACATATGTGACTTGCTCTGGCAAAAGGAGGCTGTTGTCCAAAAATTTAGTTTTATATATTTTGGGCTTAAAATGATAAACAATAATTTCTGTTTAAAATATTGAAAAAATTATTATTCTATCTTTATTGGTTCCAGAGATATGAATTTTTAGAATGTATTGCTACTCAGAAGTACATTTTCGAGAAAAACGCATGCAAAGTTTATTACCTTAATACAAACTCTACATAACTTGCAGAGTTTCAGTGTTTTTAACCTTAAACTTATGGAAATCTCTATAGGAAACCGACCAAATGAGGCTATTTTTTGCAAGCTGATTGCATAAGCTTTCCAATGAGGTATTACACATGGTATTCCTAACAGACTGAAGGCTATAAAATGCTCTTGAAACTGGTACCCCCAAAAATTTTAAATTCTCGGAAAATTTTTATCAATCGCACAAATTTATTAAATTTGTCATGAAATAGGTGAAATTTTTATTAAATCAATTTTTTTCATATAATATAACATCTTATTTATTGATATACGCAAAAAAACGATAATTGAAAAATTTACACCTGATTGGTGTTTTGGCTAATTTCTCTTGTTTTATCATTGGCGACTTCCGCCTCCTTTTGCCAGAGCAAGTCACATATCTGATTGGAAATTAAGTCTATGCTGTGCCAGGTTTTTGAGGGTCTGACATATAAGGGAGTTAAGAAACTGACGAGATGACGATGGAGATGTATGCACTAAGAGCTTTTGTTCTTCAGAGTCAGCGCTATGTGAAGCAGTATGATCTGATGAAACAGCAGCTGATGAAGAAAATGCTGACAAACTGTCAATGGGTGTCGAGCCTAGATGTCCATCCAGGAGGTAATGCTTCTCTTCATATCTGATTGGCATTGTTATCGATAAACTGTGATTGAGAGAGAAAATTGTGCAGTTGAACGATGGTGTAAGATCAAATGAGTCATTTCTGTGATGTCTATTGCATATGTATGTCATGGTGGGGTGTACGATCTCAAAACCCGAGTCTTGGTCTGTGATGTGTTTCTCTTGAAGAGGCGCTATATAAATCTGTGGGAACCTATTGCCTTTGTATCAGTCTTCATCTTGAGGTCATGTCTGGGTTTTTTTCAAGACTCTCTTGAAGTAAACGTCTTATTCTTTCTTGAAGAAGCGGTCTGGGCAGGTCTCACGCAAACTGTCTTTCTTGTGCTACAAAATTGGTTGCTCCAATATGAAAGCTCTTGTAACCCAGAAGTTGGAAGTGTGACTGTTTTGAAAGTTCTGAAAATGATTCTTTTTGTTACATGTGCAGCTCTACTCGGTCACATGTGCAGCTTTATCCTGATAATAATTGATTATGAATGTTGCAATCACAAAAGTTGCAATTATGATAAAAATAAGAAATAATGTATGCTTGCCATTGGTTTAAAGCCACCGTCGCTAAGACCATCTGACCATTTCAAGCTTCTCTAGGTGGGCTACGTTGTAAATTTATAAATTTGATCCAAGATTGGTTAAAAAAACGAAGACACATGACCTGTGTGTTGTTGATGTATTTTGTAGGTGATAATATAATCATTGGAAGCTATGACAAACGTCTCAGTTGGTTTGACCTCAGTCTCTCCGTTAAACCGTACAAAACTCTCAGGTGTGTAAACACTTTGCTTATATATTTTATGCATGCAGTGCATACTTGCACATCCATTGGTGTGTATTTTTATTAAATTATATAAACACTCTTCAGTGCATCCAACATTCCATGGTTGGCATGTTGCTGATCAGACATTCTCAAATTCCTTAACCTACTTTGTGAGCTGCTCTGGATTCCCATAGAATTCAGGGTATGATTTAGACTAGGACAGTCTAAATCATGTGGTCCTTAGGACGAGCACTCCTGGAATTACAAGTCATTCCACACTTCTAATGCTATCAAACTGTAACAAGTTTGTGCTATGACCTTTTGAGATTCATTGTAGAATGAATGTTGTAATGATAGTCCATTGTGGTCATGCATATGTCTAGCCCTTAAAGATTTGTCAAAATGGTCTTGAGTCAGAGTCACTATATACTGATAACTGCTTATGTCATCAAACAAATGTCTGTTTTAGATATCACCAGAAGGCCATTCGCCAGGTCTGTTACCACAAGACGTATCCACTGTTTGCTTCAGCTTCAGACGATGGAACAGTCAACATTTGTCATGCAACGGTTTACAAGTAAGTTATTAGAAGTGCACGGAAAATTACCGAGTTGTGCTATTAGCTTATTCTGGTACTGTGATCTTTTTAATTTCTCCAAAGTTAACCAACCACAGAAACAAGGCTTGACGTGGAGATAGACATACAGGAGAGACGGAGAGAGCAATTGCTGGAAGTTTCTATGGCATTGGTTGACTCTGTATGGAATTGTCTGTTACATGCATTCATGTCGCAACGTATTCCAGTGTAGTGCTAAATGCCATAATTTCTGGACTATCTGTTGCTGTTTTTTATAAGCCACAGTGACACAAAACTGGTGGCAAAATGTTTGTAAAAGCAATACATAGGTTGGATTGGTAGATAAAGATATGGTACACCCATATACAATACAAATACAATACACATAGTCATTAGCACGGAGGACATAACACCACTTCACTTTAAGCAGAATGGTGCGTAAATGGGGAGCGTGTAAATGAGCCCACAATGTATCCTACAACGTACAGCGCAGTGAAGATACAAACTGATTGGCTGTATTCTACTTTGTGTATGAAATCCATTATTCTTTCTGTGCTGCCTTTGAGATAATTTTATGTTTAATTTCATCTATGGAATTATGCATCTGTTCCCTATCTAACTGACGCTTAATGAATTTCTACGATATTCCTGTTTATTATTATATTGTTGTAGCCTACTTGTAATTCAAATTTTCATAAAGAATTCACTCAAATTATATAAATGACAGAACGTAGAAGCTGAACCTTGTTATATTCCATCAAAAGGTAGACCACTTATGTCTATCATTATAGTAACCAAGGCGATTATGTGTAAACTCATCTTCTTTCCCGCTACTCATACGGTGACATTCTATCAAAGATCGACACTGAAACCTTTATCAGTCAGCATTTTCATGTTAGCAAAGGACTTTGCATTAAGTTATCTGCAATGAACTGAATATCATATTCGTAATAACCAATATTTCATCTTTTCTTATCATTTTTCCTACGAGGAGAATAATTTAATATTTATGAAGTGCATTTACATGCTTTTATTTTGTACAAAGTAATATTTGTCCTGTCCGATTTTTGTCTTGTTTTGCACTGTAAGCATTGTTTGTCATTTCAGTGACTTCACGTTGAACCCACTGATTGTTCCAGTCAAAGTCCTGAAGGGTCATAAAGTCAGCAATGGACTTGGAGTCCTCGACTGTGAATTTCATCCCAAAAATCCGTGGATTTTCTCAGCTGGTGCCGACTGTACAATTCGATTGTTCTATTAAATGATGAAGCGTAGGATGTTTCTTCTGTTTCAGGTTTCGGTTGCTGAACTGCTTCGTGCTGCTCAGTATAATGAAATTATTGAAGTCAATGTGTGGGTGTATGCTTATTTTAAGTTAGCTATGTCTGTTATGCATTGCTAATGCCTCTTATATTGTGTCCACTGCACTGTTAATGCTATATGTGAGGCAGGTGTTGGTAGATCCTGCCCAACTACATCAGTGTGTCCCTGAAATGGACTGTTTGGGGATAACTCATGACAGATAGAGAGATTCAGTTGTGATCCAGACAGTCAGAGCTATTCATTTTTATTATTAGCATTGTTTATTTTTATTATTATTAAAAAGTGTGTATGTGCAGAAAGGCACAGCAGTTCGAATCATGTGTATTGGTGGCTAACAAGTTACTAGGTTGTAGTGCCGTTAGATATCCTCGTGGTTGAAAGCCAGTGTGTGAAGGAGTGGTTTATGGGTGTTGCCTTAAGATGAACAATGAATTTGATGTTCACCTGATTTTATTTGGTCCAGTGGCATGGCATGCACAAGAACCCATGCTCTCTCCTATGACAATCCTGCACAGTAGCATGGCTATAAGTGGAGTCATGAAGATTGAAAGACTTGTTAGTGCTGACCGTGTAACAGGCCAGTTTAACACTTTTAAACGATAGTGTACTAAAAGCGACTGGGAAACCAATGCAGCTCATCGTTAAAGTGTTAAGATGCATATGTACATTATAATTTGTAATTCTAATCCAGAAATGTGACGCCAGGGCTCAAAACCCGTCACATGTCGGATTCTGACCTTTTTATTTAGTCATATTCTACAATTAATCTGCTTAAGAATACGTTTAACAGAATGACAATATCTTTTGCTAACTAAAGTTATGCTCGTTTGATTCTTTCATTAATATATACTAAGAAAATCGAATAAAACTTTTGGAATATTCGTGTCATCAAAGTCCTCAGCAACCGTTACTCGATTGAACTACAATTTTGCTGGACACTAAAGGGCTATATCCTGTATCGAATAAAGTAAATGGCATCAAAATCGGATAACTACATTGCAAATTATGGCAAATTCATTGGCAACTGGTGAATTGAAGAATGTTCAATATTTCTGACCCCTCTCGCCTATTTCGGCTTCTAGCTCAATATCTAGGAAGCGACAAGCGACGGGTTTTGAGCCCTGGCGTCGCAAATTTGTATAGTGCTGCTTGAAAGACACTAATTAGAGGCCTCTATTTTAGCATAAGTGATAGTATTAATTAACAACTGAATTCATCAGTAAGCAAACAGTGCTCAGATGACTCGCCATTGGTTGGCTCCTGCTGCACACAAATCCCAGACATCTGACCAGATTGCACATTGGATTGCCACTTCGTAGAGCATCATTATAATGACACTACAGTCGTGCTAAGATTACTTGACAATAGCACCATGGCTGAAGTTATAATGGCTGTGTAGAAGTTTTAAGATCAGATTATTACTTGACAGATGACACCATACTTAAGTTCTAATGGCACTAGAAGTTCTAACAGTAACAGATTAATTAGAAATATATAGCACCACTTAAAGAGAAAACTGATGAGAGCCAATGACAGTCACTAGCAAGAATAACAAGGATGTGATACAAAATTTCATTAAAACCAGAAACAGAAGAGTCACCAGTTGTGGCTCATGCACTCGCATAGCGCCTAACCAATGGATTTTCACCCAAAGTTGACAGATAGCATGATGTTCTGAGTCCCTGGATTAAACAGTCAACAGTGGAGCGACGACAGGTGATGGCGTCCACTGCATATGATAACATCACTGCCCAGCAGTCCCTTGCTGATGGTAGATGATGCATGTCTGTCTGTCTCTTGAGCTGCCACATGCACTTAGAATGGTATGCGGTCAATTGCGTGCCAAGTCAATTGCTCGCAAGCTGTACCATATATCTTGATGTTCTTATTTGTGTTGCACTGTAACGTTATATTTAATGTCGAGTGTTTGTGCTCTTTGTCATTATTAATATAAACCTACTTCCTATACTAGACAGTTCTAGCATATTCCTAGCGAGTAGGCCTACAGCTGCTTAGTACTTAACCCTTTAACGATGACAGGAATTAGTTTTCCATACATTTTAGTGCATGCTCGTTGTTAAAGTGTTAAGAAGTAGAGTATAAAATTTCTGTTTCTCCCTGCGTATAAACACATGAATGGCATTGCAGTACGTGAACAGCGATAAAGGAAAGTTAAATTGATTAATAACAGTCACACTTTTTTATAAAAGACAAAAGAAGTAACATTAAGATTTTTTGGAAGTGTGATAAATCAAAGAAATTTTAAGTGCTATTGGATTATGTATAAAGTTTAGCACATAATAATTCAATGTCAGCATAATTAGCACATTCGATGTAAGATTAAAAGAACATTGCTTTGGACAATCGTGTTTTGTTTGATGCATAAATGTATGTGTCGCTCCTTGTTATTCTTACTATAATTAGGTCAATTTTGCTATTATATGTATTTGCTTAATTGAGCAGCTGACCTCACAAGCAGTTGGCCAATAAACTCCTCCTTAACACACTGAAGACTGAATTTCTGCTACCGGGAACTCCACACCAACTTTAGAAGTTTGGATGGATTAAGTCTTTGAAAACTTGATCAGAAAGTGGAAGAACTGGATCCAACTTAGTGTTTTGCAGACTGAGGAGTGGTGGATGTCTGGAAAACTAATGTGAAGAAATTCCATGTCAATCTTGGCGTGTTTGGCTCAAGCCAGATGAAATGGATTTTATCGGATTTATGGGGAGATGTTTGGAAGACATCCAGTGGCCTAGGTCTTAAGTCACTGGCTGGCCGGCCAGTCACCATCGACATCAACCATCTACAAGGGTACACAGTGTGTGATTTATGAAACAATCGCTGTCCCCTTACGCCAGCTTTTCGTACTGGGTGGAGCATGAGATTGATTGCTTGGATGGAACGCACAATTTAGGGGCGCCATTTTCACAAAAACTGTGCTATGTGTTTCTATGTTTTTCAATAATTTTTTCAATGATTTTGTGTGTGGCTTAATTACTTTGCCTGGAGCGTCAGTGAGGCTAACGCCGGCCAGGCATAAATTAGTAAGGGCCTTAACCAGCTGTAGAAATAAAACGTCAGTAGAGGACCAGAGGCGGCGCTACACCAGGGCACGCCAGGGCAAATGCCCTGGTAAAAAAGCCTTTGCCCTGGTCGATGCCCTGCCGGAATTTTTGCCCTGCCCAGAAATTCTTTGGGCATGTTTTATATCCTGAGAAAAATATTAAAATATATTGAGTGAATTAAAAGCAAATATTTATAAAGGCCATGGGCGGCGATCATGGGGGGTCGAGGAGGACAAGACCCCCCACCTTTAACAGTGGGGGGACACGTCATGCATGTATCGCCCCCCCTCACTTTTTGAAGATAGCCAAAAAAGGTCATCAAATTTTTTACCTCTTTTTGACCAGATCAGTTCACGGGGATAAATTTTTTACCTCTTTTGACCAGATCAGTTCAAAACTCTTTTTTGACCAGATCAGTTAAAAAAATATCCCCCTCACCTGTCAAACAAGATCGCCGCCACTGATAAAGGCCTACTTTGCTGTAACCGCATTACTTACTGTTGCCGTTCGCATAGGCCTACCCAAAGCTCAATATGTACAGCAGTTCATAAAACTTTTGGCTTATGGTCACCATTTAAGCTCGCGCTAACGCGCTTGCCATAAATCGCCCTCTGCACTGGCTACGTGTATGACTGCCCTGGCTAAGCCCTGGTTACAAAAAGTGTCTGGCGCCGCCACTGTAGAGGACATCATAGCCAAAACAGAACTTCAACACATCTACAAATGGTCAAAAGCAAAGAACTTGAAAATAAACTCAACTAAAACTCGTGAAATGGTTGTCATCAAACGTAATCAATCTTCACTCGCCGACTGTCAACCCAATCCTTCCGTTGACAATCCTTCTGATTAAATCCTTGTTCTCTTCGTACTTAACGCCTATTTAACGTTCACCTTTTGAACACTAATTCTACGTATAAGTATAACCTGAATTAATCAGCAACACAGTTTAATATCTTTTCAGTTTAATAAGAAACAAACAGACAGAACTCAATTCGATTACAACTCGACTAGTCAGCCACACTACTACAGCGAACACACTCGAATTCAAACTTCTCTAGTCAGCATAATTCTTCGCGCCGCTTGACACACCTGTCTTCTGTGCGCATAAACGAACTCTAATAATATACATATAGCGCGCCGCTGCCGATATCGGCCGGCCGCGCGTGTCACTAAGACTAAACGTTATACATCTATCATATATACATATACACGTGAAACTAAAGTAAGCGCACTAAATATATACGCTAAATATCTCGCACTGCAAGACTGTACACAAAACTCAGTTCACATTACCTCCTTCCTTTTTCTGGAATTGAGCAAATTAAATTTCAAAATTTGCGAAATTACCAAAATACATGAAACATATATATATATCTAACTAAATAATGAACAGTCTTACGATTACTTATAACCTTGACAAACAATCAGCAATAATATTCAATCTGCCCTTCTTGTACTTCACCTCAACATCAAAAGTTTGTAAGGCTAACGCCCAACGCACAAGTTTAGCAGACTTAGACATTGACTCAGTCAAATATGTAAGAGGATTGTGATCAGTAAAAATGAAAATTTTTGATCCAATTATAATTTCTTTTAACTTGTTTAGAGCCCAAACAATAGCATAGGCTTCCTTTTCCACAGTAGCCCATCTCTTCTGGGTATCAGTTAATTTCTGACTGATAAATGACACAGGGCGCTCTATTCCCTTGTCGTCCATCTGTGTTAAAACAGCACCGACTGCAAAGTCACTACTATCGCAGTACAAATTGAATGGTTTTCCCACTTCAAAAACATATAACACTACTTTGGATCGCACAGCCTCTTTAAGTAAATCAAATGCTTGCTGATGTTCAACAGTCCAATCAATCTTATCAGAAACACGTTTACTAGTTAAATCAGATAGCGGTTTCGCAATCTGTGCAAAGTCCTTAATAAACTGTCTGTAATAATTAAAAAATCCAAGCAATTGCTTAACTTGCTTCTTAGTTTCTGGGATCTTCAAATTAGTCAAACTTTCAATTCTGTCTGGATTCATCTTTATCTTACCAGACCCAACCACATGACCGATAAACCTTACCTCACTCTTACCAAATATGCATTTTTTCAAATTCAAAGTAACGTTATGCAATCTCATTTGCATCAAAAATGCATCTAGATGCTGCAAGTGAACTTTCCAACTGTCAGAATGCACAGCAATGTCATCAACATACGGTTCTGCAAAGTCACTTATAGGCTGTAAAACTAAATTTATCGCCTTAACAAAAGTTCGTCCTGAATTTATCATTCCAAAAGGAACACGAGTAAATTCATACAGTCCATTATGTGTTACAAAAGCTGTCTTCCATTGATCAGATTGTTTTACAGGACAAGTCCAATAAGCACTTCGACAGTCCAAGATGGAAATCACATTAGACTTTCCAACTTTGTTCAAAACGTCTCTGACAATCGGCATAGGATATTTACAATCCACTGTGAATGAGTTAATGTATCTGTAGTCACAGGCAAGTCTTAAAGATCCGTCTTTCTTTTTAACAATAACCAAAGGGCTTGCCATTCTGCTCGATGATGGTTTGATAATGTTTGTTTTTAACATTTCTTTGATCTGACGTTCCACTTCTGCTCGATAAATCAAAGGAATTCGGTATGCTGCAAATTCCTTTTCACGAAATCCTGGTTTTAGTTCAATTTCATGTTCAACCAATGTACATAATCCGGGTTTTTCTGAAAATCTGTCACAGTATTTGTTCAAAACTTTCAACAACTGTTCTTGCTGAGTTACTGTCAAATGGCTAATTTGTTCAGGATCGAGGTTAAGTGAATTCTTGTCATCTTGAACCTCATTCCTCATTGGTAATTCAACCACTGAACCAAAATCTTCATCTTCTTCAACGATTAGACCACAACTTAATGCTCGAGTAACATATTTTCTGATCTTGTTGGCGTGAATTATTTTTCGACCATTTTCACCCATATCGACTAAATAAGAGTACTTTGATCTTCGATGTATGACCGTACATGGACCATGCCATCGAGAAATAAGTTTGTTTGTTGACGTTGGATACAAAACTATGACTTTCTCACCAGCTTCAAATTCTTTGTGCTTTGCTCTCTTGTTATACTGATTCGTGTATTGTAATTGCTTTTCTCGAGAGTAGGATTCTGCGAACAATAATGCTTTCTCCATATTTTCTTTGAGTTCTTTCAAATACTTTTCTGGTTTAACTCCAACATGAGGTGGTAAGTTTATTTCTCTAGTCCAACTCTCTTTTAATATTGCCAATGGTCCTCTCGGAATTTTTCCATAGACAAGCATATATGGTGATACTCCAGTAGTTGCATTCGGCACTTCTCGTAATGCCCACACTGTGAAAGGAATTATCTTGTGCCATTTCCTCGGGTTGTCTATTATCACATGATGGATCATCTTTTTAAATGTCTGATTCCATCTCTCTACTAATCCAGCAGCTTCTGGGTGTCCTGGTGTGTCGAATCTTGGACTACAGCCCATTAAATCGAGAAATTCTCTTGTCAAACTGGCTGTGAAGTTCGTTCCTTGGTCACTTGTAATCACTGACGGCACACCAACGTTCATGAATAGTTCCATCAACGCTTCACACACAGCCTTCGCTGTCAGCGATTTCAATAAAAAGATTGTAGGCCATCTGGTGCACGAGTCCACAATGCATAAACAATACTTGTGACCTGCAGCAGATACTGGATCGATCGGGCCAACGAGGTCCATCGTCATTCTCTTGAAGGCGACCTCTTCTCTTGAGACCGGAGTGATAGGTACTCTATCCATCACCAGACTCCTTGCCTGTAGTTGACACTTCTCGCAAGACTTACAAAATTTCACAATGTCTCTTCTCATCTTTGGCCATACAAAAGATAATTTTATTCGTTCTCTTGTTTTCTCTTCTCCTAGATGTCCTCCAAATACCGACTCATGCGCCAATTCCATCACTTTAATTCGTCTCTCTTTTGGTAACACTAGTTGATATATCGTCTGGTCTAATATCTGATATTTCTTATGCAATAAACCGTTGATCACACAGAATTCAGATTCTTTCTCTTGTGCTAACTTCCACCACGGCTTCAACGATTCATCCTTTCTCTGTTGCTCTTCGAACTTCTTCGAATCGGCAATCTGCACCTTTTGTTCTTCACCCATCTCTTCATCTCTATACAAGTCTCCTATCCCCACATCACATTCATTGTCTTCTTCAGTTTCATTTAATGTGCCATTCTCGCATGCAACCATCTCTTGCTCATTCATCTCTAATGTTACACCATCTCGCGATAAGCTTCGTTGCTCATTACTTTCGTTTTCCTCATCACTTGAACTTTCAGTTTCATTCTTCTCATCCACATCTACCATTTCCTGTTTCCGACTCTGCGCTCTCGTCATTACATTTGCTCGTACACTCACATCTCCTTGTATCGTTTTGACCTTCATCTGTGGTACGGCTTTTAATTCGGCAATTATCTCTGGATGCAACAAGAATCTTTCTGTACTGCCCATCTTTGCAATACTAGCACACATCAAGGTGACATAAGGTGTAAGTGAACACTGGATTTTACGCGGAAATCCCTCTTCTTCCACGTCACTACCACACAGTCTAACATCGACTTTCACTAACTTCGCAGGAATGGCATCTCCTGCCACACATTGCAAATTCACTTTTCCAATTTGTTCCACCTTCATGCCTTCCAGTAATTCTTCACTAATCACCGGAATTTCTGCTCCCGAGTCGCTCAGTGCTTTGACTTTCACTGGCTCTTTACCGTCTACTGCACGAATTTCAACCTCGACATATTGCAAGAACGATTTCTTCAATATTCGACTGTCATCTTTTCCTATGACTTCTCTCTGAATTTCAGCATCCAATAGAATTTCTTTTTGAATACCACATTTCATTACTGACTTTACTTCAGTCTCTTGGTTTTCTTGACTCGCGGTTTGATTATCTGTATCACTAACCACTTGAATCAAATTCACCCTTGTGTGTTCTTGATTTCTGCTAGAACTAGTTGCTGCCACTGGAACTGGACAAAATTTAACCAAATGTTTGTCTGAACCACAGTTGTGACAACGCTTCACAACCATGCCTCGTTGTTCATTTCCTTCATTTCTCTTATACTGCGTAAACGATGTGTTGCCTTCCCTCTTGGCAAACGGCGCTGACGATTTGTTAAATCCCTGACGACCAAACGTCACTTCTCTGGTCTCATTGGGTACAGGGACATTAGCCTTGACTTCTTTACCTTTGAACTGACTCCCTGTTTCTGGATTACTTTTCCACTTTCCACTCTGGCTTTGGTTTACGGAACGTTGAGAAGGATAACTGTTTATATTTGGGATCGCAAACCCAATTCGATTGTTTACATGAATGTCTGCTAGGTCTGCCACTGCACTAGCTTGGAGACAGTCAGTTCCTTCCTTCGACAATACAAACTGTAGTGGACCTGGTGGTAAACATTCTTTTAGCTTATCCGCTACCAGCAAATCAAAGAGCGTATCATACTCTCTGTTCACGTTTCGACTTCTCACGTAATAGTTTAGCAAGTTCTTCAGTCTTGCCGTAAACATCGTATAAGTCTCTTCTGTCGTCTTCTTAGCATCCACAAATCTGGCTCTGTATTCTCTTGAGGTTAATTTAAATTCTTTTAATAAGTGCTGCTTGACTCTATCATAATTGTCTAGATCATCGTATGACAATCTATTCAGAACGGTTCGAGCTTTCGGCGTCATCAATGGTAGTAATAATTTCACCCAAAACGGCTTTTCCACAGCAAAACTACGAAACGCGTTCTCGACTGTTTCAAAATATAATGGCACCTCCATCATATCAGTTGGCATTTGAGGCAATACATGCTTCATTGCATCACCTATTTTCTTAATTTTTGACACCAAAGTTTCACTTTCTTGCTGCTTCCTTCTTTCTGCTTCCCGTTCTTCTCTCATTTGCGTTTCTTTCAATGTCAATTTTGATTTCTCCAGTTTCAGACGTTCCTGTCTTTCTGCCTCTGCCTTTTCCAAACTTTCTTTCTGAAATTTGAGTTCTTCTTGTCTGATCTGTTCTGCACGTTCCAACTCTAACGTTCGCGCTTTTTCTTTTTCTTCTTCACGCATTCTCTTTGCTTCAATCTGTTGCTGACGAACCTCTTCATCACTTTTTCTAGCTTTTTCAAATTCAATCATCTGCTCCAATCTTCTTCTTTCAGCATCTTCCCTATCTCTTTTCAACTGTTCTAACTGAATCTCAAACTGATTCTTTTGCAATTCAAGTTCTGCCTTACGCACTTGTTCTGCTTTATCTTCTCTCTCTCTCTGCAGACGCAATTCCTCTTGCCTTGCAAGTTCCGCTTTCTCTTCTTTCTCTCTCTGCAAGCGCAATTCTTCTTGCCTTGCAAATTCTGCCTTCTCTTCTTTCTCTCTTTGCAAGCGCAATTCTTTCTCTTCTTTCTCTCTCTGAAGACGTTCTGCTTTCTCTTCTTTCTCTCTCTGCAAGCGCAACTCGTCTTGTCTTACACGTTCTGCTTCTTGTCTCAGCTCTTTCTCTTCTTGTCTTCGTCTATCCTCTCTTTCTTTCTCTTCTTGTCTCCGTTTCTCCTCCCTATCTTTCTCTTCTTGTCTCCGTTTCTCCTCCCTATCTTTCTCTTCTTGTCTCCGTTTCTCCTCACTATCTTCTTTCATCATCATCCACTGCATCAACATCTCCATAGACATAGGCGCAGGAGGTTTTTCAATAGCCTTTTCTACGGCACCGCCAACGGTACCTTCTTCTTCGACTTCTTCTTTAACCCACACTTCAGCGAGTTCATGTATCATGTCACCACGTGACATACCTTCTAATTGTTCTTCCTTAAAACCGGCTTTCAACAAACGCTGTTTTAGCCTTTCCGTAGACATCTTCTTAATATCTGCTTGTCTTTCAGCACTTAGTTTCTCCATCTTACTTGTTTACTTCGGTGATTTCTCTTTTCAAAGAAGTCACGGTTTTTCTTGTTGTGTGAATCGATAAACAAACGGGATTTCTTTTATATTTGTTCGTGGAAAACAACGAAATTTTTATACCGTTTCTCGTGTTCCACCGTCGATGTTATCGTAAACTCGTCACACAGCACACAACGCGTAGATTCTTCTAACACCGTCGTAGATTCTTCTAACACCGTTGTAAATTCTTTTATCACCGTCGTAGATTCTTCTATCCGCCGAAGGAGGTGATAACGTGAATTTTAATCCACCGTGAGTTTATATCCACCGTGAGTAATTATTCCACCGTGAGTATTTATCCACCGTGAGTTCTTATCCACCGTGAGTTCTTATCCACACCGCCGCTGCCACCAATAATGTCAACCCAATCCTTCCGTTGACAATCCTTCTGATTAAATCCTTGTTCTCTTCGTACTTAACGCCTATTTAACGTTCACCTTTTGAACACTAATTCTACGTATAAGTATAACCTGAATTAATCAGCAACACAGTTTAATATCTTTTCAGTTTAATAAGAAACAAACAGACAGAACTCAATTCGATTACAACTCGACTAGTCAGCCACACTACTACAGCGAACACACTCGAATTCAAACTTCTCTAGTCAGCATAATTCTTCGCGCCGCTTGACACACCTGTCTTCTGTGCGCATAAACGAACTCTAATAATATACATATAGCGCGCCGCTGCCGATATCGGCCGGCCGCGCGTGTCACTAAGACTAAACGTTATACATCTATCATATATACATATACACGTGAAACTAAAGTAAGCGCACTAAATATATACGCTAAATATCTCGCACTGCAAGACTGTACACAAAACTCAGTTCACATTACCTCCTTCCTTTTTCTGGAATTGAGCAAATTAAATTTCAAAATTTGCGAAATTACCAAAATACATGAAACATATATATATATCTAACTAAATAATGAACAGTCTTACGATTACTTATAACCTTGACAAACAATCAGCAATAATATTCAATCTGCCCTTCTTGTACTTCACCTCAACATCAAAAGTTTGTAAGGCTAACGCCCAACGCACAAGTTTAGCAGACTTAGACATTGACTCAGTCAAATATGTAAGAGGATTGTGATCAGTAAAAATGAAAATTTTTGATCCAATTATAATTTCTTTTAACTTGTTTAGAGCCCAAACAATAGCATAGGCTTCCTTTTCCACAGTAGCCCATCTCTTCTGGGTATCAGTTAATTTCTGACTGATAAATGACACAGGGCGCTCTATTCCCTTGTCGTCCATCTGTGTTAAAACAGCACCGACTGCAAAGTCACTACTATCGCAGTACAAATTGAATGGTTTTCCCACTTCAAAAACATATAACACTACTTTGGATCGCACAGCCTCTTTAAGTAAATCAAATGCTTGCTGATGTTCAACAGTCCAATCAATCTTATCAGAAACACGTTTACTAGTTAAATCAGATAGCGGTTTCGCAATCTGTGCAAAGTCCTTAATAAACTGTCTGTAATAATTAAAAAATCCAAGCAATTGCTTAACTTGCTTCTTAGTTTCTGGGATCTTCAAATTAGTCAAACTTTCAATTCTGTCTGGATTCATCTTTATCTTACCAGACCCAACCACATGACCGATAAACCTTACCTCACTCTTACCAAATATGCATTTTTTCAAATTCAAAGTAACGTTATGCAATCTCATTTGCATCAAAAATGCATCTAGATGCTGCAAGTGAACTTTCCAACTGTCAGAATGCACAGCAATGTCATCAACATACGGTTCTGCAAAGTCACTTATAGGCTGTAAAACTAAATTTATCGCCTTAACAAAAGTTCGTCCTGAATTTATCATTCCAAAAGGAACACGAGTAAATTCATACAGTCCATTATGTGTTACAAAAGCTGTCTTCCATTGATCAGATTGTTTTACAGGACAAGTCCAATAAGCACTTCGACAGTCCAAGATGGAAATCACATTAGACTTTCCAACTTTGTTCAAAACGTCTCTGACAATCGGCATAGGATATTTACAATCCACTGTGAATGAGTTAATGTATCTGTAGTCACAGGCAAGTCTTAAAGATCCGTCTTTCTTTTTAACAATAACCAAAGGGCTTGCCATTCTGCTCGATGATGGTTTGATAATGTTTGTTTTTAACATTTCTTTGATCTGACGTTCCACTTCTGCTCGATAAATCAAAGGAATTCGGTATGCTGCAAATTCCTTTTCACGAAATCCTGGTTTTAGTTCAATTTCATGTTCAACCAATGTACATAATCCGGGTTTTTCTGAAAATCTGTCACAGTATTTGTTCAAAACTTTCAACAACTGTTCTTGCTGAGTTACTGTCAAATGGCTAATTTGTTCAGGATCGAGGTTAAGTGAATTCTTGTCATCTTGAACCTCATTCCTCATTGGTAATTCAACCACTGAACCAAAATCTTCATCTTCTTCAACGATTAGACCACAACTTAATGCTCGAGTAACATATTTTCTGATCTTGTTGGCGTGAATTATTTTTCGACCATTTTCACCCATATCGACTAAATAAGAGTACTTTGATCTTCGATGTATGACCGTACATGGACCATGCCATCGAGAAATAAGTTTGTTTGTTGACGTTGGATACAAAACTATGACTTTCTCACCAGCTTCAAATTCTTTGTGCTTTGCTCTCTTGTTATACTGATTCGTGTATTGTAATTGCTTTTCTCGAGAGTAGGATTCTGCGAACAATAATGCTTTCTCCATATTTTCTTTGAGTTCTTTCAAATACTTTTCTGGTTTAACTCCAACATGAGGTGGTAAGTTTATTTCTCTAGTCCAACTCTCTTTTAATATTGCCAATGGTCCTCTCGGAATTTTTCCATAGACAAGCATATATGGTGATACTCCAGTAGTTGCATTCGGCACTTCTCGTAATGCCCACACTGTGAAAGGAATTATCTTGTGCCATTTCCTCGGGTTGTCTATTATCACATGATGGATCATCTTTTTAAATGTCTGATTCCATCTCTCTACTAATCCAGCAGCTTCTGGGTGTCCTGGTGTGTCGAATCTTGGACTACAGCCCATTAAATCGAGAAATTCTCTTGTCAAACTGGCTGTGAAGTTCGTTCCTTGGTCACTTGTAATCACTGACGGCACACCAACGTTCATGAATAGTTCCATCAACGCTTCACACACAGCCTTCGCTGTCAGCGATTTCAATAAAAAGATTGTAGGCCATCTGGTGCACGAGTC
This sequence comes from Allolobophora icterica, assembly GCA_963556255.1. Classification (NCBI taxonomy): domain Eukaryota; kingdom Metazoa; phylum Annelida; class Clitellata; order Crassiclitellata; family Lumbricidae; genus Allolobophora; species Allolobophora icterica. The sequence continues at coordinate 4,404,853 of OY744615.1, read as the reverse complement.
CACAATGCATAAACAATACTTGTGACCTGCAGCAGATACTGGATCGATCGGGCCAACGAGGTCCATCGTCATTCTCTTGAAGGCGACCTCTTCTCTTGAGACCGGAGTGATAGGTACTCTATCCATCACCAGACTCCTTGCCTGTAGTTGACACTTCTCGCAAGACTTACAAAATTTCACAATGTCTCTTCTCATCTTTGGCCATACAAAAGATAATTTTATTCGTTCTCTTGTTTTCTCTTCTCCTAGATGTCCTCCAAATACCGACTCATGCGCCAATTCCATCACTTTAATTCGTCTCTCTTTTGGTAACACTAGTTGATATATCGTCTGGTCTAATATCTGATATTTCTTATGCAATAAACCGTTGATCACACAGAATTCAGATTCTTTCTCTTGTGCTAACTTCCACCACGGCTTCAACGATTCATCCTTTCTCTGTTGCTCTTCGAACTTCTTCGAATCGGCAATCTGCACCTTTTGTTCTTCACCCATCTCTTCATCTCTATACAAGTCTCCTATCCCCACATCACATTCATTGTCTTCTTCAGTTTCATTTAATGTGCCATTCTCGCATGCAACCATCTCTTGCTCATTCATCTCTAATGTTACACCATCTCGCGATAAGCTTCGTTGCTCATTACTTTCGTTTTCCTCATCACTTGAACTTTCAGTTTCATTCTTCTCATCCACATCTACCATTTCCTGTTTCCGACTCTGCGCTCTCGTCATTACATTTGCTCGTACACTCACATCTCCTTGTATCGTTTTGACCTTCATCTGTGGTACGGCTTTTAATTCGGCAATTATCTCTGGATGCAACAAGAATCTTTCTGTACTGCCCATCTTTGCAATACTAGCACACATCAAGGTGACATAAGGTGTAAGTGAACACTGGATTTTACGCGGAAATCCCTCTTCTTCCACGTCACTACCACACAGTCTAACATCGACTTTCACTAACTTCGCAGGAATGGCATCTCCTGCCACACATTGCAAATTCACTTTTCCAATTTGTTCCACCTTCATGCCTTCCAGTAATTCTTCACTAATCACCGGAATTTCTGCTCCCGAGTCGCTCAGTGCTTTGACTTTCACTGGCTCTTTACCGTCTACTGCACGAATTTCAACCTCGACATATTGCAAGAACGATTTCTTCAATATTCGACTGTCATCTTTTCCTATGACTTCTCTCTGAATTTCAGCATCCAATAGAATTTCTTTTTGAATACCACATTTCATTACTGACTTTACTTCAGTCTCTTGGTTTTCTTGACTCGCGGTTTGATTATCTGTATCACTAACCACTTGAATCAAATTCACCCTTGTGTGTTCTTGATTTCTGCTAGAACTAGTTGCTGCCACTGGAACTGGACAAAATTTAACCAAATGTTTGTCTGAACCACAGTTGTGACAACGCTTCACAACCATGCCTCGTTGTTCATTTCCTTCATTTCTCTTATACTGCGTAAACGATGTGTTGCCTTCCCTCTTGGCAAACGGCGCTGACGATTTGTTAAATCCCTGACGACCAAACGTCACTTCTCTGGTCTCATTGGGTACAGGGACATTAGCCTTGACTTCTTTACCTTTGAACTGACTCCCTGTTTCTGGATTACTTTTCCACTTTCCACTCTGGCTTTGGTTTACGGAACGTTGAGAAGGATAACTGTTTATATTTGGGATCGCAAACCCAATTCGATTGTTTACATGAATGTCTGCTAGGTCTGCCACTGCACTAGCTTGGAGACAGTCAGTTCCTTCCTTCGACAATACAAACTGTAGTGGACCTGGTGGTAAACATTCTTTTAGCTTATCCGCTACCAGCAAATCAAAGAGCGTATCATACTCTCTGTTCACGTTTCGACTTCTCACGTAATAGTTTAGCAAGTTCTTCAGTCTTGCCGTAAACATCGTATAAGTCTCTTCTGTCGTCTTCTTAGCATCCACAAATCTGGCTCTGTATTCTCTTGAGGTTAATTTAAATTCTTTTAATAAGTGCTGCTTGACTCTATCATAATTGTCTAGATCATCGTATGACAATCTATTCAGAACGGTTCGAGCTTTCGGCGTCATCAATGGTAGTAATAATTTCACCCAAAACGGCTTTTCCACAGCAAAACTACGAAACGCGTTCTCGACTGTTTCAAAATATAATGGCACCTCCATCATATCAGTTGGCATTTGAGGCAATACATGCTTCATTGCATCACCTATTTTCTTAATTTTTGACACCAAAGTTTCACTTTCTTGCTGCTTCCTTCTTTCTGCTTCCCGTTCTTCTCTCATTTGCGTTTCTTTCAATGTCAATTTTGATTTCTCCAGTTTCAGACGTTCCTGTCTTTCTGCCTCTGCCTTTTCCAAACTTTCTTTCTGAAATTTGAGTTCTTCTTGTCTGATCTGTTCTGCACGTTCCAACTCTAACGTTCGCGCTTTTTCTTTTTCTTCTTCACGCATTCTCTTTGCTTCAATCTGTTGCTGACGAACCTCTTCATCACTTTTTCTAGCTTTTTCAAATTCAATCATCTGCTCCAATCTTCTTCTTTCAGCATCTTCCCTATCTCTTTTCAACTGTTCTAACTGAATCTCAAACTGATTCTTTTGCAATTCAAGTTCTGCCTTACGCACTTGTTCTGCTTTATCTTCTCTCTCTCTCTGCAGACGCAATTCCTCTTGCCTTGCAAGTTCCGCTTTCTCTTCTTTCTCTCTCTGCAAGCGCAATTCTTCTTGCCTTGCAAATTCTGCCTTCTCTTCTTTCTCTCTTTGCAAGCGCAATTCTTTCTCTTCTTTCTCTCTCTGAAGACGTTCTGCTTTCTCTTCTTTCTCTCTCTGCAAGCGCAACTCGTCTTGTCTTACACGTTCTGCTTCTTGTCTCAGCTCTTTCTCTTCTTGTCTTCGTCTATCCTCTCTTTCTTTCTCTTCTTGTCTCCGTTTCTCCTCCCTATCTTTCTCTTCTTGTCTCCGTTTCTCCTCCCTATCTTTCTCTTCTTGTCTCCGTTTCTCCTCACTATCTTCTTTCATCATCATCCACTGCATCAACATCTCCATAGACATAGGCGCAGGAGGTTTTTCAATAGCCTTTTCTACGGCACCGCCAACGGTACCTTCTTCTTCGACTTCTTCTTTAACCCACACTTCAGCGAGTTCATGTATCATGTCACCACGTGACATACCTTCTAATTGTTCTTCCTTAAAACCGGCTTTCAACAAACGCTGTTTTAGCCTTTCCGTAGACATCTTCTTAATATCTGCTTGTCTTTCAGCACTTAGTTTCTCCATCTTACTTGTTTACTTCGGTGATTTCTCTTTTCAAAGAAGTCACGGTTTTTCTTGTTGTGTGAATCGATAAACAAACGGGATTTCTTTTATATTTGTTCGTGGAAAACAACGAAATTTTTATACCGTTTCTCGTGTTCCACCGTCGATGATATCGTAAACTCGTCACACAGCACACAACGCGTAGATTCTTCTAACACCGTCGTAGATTCTTCTAACACCGTTGTAAATTCTTTTATCACCGTCGTAGATTCTTCTATCCGCCGAAGGAGGTGATAACGTGAATTTTAATCCACCGTGAGTTTATATCCACCGTGAGTAATTATTCCACCGTGAGTATTTATCCACCGTGAGTTCTTATCCACCGTGAGTTCTTATCCACACCGCCGCTGCCACCAATAATGTCAACCCAATCCTTCCGTTGACAATCCTTCTGATTAAATCCTTGTTCTCTTCGTACTTAACGCCTATTTAACGTTCACCTTTTGAACACTAATTCTACGTATAAGTATAACCTGAATTAATCAGCAACACAGTTTAATATCTTTTCAGTTTAATAAGAAACAAACAGACAGAACTCAATTCGATTACAACTCGACTAGTCAGCCACACTACTACAGCGAACACACTCGAATTCAAACTTCTCTAGTCAGCATAATTCTTCGCGCCGCTTGACACACCTGTCTTCTGTGCGCATAAACGAACTCTAATAATATACATATAGCGCGCCGCTGCCGATATCGGCCGGCCGCGCGTGTCACTAAGACTAAACGTTATACATCTATCATATATACATATACACGTGAAACTAAAGTAAGCGCACTAAATATATACGCTAAATATCTCGCACTGCAAGACTGTACACAAAACTCAGTTCACACCGACAAACCTTCTATCACTGGAGTTACACGTTCCACTTCCATCAAAGTTCTTGGTGTAACCATTGGAGAAAAACAATGTGTCAGAACACATCAACCAAGTTATAAAAAGTGGCTCCTCTTCCATATTTGCACTAAAAACACATAAAAATCAGGACAAGTTTCATCGTCTACAACATTATATAATCTTACCAACAGACAACCAGAGGAAGGACAGGAAAACGAATTCTTTCCCCACGAAATCCATTTCCCTGAAAATGAAATGAGAACGAGAGATTAGTTTATTTTCTGCCGTTAACTCGCTTCCTACGAACTTGGAGCAAGAAGTCACTCAGCGACGACCTACCACTTATGGAGACCAGAGTGACGTCAGTGATGTTATACAGTGACGTCACAAACAATCGTAATGCATGTATGAGCATAACAAGGCTGCGTTGTTTAACACTGTAAATTACTGTCCAAGCGATTAATGCTATTTTGAGAGAGAGAGAGAGAGAGAGAGAGAGAGAGAGAGAGAGAGAGAGAGAGAGAGAGAGAGAGAGAGAGAGAGAGAGAGAGAGAGAGAGAGAGAGAGAGAGAGAGAGAGAGAGAGAGAGAGAGAGAGAGAGAGAGACACACACACACACACACACAGACACACAGAGAGAGACAGACAGACATACAGACAGGCAGGGAGGCAGGCAAACAGAAAGACATACAGACGGAGAGGAATTCAAATCACCAGCTTTATATGGGCGATAGTTGTCCTCAAAGTACATATTGAGTGACTCAAAAAGAATATGTGATCTAGTTGAGTTAACAACATCTATCGGATTCTATCCGTATCGTTCTAAAGATGCGTCACGTGAACTCTATTATTATTATTTTTGCCTTGAGCTACTTCATTCCATTAAGGTCTTAGAGATTAGATATGCTAAGATTACTATTATTATTATTATTATTATTATTATTTTTATTAAAATAATTTTTATTATTATTAAAAAAATAATTTTTATTATTATTTTTTTTAAACTATCCAAAGAGCTTTGTTGTTATTATTATTATTATTATTATTATTATTATTATTATTATTAACATCATAATCCGAGAATTCATGTCTAGGTTCTGTTCACTCTGAAAACGAGTTTCCCGCCGCTAACTCCGTTAAGAAGGCGATGTATAAAGACGGGTTTGTTGTTCTTTGGCTCCGGGCAGCCTTGACATAGCGCCTTGGAAGGCCACTGCGTTGAAGCGCTGCACCATCACTGATAGACTCTTAATTGAACAGCAAGTTTGCTTCGCGGGAGTCATCGGTGGTTTTCGACAGCCGGCGACCAAGTTCAGATAGAAAGGCAAGGCCTTCTCTGTTGAGGGGACCGAAGGTTTCCACCGCTACAGGTATGAAAATGTATCTCTTCTGGAGTTCAGAGTATTTGATGTTCTTTCGCGCAGCAGCCACCTCCGCCGCCCCTCCTGCCGCGGCCGCCGTTTCTGTGATGTAAGAGGCGGCCACCGTGTCCACCACCGTCGCGTCCCACAGTAAGGACAGCCCGCCGCTCCACGGTATTAGGGTCTGGCCATCCGGTCTCTTACCATCCGACCTGGATAGGCCGGACGGCTCCTTGACTGCCGGGGTGCCGGCTCTGTTGAGGCTGCGGTGGATGAGGTCGTTGATGTTGCTGTGCCTAGCTTGTCGGCCGAACCCCAGTGAGCACGACAGCCCATGCGCGCCTCTGGACGAGACGTTGGCGCCGCATGCGCATTTGTGCGGTTCGCAGATTGACAGACCCAATCGTAGACCGACCGCCACCCTCATGGACTCGTCATCCAGTCTGAGGTCGCGAGCAGCGATCGGGAGGGCGTGTAGCCAGTCCGAAGCGTGCGGTGACTGCGAGGCCTTCATTCTCGCCTGGTCGTAGGGGTCAAGCAGTTTATCCTCGAGCGCCGAGAGGGCTGCGTGTAGTAGGGGACTGTCCCAGTGTCTCTGTCCACGACCGGGCGTGACCGTCGGGATCGGGACCCCAGAAAGCTGAAGCCAGGTAGTCTTCGCCGAGTCATGTGCCGCGTCGGGGGTCACCGAAATAGTACCCAAGATGAGGGACTGGGTTTGGAGGGTGCCCGCGGCCGAAGCCAAGAAGGCGGGAAGTGCCAGCGAGGACACCCTCCTTACTCCCAAACCCCCCATCCTAATCGGAAGAGAGGCTTGAGACCATTGGTCGTCGTTCATCGTGACGTTAAGCATCCGGCCGACTCCTGCCCGTAGCAACTCATCATAAACTCCCAGGAGCGTTTGATCGTGGCAGGGGGTGCTTCTCAATATGTGCATGAGCCTCGGCGATCCGAGGGAGCATCTGAGTATCAGCAGAGCACCCTGTCTGTCGATGTGTTGGAGTTTGTCGAGCGCCCTCCTGAGGTTGGCCACGCAGGTGTCGAGGGTAGAGGAGAGGGCCTCCGTTGATGAAAGCGGGGCCCCTAGGAGTGTGGCGGTTGATGGGCTCACGCGGACAAACTGCATCAGGGCGTTCTCGGCGCTGATCCCGGAGCCCGCGGTGATAAGTTCGCACTTGGCGCGGTTGAGCGAGAGGCCCAGGACTGAGCAACCTCTCTCGATTACATCCACGTCCGCTTCCACCCCGTCAGGACTGCCGCCCAGGGTGAAGTCGTCCAGATATTATTATTATTATTATTATTATTATTATTATTATTATTATTATTATTATTATTATTATTATTATTATTATTATTTAAAATGAACCATCAGACACTTTGAAACTGTCTTAGAAGCGTTAAGATCCAGAGTTTAGCTGTCCTCGTCCACGATTAACTGTGCAAATGTGCCTCGAAAAGCGACGGCGTTAAATCATTTAAATTATTATTATTATTATTATTATTATTATTATTATTATTATTATTATTATTATTATTATTATTATTATTATTATTATTATTATTATTATCCCTGCTCAGAAAGAGCCTCTCGGCCTCTCAAGAGGAAATGGAAAGCGACCAGACGGTGTCACGCTGATTCCTTGGTCACGCGGACGATGCCTGACATGGGACGTGACAGTGCCCGATACCTATGCCACTTCCCACCTTGCCCACACATCCATCGGAGCTGGCGAAGCCGCGGAACGTGCAGTTCTGATCAAGTGGGCGAAATACGCAACCATTACTAACACCCATACCATCGTGGCGATCGCCTGGAGACGGGCGGATCTTGGAGCGGGGACGGTCTACAGTTCGTTACGGAGCTGGGAAGACGGATCACGGACTCAACGCACGATCCACTGAAGACATCGTATTTGTTCCAACGGATTTCAATGGCCCTTCAACGTGGAAACGCCATCTGCCTTTCCAGGACACTGCCACCTCTGTCTGAGTGACGCTGAGATGGCGCTTCAGATAATTTAATCATTATTATTATTATTATTATTATTATTATTATTATTATTATTATTATTATTATTATTATTATTATTATTATTATTTTTTTATGCCCCGAGGTATACAGGATCCCTCAGGGACTTCAATATTAATTAATGTAACATCCGGAAAATCAAACCTCGTCGTCCGGAGGCTCTGGGAATGTCCCGTTAAAAGCAAGGGAGTTGTAGCGTTGTATGCATATAGATAGACGCTGGAAGAGAAACGAAGCCTCACGGCGGTCTCCACTGATGGTAGAAAGGCGACTACCTATATCGCTGATGAAAGCGGCTCCTGAGGGATTGACGGGGCCCAAGGTCTCAAAAGCAATTGCCTGGAATCTGTGGGTTGGTGGGAGTCCCAGATATTTTAGCTCCTTGCGTTCAGCCGCCTGGGCTGATGCAGGCCCCCTGGAGCTGGCAGGGTGAGTGACATAGGAAAGCGCACACGTGTGAACCACAGTGGCGTCCCATGCCAGGTATCTACCCTCCGACCAAGGAATTAAAGTGGCACCATCCGGACGTTTACCATCTGTCCTAAAAAGGCCGACTGGCTCCTTAGTACAAGCCTTTACCAAAGCACGCCAGATGATGTCATTGATGGTAAAATGGCGCAGTGAGCGGCCGCAGGCCTGCCTGCAAACAAATCCGTGGTGTCCACTAGGTCCGACCAGGTCCCCGCATCGGCAGGCGTGGGGGCTGCAGAGGTCAAGTCCCAAACGAAGGCCAACTGCAATTCGGACAGCCTCATTGTCCAAGGTGAGCCCGCATGATGGAATAGGAAGTGCGGCCAGCCAATCGCCTGAATGAGGGCTACAAATGGCAGTCAACCTAGCCTGGTCGACAGGGTTGTCATAACCTGGCCAAGAATGTATTGTGCTCTTGTCTCGCTCGATCAGCGGACGATCCCAGATGTTTTGTCTTGTAGGCAGCGGTAGCATGACAGCAGGTGAGGTCTGCTGACGTGACAAAAGCAGGTCTTCAAAAATGCCATCGGGTGCCTGGGAGCTGCTGTTGAGGATGGCCGATTGGAGCTCGAGAGTTGACGCAGCTGATGCCAAATAGGCAGAAGAAGCAAGCGATCTGACTTTTCAGGATCTGAGGTTCCTTTCGGCTTTGCCCCAACTCCTTCATGTGTCCGTCTAGCAGTGTGTCTTCTCTTCTTCGCCTTTGTGTACCGGATTGGCATCCTCTTGTCGTTTCTGTAGCGGTATTTTGGTTTTACAGGGGTGGGGTTGCTAACCCTATCCCCCAACCCTCCTCCTTTTTCAACCGGGCTTGGGACCGGCTTTGGCGGAGTTATTATTATTATTATTATTATTATTATTATTATTATTATTATTATTATTATTATTATTATTATTATTATTATTATTATTATTATTATTATTATTATTATTATTATTATTATTATTATTATTATTATTAGCTGATGCACAAACGCCATAATGATTAGGCCTAATGAGGATTTCAACTTCAAGCCCCTAGGCCATAATAAAATAAATCATTTCATCATTGGTGGCGACTGGTGCACCTAAAAAGGGCAAAGTACACTGGTAGGGAAAAGGGCAAAGACTGGTGGGGAAATTGTGAGGGCTGGAGGGGAATTTCCCCATCAGTTAAATTAAGTCCCTGTGGTGTGGTGTATAATGTAAACAAAAGAGGACCAAGCACAGAACCCTCTGGAACGATTCCGGTCCACTATTCCGCTATTCCGGGGATCCGCCGGAATATACACACATGCATGCATAGATACATACATACAAGCATACATACATGCATACATACATGCAAACACACATGTATGTATGTATACATACATTCATGCACATACATTCATGCAAACATACATGTATGTATAGGTATACATACATACACGCATACATTCATACATGCATGCATGCATGGATGTATGTATGCATGTATGTATCTATGCATGTATGTATGTTGTATGTATGCATATTCCGGCGGATCCCCGGAATAACGGACCCCGGATAAGCGGACCCCCGGAATAGCGGATCGGTACCTGTGGAACACCACATGCCAACAAAGTAAGCTTACTAGATGAATAATTGTAACGATGGTATAACCCTCGCTACTGCTTAATTATCTAGCGCCAGTTTGCATTGCCTTGTGTCCATTGATAGTACGGTTTAATTATATAGCGCCAAGCCATACTGCCGTTTCAATTAGCTTGCGTCCCTTATTCGCGCGGATTCGCCTACGTCACACAATTGGTTGCTAAGGGGAAAGGCCGTCTGGTCGCATACTGACTTCAAAGCGATGCCGACACACAGATCTAGCGATACAGAGACGACGAGTCTACGGGTATGCGCACATACAAGTTAGTTCAAAGCGAATGTCGAGCTGCCGCCTTAGTGGGAGCTAGAGGGGCATCGGCACGGACACCCGCACGACGACATAGGACAGACAGACAGCTAGATCAAACGATTACGGTTGAGTCTCGCGGTTGAGTCTCGACGTACAGAAATGTTAGGGTAGATAGATTTGAAAGGCTGAACACAGTTCAGTTGGTGCGCGGTCTGTTTGATGTGGATTTAGAGAAATTAAAAATAACTCGGTGACATCCGACCAGATTGCGGAGGGGTTGAGGCCCTTAGCAACGGCCGTACTGTATAAGATTCTGCGTTGAAATTCACAAAAATTCTCGTATTTTGGCTGCCTCGAGGAAGCACGTCGGTTTGGTAGCGTGTTTGGCACGCGAAAATTCTTGATATTCGGCGTTTGTACGCTTGTTGAAAGCGTGTATGGCACTCTAGTTTTGGCTGATGTGGTAGGCCGGTGTTTGAAATGTTCATTGGAATATCTTTGGAAATTGGGCGAATTTGATGTGCGCCTTTTAAAGTAGAGATAGGCAGTGTAACAGCGAGATTTCGAAACTCGGATATATTGTGATTTCGAGTCATTTCGGAGTTGGAAATTCTGGAATATAATTCATGTTCTCTGTGGATATATGAATTCGATAAATTTGCGATTTGTGGAAGCGGCCGATATTCTGGAAATCGTGATTGATACGTAGCCTAATAAGCCCTAATTATGGAACACAGTCATTTTTAAAGAAATAACATTGGTTTCGCCAAAAACCAGTCTCAGCGGGAGGGATGTGCTTGCTTTGCTTTGCAAAAACTGTCAATTCTATGTGCCATTTTGGATAAGCACTGTTTTCTTACGTTTCAGAACGTTATCCATGCCATAATAGAAACAGTAAAATTATGTAGTTAGGATATTATAGCGAACGTGAACGAAATAGGGATATGCTTTACAAAAACTGTATTGTCATTCATTTAGGCCTAAAGGTTAAAATCAGACGAATTCCACAAATTTCTACAAGTCCAGGGTACACAGTCAGGAAATAGACCAACATATTGCAATGGAAGTCTTCACCAGAGGAACCAATAGAGTCCAGTTTTGAACTAATTGTGTCATGTGATACTTAGTGCTATAGACTAAAGAACATGTATTTACAAGTGTATTTTTCAGAAAACCCACGTCAGGCTAAGTTACAATGAGTAGAAAATATTGGCCTAGCGTTCATGTAAAAAGCAACTAGAGTCCTAGGGCTTCACTGTTTCTTCCATGAAAAACAACCAGAGTCATAGGATTTCAGTGTTGATACCGTATTTAAAATGAAATAGGCCTACTTGTAGACTTTCAACGTTTGTTTTGTGCATATCTTAAAATCCTTAAAATGGAATCTAGTTGTTCTTCCGATGAAGGCTTCAAATACATCGCGCTTACCTTGGGTGCAGAAATGATCGATTAACAGTCGATAAGCAGAAATTATTTATTAAATTTGATTAAAATATACACGTTTTATTAGGCTAGAAATGTAACGTGGCCATAGGCCTATATCTTATTTACGTCACTATAGTACGCAAAGCCCCCCAAGCCCGACCTGCACCTCACCGCGGTGGGGGGGTGAACAGCCAAGTAAAGGAACGCATGGTGAGGCTATGCCGTCAGGGGTGAAGGCTCACACCGAAGTACCTCCTAGGGCGCTACGCGAGGCGGACAGGCTCACCATGAACCCCGAACAGCTGGCCAACGCAGGCGGCAGGTGTTGGAAGGACACCTCAGGGCGAAAGAGGTCAACAAAGACCCACCGGCCTCCTTACCCTGTCAGGAGAGAAGTGGTCACCACCTGATAAAGAGACCAAGAAACTCTTATGAATATGAAGTTAAAAAGAAATGTGGGCAACGACGTTAACGGGGCCCCCTTCTATAGTAGAGGGGGATCCGCGTCCGGCAGTGGTGGACACAACAGGGCTACCAAGGTCGTAAACCAGAGAAAACCCTGTAAACAAAAACAAAAACAAAAACAAGAACAGAAGCGGAAACAAAAGCAGCAGGGACAGGAACAGGAGCAGAGACAACACCTGTTCAACGCAAAGGAGGAGATATGTGTTGGCACGTGGAACGTAAGAACTCTGCATGCAGTGGGCCAACTGGACATACTCATACACCAGCTAGAAAAGGTCAGATGGAGCGTGATAGGACTATCGGAGGTGCGATGGCCAGGAGAGGGAGAGATAAACAAGAACGAATACAAAATAATATACTCAGGAAGACAAGACGGCGGACATCAACAGGGAGTGGCAATGATAATGAAAAAATAAGCGGTAAAAGCACTCATTGGTTACAAAACAATGGGACCAAGAATGATAAAGGCAAGATTCCACACAGCCAGCGGCAAAGCTACAATAATTCAAGTGTACGCACCAACGTCTAGTGCGACAGAACAAGAGATGGACGAATTCTATGAAACATTACAACAAGCACTGCAAGAAATACCGAACCAAGATTTAACTATCGTAATGGGAGACATGAACGCAAAAGTGGGAAAAGACTGGCCGACATGGAGAGGTGCACTAGGAAAACAGGGATATGGAGAAGAAAATGAAAGAGGAGAAAGATTGTTAAATTTTTGCTTGAACAACAACTTACAAATAATGAATACAGTGTTCTACCAAAAAAAGGCAAGTAGGAAATGGACATGGGAGTCACCGGACGGCAAAACGAAGAACATGATAGATTATATAATGGTAAATAAAAGATGGAAAAGTGCTGTAACGGGATGCCGAACATTCGCAAGCCCAGACATGGCATCTGACCACAGATTGGTGATAGCGGGGCTTAGAATAAAACTAAAAGGGGATTATCCAAAAAAGTGATGAACAGAAGATTCAACACAGAGGCACTAAGGGAGGGCACAATCAGAGATCAATTCAGGACACAAATAAACAACAAATGGAACCATATCAAGGAAAAAGATACGGGATCAGTAGAAGAAACATGGGAAGTAATAAAGAACATGCACATAGAGGTGGCTCAAAAACTCCTAGGCTATGAGAAAAGAAAGAGGAACAAACCATGGATAAGTAAAGAGGTCCTAGATCTAAGTGATACCAGAAAAGAACTGAGGAAGACAAAATCACACAATGAGAACGACAAGAAAAAGTACAAAGAAATCACGAAAGAGATAAAAAAGAAGGCCAGAAAATGCAAAGAGATGTGGATAGAGGAGAAATGTCAAGAACTGGAAAACAGCACAAGAATAGCAGACACAGGGAAACTATTTCGAATGGCAAAAGAAATATGTGGATCAAACATCACAAAGCTAACACTAATAAAAAACAAAGAAGGAAAAACACTAGAGGGCAAAGAAGAGATAAAGCAAAGATGGAAACAACATTATGAAGAAATGTACAACAACGGAAATCAGGTGGACAGGACAGTATTAGAAGAGCTGCCAATAGGTAACGAACACGAACAAATGGCAAACATACTAGAAAGTGAAGTGAAATCAGCCATCAGGAACCTAAAACACAAGAAAGCACCGGGAGAAGACAACATAACAGCAGAGATGATGCAAGCTGGAGAGCAGAGCACAATAGAGATGATGCACAAACTGTGTAACAAAATCTATGAAAGCAAAGAGTGCCCCAAGGACTGGGGTAAAGCAGTAATAGTACCATTACACAAAAAGGGAGATAGAAAAGAATGTAGCAACTATCGAGCTATAAGTCTAACAAGCATAGCAGGGAAGGTGTACACCAAAATCTTACAACAACGTCTAAAAAGATTCGTAGAAGAGGCAATGAGTGAAGAGCAGGCGGGTTTTAGGAAGGGACGAGGCACAATGGACCAGATATTTGTAATCAGGCAACTCTCAGAAAAACATATAGAGCGGAATAAAACACTGTACAATAATTTCATAGACTACAAACAGGCATTTGACAGTGTGTGGCAAGAGGGATTGTGGAGATCAATGAGACACTGCGGAATACCGGAAGAGCTCGTACTGTTAATAGAAGACCTGTACAGCAAGTCTGTAAGTGCAGTACGAGTAGACGGTGAACTGACACAATGGTTTAAAATCAAGGTAGGAGTGAGACAGGGATGTGGAATGTCATCAGATCTATTTAACCTGCTACTGGAGATGGTGATGAGACTTGCAAAGGGACGAGAGGAAGTAGGCATAAGCATCAACGGACGAATAACAGATAATCTACGATTTGCTGATGATGTCGATTTAATAGCCAACACAAGTAAGTAAGTAAGTAAGTAAGTATATCCTTTATTAATCCAACTGCTAACCGCATTTTGGTTTACACATGTATATCACGTCCAGATTAAAGTACTAAGGCCTATATTCCGGTGAAAATCATCCTAACTATGAAAGATTTACGAGCTAGACTGTCAGCAGTCGGGAGAACCCGATTATGAACACGGGGTCGCAAAGTATAACCCGTATGCTTAACAGGAGGTAATAGCACATGAAGCACATGTGTAGGACATGTAAGGACGGTCGTGAAAAGTTTAGAATCAGCAGTACGGATCAATTGTTCGAATCTAGGGTAGTCCACAGGAAGATAACCAGCTTTAACCAGTCTCCTAAATATTGCCTGTAGTCTCTCACGTCCCCTCTGCCCCACATAACCCCACCAAGCGGACGCAGCGTACGTCATCCTCGCCACTGTGGTAGCTGTCACCACATCGTACATTGAGGGGCCAAGTAGTCCATGAGTAGTCAGGATCCGTAATGCATACATTGATTGTCTTGCACCAGTGCATAGATTGTCAACATGCACGTCAAAGCAGAAGTCATCGGAGAGCGTGACACCCAAGATCTTCATGGTTCTGACTCTGGAAAGACCAGGAATCTCCATCGGCTGGTTTTCATTCAGTTTTCTTCTCGGCTTACGGACAACCATTTCCTGGGTCTTTGCTTGGTTAAGCTTCAGATTACATCTCGCAGCCCAGATCTCGATGTGCCTGATTTCCGAGTTTATCAGGTTGCTATTGGCAGCAGGAACCAGGAGATAGGTATCGTCAGCGTACTTGAGTATCCGGTTAGTTGGATGTTTAGGTTTAAGTTTGGATATTGCTGTTAGGAACAGTATGGGACCAGTTCCTGATCCCTGGACAATACTGCAGTTGATTTCAATCGCCGCAGAGGTAATTCCTTTAAACTTAGTGCAATGTTGTCGTTGGTGGAGGGCCGCAATGATCCAATTGTAAGCAACGTCGGGAATGGGTAAGTCCGCCATCTGTTCAGCCAGATAGTCATGCCTCACCGTATCAAATGCTTTTGAAAAATCCAGCGCTATCAGATGTACATGTACAAGCAAGAATCTACAGGAGCTTACAGATCGAGTAGACAGCAGCAGCAAGAGACTGGGACTTAAAATAAACGTAGAAAAAACAAAAACCATGACAATTGGAAAACAGCACGAGGAGATAAATATAAAGATAGGAGAAACAACATTAGAACAAGTCACGAAATTCGTATACCTAGGAGGAGCGATAACGGAAGATGGCAATTGCACAGAAGATATCAAAAGAAGATGTGGATTGGCCTGCGCGGCATTCGGAGGATTGAACAAAATGTGGAAGGCAAAAAACATCTCCATCAGAACCAAGATGAGACTATACCATGCCTTGGTGGAACCAGTGTTGCTGTATGGATCAGAGTGTTGGTGCTTGAAGAGAGAAGATGAAAGAAGACTATTGGTAACAGAGATGAGCTGGCTGAGGAGAATAAGGGGCAGAAGTAGAAGGGAAAGAATCAGAAATATAACAACAAGGAAGGAGTTGGGCGCAGAGATAACGGTAGTAGAAAAGATACAAAAAAGAAGACTCAAATGGTTTGGCCATGTAGAAAGGATGGACAACAGCAGATTACCAGTCGCAGCCCTACATGGGTGGATCGAGGGAGAGAGAAGTAGAGGGAGACCACGAAAAAAGTGGATGGACAATGTCAAGGAAGACTTGAAGAGCAAAGGCACGGATTTAACCATGGTGCGCGAAACTGTCAGAGACAGAACACTATGGAGGAACTTCATAAGAGCCTCATCGTCGGGAAACTGATGGAAGAGAAGAAAGAAGAAGAAGAAGTACGCAAAGAATAGGCCAAACTATCAGCAGCATCACAAAAATGGTGTGATCGAATACCCAATTCGGCCCATATGGATTATACAGTTCCAGGCATACTAAGTAAGTAAGTAAGTATATTCTTTATTAAACCAGCTGCCAAACAGCACACTGGTGAACAACGTCTGTTAAATAGATCTTCTAAAGTTAATAAACAAACATACATTGGTATATATACACATAGCATTAACCATAATATGTATATATATATATATATATATATATATATATATATATATATATATAGCATAGGTCCAGTGGGTTAGTAAGTATACAGCATTCTGACAATAAAGGTTTTTCTCATTCTGTTGTCGGCTTGCGGTTAAAGCCCTGTCATGGGATCTAGGCCTTAAACCCTCGGCTTAACAGGTGGAAGCAGCTCGTGCATGACATGACCTGGATTGCAAAGGACTGCCGAAAACAGGGCAACATCAGCATACAAATTCATACACTATGCTGTAAGTGTAGTGTATGAATTTGAAAACACAGGCTGCTAAATGCTAAAACCATGCAGTGTTAATCTTTAATGAATATTTTCAGAACGCTCTCGCGGACCACCTCAATATCCTTCGCGGACCCCTCTTTTGGCCCGCGGATAGGACCACAGTTTGAAAAACTCTGGACTACTCTACGGTGACCTGAGGCGGCAACCATTGATATGTATAAATAGTAACTATTAATACATATCAATGGCGACAACTACACAGATTGAGTGCGCATGACTGTTTGGACAGCGCGACTTCCGGTGTTTCACGATTCCGAAGAGAATATAGCGTCTTAGACCGACCATGGCCGAACAAATCGATGATAATATAGACCTTTATGCAAGTTTAGGAGTCACTAAGAATGCCACGGATTCAGATATTAAAAAGGTGACTAAACCCACAGTTTTTGTTATGTCTAAGAATGAAACGAAACCCGCTGTTCATTAAGTGTTGTTGACATAGCTATGTACGTAGTGACGGTTGTGTTTATTAAATGTGGGAAGGTATTAGTGTTACCGAATCTGTGAAACCATTATCCCCGGAAGTGGTGAAAGTACAAAATTGACCGAATTCCAGAAAACAATTTTTCTACCAAGCATTCGAATCCCGAAACTAATATGGGGCCTAGTGAGCCAATATCCTGAATAGTATCGAAAGTATCCCGAAAAGTTAGTTTTTGCGCAAGTAATGTTGTTTTCATTTTTAGAAATAGATTTTTGCGATTCGGTGCAATTTTAGTTTGGGGATTGGGGTCTGGGAACTCTTCTTTCGCCGGGGTTGGGCTGGGAGCGCTTATGAATAGTTTTCTTGAAGGGCGCTATATGAATGCCTACTTGATTGATTGATTGATTGATCGATCGATCGATCGATCGATCGATCGATACATGTACGTGCGTGGATAACAGCCCACAAGTCAGTCATACCATTGAAAGGGCTTTGTGGATTATTGCATTATTGGTGAAACTTGATTTTTATTTTGTCCAGGCATATCATCGTTTAGCAAAAGAATTTCACCCAGACAAAAACCCAGAAGCAGGTGAACGAGTAAGTTCTTTTGGTTTTAATAATCTGTTAAACAGAATTTAGGTATTCATATGTAATTCATATACAATGATTACGTGAAATAAAAAAGTATTTAGACCAAACTCATTTAAAAAGTCAGTTCTTTTTTTGTTTCATGATTTCTCACCAGTTTTGCTGAACAAAAATTCTCATGTTGCAGACGACTATGAGAACTTTTCATCTTCTTCACTTCTTTGTCCCTTGGATAGTTGAGTTATTTACCACTGTGTCTTACAAAATAATCTATGTCAGAGTTTTTCAAACTGTGGTCCGCGGACCCCTGAGGGTCCGCGAAGGATATGGCGGGGGTCCGCGAGAGCGTTCTGAAAATAATGTGATGCTTAACATTGCATGGTTTTAGCATTAACAACCTGTGTTTTCAAATTCATACGCTACTTATAGTATGCATGTAACTGTAAGATCCACAATGATCCAATTGGGTATTCGATCACACCAGTTTTGTGATGCTGCTGATAGTTATTCTTTGCGTACAAGGGCCTACAGTGACGTAAATAAGATGTAGGCTTATGGTCACGTTACATTTCTAGCCTAATAAAACGTGTGTTTTAATAAAATTTAATATATAATTTCTGCTAATCGACTGCTAATCATTTCTGCACCCAATGTAAGCGCGATGTATCTGAAGCCTTCATCAGAAGTAGGCCTACAACTAGATTCCATTTAAAAAGGTTTGAGATCGATATTCACAAAACAAACTTTGAAAGTCTGCAAGTGTTTCATTTAGAAAATCAACACTGAATATGAGTCTGGTTGTTTTTTCCATGGAAGAAACACTGAAGCTCTAGCTAGGACTCTAGTTGTGTTTACATAAACGCTATATTTTCTTCTCATTGTAACGCTGGACTGACTTGGTTTTCTAAAAAAACACTTGCTCTATTATAGTCTGTAGCATTAAGTATTATAATTACAGGACACAGCTAGTTAGCTAAAAAAATGTCTAGTGGTTCCTCCAGTGAAGGCTTCATTTGCAATATGCTGGTCTATTTCCTGATTGTGTACTCTGGTCTTGTAGAATTAGAAATTTGTGGAATTCGCCTGAGTAAATTAGCCTTTAAATGAACGATAATACAGAGATTTGCAAAGCATATCCCTATTTCGTTCATGTTCGCTGCTACATGCTTACTAGGCCTGTATAATTTTGCTGTTTGTATTACGGATAACTTTCTGAAACGTAAGAAAACAGTGCTTAGGCCTATCCAAAATAGCACCAATTATGGACAGTTTTGCAAAGCAAAGCAAGCACATCCCTCTCGCTGACATTACTGGTTTTTGGCGAAACCGATGTTTTTCATTTCTTTTAAAGATGACTGTGTTCCATAGTTACTGCAGGGAGTTAATAACAATTTATTTAGTGTTACTTTTTATATTATAATAGTCCTTAGGGTCATAAATAAGCAAGCGTGTATTTTGGAAATAGTCTGTCTGCCTGTTATTTTTATTGAATTTTAAGTGATAGGGGCCTAAATTTTGCTTTGTAAATACTGGGGTCCGCGAGCTATGCCTAGAAAAAAATAGGGGTCCCTGGTCCAAAAAGTTTGAAAACCTCTGATCTATGTTACCTTCTGCAGCAGTGGTTCCCAAACTTCTCTGGGTCGGGACCCACTTGTGAATATCGTGGCAGTCTCGGTACCCACTGTGTCAAATTAAGCATTGTGTACTAAAATTTGCTTTGTACATTGGCATCGAAATATGCGGATTTACATACAGCGTTTAGAAATTGACATATTTAAAGCATTAAAAGGAAACTTAGGTAAAAACAGTTTAAAATTTATTGCAATCCAAAAGCAACTGTTGTACCTATGTTATGTAACAATGTAAGTAATGTTTTTGCTCCGAAAAATAAATGTTTCTCGAAGAAATTGTGAGACCCACTTGCCGGAGCTTCGTGACGCACTTTTGGGCCATGACCCACAGTTTGGGAAACTGTTCTACAAAATCATTTCTTCAAAGGTTTATGTGCATAGCAAGACTTTTCCAGTATGTTGAATGACCCGGGTTGTCATTCTATATCTATATAAATAAAGCAAGAATTCTGTGTGTCTGTCTCTCTGTCTGTTTGACTGGGATTAACTTCTACAATTTTGCACCTTTTCACTCGAAACCTCACTACTGTGTCGGCCTCGGCATCGGACACCCAGTGGAGGGGTTCGCGTACCCCCTTTTCACCGCTAACATGGTGAAAATCCCCCAAACTCTACCCAACCGACCATCCCTCATGCCCCAGCTCGCCTCTTCCACTGCAAAGTGGTTCTATTTATGGCTCCGGTATTCCCCAACATCATTAATAATGCGCATAATGACACCGTCCCTCACGCCCCAGCTCGCCTCTTCCACTGCCAAGCAGTTCTATTTATGGCACGGGTATTCCCCAACGTCATTAATAATGCGCATAACGACGTTGTTTACTTTCGCACAAAATTTAATTACGATCGATTCAAACTATATTCATCGTTTTACAGGAAAATTGTATGTTCAAAGACTCTGCTTTACTAAGGGCAGTGAGGGCTAGATTTCTGGCGTTTTCTTTAACCCGCCAACGCCGGGTTCACCCTCTTCGACTGTGAAGCAGTCAGTCCACGGGAGACTGCGAAGCAGTTGTCGCCACAGGGCGACTGCGAAGCAGTCAGTCCACGGCAGAGGTCGCAAGACGCGACAAGGCGTATACAAGACTGCGAAGCAGTCTCCGCTGTACGCAAGAAGGCGTCTACAACACTACAAGACTGCGAAGCAGTCTCCGCTGTACGCCAGAAGGCGTACACAAGACTGCGAAGCAGTCTCCCCCACAGGTCGCCTAAATTTCTTCCTTATTCGCTACACGGATTTAAACTTATACCTCAATTTGTTGCTTATTCGCTACAGTGATTGAAACTTGTAACCCCGGGCAACGCCGGGTAAACCAGCTAGTTATTAATAATTCTAGAAGTCAACTTTCTTTTATCCTCTTTCTCCTTCTGCTCATCCCTCTGCTCCTGCTCCTCCTCTGACTTCTCCTCCTCATTGAAATTGAGGTAACTTTTGTTAGTACATTTTGACTGCCTATGTTTAAAATAGTTGCTTATTTGCTTCAGTTTAAAGAAATCAGTTTTGCCTACGAAGTTCTGTCAGACCCAGAAAAACGAGAAATTTATGATCATCAAGGAATACAAGGTTTGAAGGAAGGAGGAGGTGGAGGGGCAGGTGAGTAAAAATTGAATCAGAAATACTCAATTTCTATTCAGGCAATGCGTGATGAATGGTGATGTATGTTTGAAATGACATCATTACACCAATGTCACAAGGAAGTTATGTTTAAGATCATAGAAATGAAGAATCGTGTGTTTCTGGTAGGCCATGATGGAGACTTCTCTTAATGTTGTTGACATACATGGAAATTGTAAAAACAGGAATCCAGAAGCAACCTAACAACTTTTTCATATGAGTTACATGATTCGACAACAATTTTCAAGGATGCAGTTATTCTGTTTGGATACGATTTTTAGTTTCTAGCGTTTTTTTGTGTCTAGTTTTGAGTGTCCTGGAGAATTGCGCGTTACATTAATGGTAAGGCAAAACTAGAATTAAAAAACTTAAATCCACTGAAAAGCTGCCTATTTCTTGCTGCTTTTGATACTGTGGATCATTCTCTTCTTCTTCATCACCTCAATATCACAAGTTCAAGCAACGCCATTAAAACAGGCATGCAGCACATTCGGTAATTTCTGCCCGATCTATAAAACATAGATTTTACATAAATGAAACCATCGCAAGAAAAGACACCGATATGTATACGATATATACATACGGTATATGTATATACATATATGTTTGGGCTCTGGTCCTGCACTAAATTGGTGTAGTACTTCTCTTAGTCCACGCACTCAATCAGTGTATTTAAATGGTAATTATTCCTGGATACTTTGTTGGCATGCAGTGTTCCACGGGGTTCTGTGCTTGGTCCTCTTTTGTTTACATTATACACCACACCACTAGGAACATTACTGGATCATTTGCTTGGATATCATTTCTGTGCTGATGATACTCAAATCTACATTTCATTTGTGACTCTTCTGAGCAGCTGCTGTCTTTGATGAGGTACAGTCTTGGATGGTGGCCAATAAACTCCTCCTTAACCCATCAAAGACTGAATTACAGCTACTGGGCACTCCACGGCAAAAATTTGATCAGCTTAAGTCATTGAAACTGGTTGACTCAATTGTTAAGCTGGCAGACGTTGCTCGTAACTTGGGCATTGTTTTCAATTCTGCCATGTCTCTCACTGGCCATGTAACAGTTTTTGTAAGTCAACTTTTAAGTTCATTCGTTACGTACACAGAATTAGGCATTATGTGCATGTGTCTTCAAGGATATCTCTGGCAGATGCATAGGTTTCCAGTTGCTTAGATTACTGTAACTCTGTTATCAATAAGTCAAACATCGTGAAGCTGCAAGAGTTCAGAACTGTTTAGCTAGAGCCATAACTAATACATACAGATAAAAACATAAACCCAGTTTAAATCGAGTTAACTGAAACTGAAATGTCAATTAACTGATTTATTTAATTTCAGTTAACTGAAACTGAAATTGAAACTTAAAAGGCCAAGAAACTGAAACTAAATAGAAACTGGAATGGAAAAACTTTAATAGAAACTGAAATTCAAAAACTGAAATTAAGAAACTTAAATTAGTAGTGAAATGTATTAGATTGCCAATTTCAAAGGTAGTTTTTTTAGATCAATGCATAATTTTTCGTATATGTATAATTGTATATACATATATGTATATATCGTATATATATCGGTGTCTTTTCTTGCGATGGTTTCATTTATGTAAAATCTATGTTTTATAGATCGGGCAGAAATTACCGAATGTGCTGGATGCCTGTTTTAATGGCGTTGCTTGAACTTGTGATATTGAGTTTTAGTAATGAACGTTTTCTATTATAGTTTAAACTGTTAATTATCATAGTATTTTGCTATGAATCTTCAGTTTGGAAAGTCGTGTTGTAGAAGGACTTGACTAAATCTGTTTCATTGCTGACTATTCAGTAGCTGAGGCTATTCTATTTAAAGATGAAGGGTACTGTGTTCAAATATTCATATATAATTATGAATACATACATAAATAGCGGTGTTTCATAAGAAGTTTCATGTGTAAACATGTTCATATCACACATTAGCTCATAGGTTTGCTTAACAACGTCAAAAACTGAAATAGAAATTGGATGAAAACTGAAACTGCAATAGAAATTCAGCTAAAACTTTAACTGAAATCGAAACTGAAATGAGGCATTTCTATTAACTGAAATAGAAACTGAAACTGAAATAAAACCTGAAACTTTAATTACAGTGTATAAACGCTATGCTTAAATCTGTGCATTGTCTTCCTATTCAGCAAATTAGTTTCAAATTGTGGTTCATAGTTTATTAAACTTTGAACTCTGGCCAGCCACAATAATTAAAATCAGTTGTTATTCCTCAGACTTATCATTATTCAACAAGGTCATCTGATCATCTTTGTCTGGTCATACCTAAATCAAGAACTGGTGAATGAGCTTTTTCGATTGCTGGACCTACATTTGGAACTCTCCCTCTCTGTCTGTGTGCTCTGCTCATTCACTTCTGTCATTTCGTTCTCAGCTTAAAACTTGCATCTTTCAAATTGCTTATCCACCTTAGGCTGCCTTACCGACCAATCTTCTTGATATTGGCATGATTATGGCTTGGTTTTGGTACGCCATCGGTTGATGCCTTGAGCCTTAGACATCGGCGCAAGAGAAGTTACTAATTAGAAAATTAAAATTAACTCATCTGTCTGTATTTATTTGGTATTCAGGGTTTCCTGGTGACTTGTTTGGTGATCTGTTTGGTGGATTGATGGGTGGAGGCCCATTCGGAGGCCCATTTGGGTTTGGTGGGCCTCGAGGCGGGAGACGAAAGCAAAGGGGTCAGGATACTTTATATCCACTCAAGTATGTACAACTTCTCACCATCTCTGATCTTTTTTTGGGTTGTGGATCTTTAGAAAATGTTTTACATTTTAACGAGAATTAACTGTGTTTGTTACTTTTGTGCATGAATTTGTTTTTGTTTGCAATATATGGATCAGCTTGATAAGCAGTCGTTTTGAGTAGCAATATATTATCATTTTGATTCAGCTGAATAGAAAAGCAAGTTAATGTAAATGAAGTTAAAACCTAGCAGATATGTTAGGCATCTGTCATCTCTTTTAATTGTCATTTCTGGTCTTCCTTCTAGTCTGCTTGGCCTACTGGATTTCAGTTATATATGGATTCTGTTCTATTAGACAGGTATTCTGTTCTGTTAGATAGGCATTCTGGTCTATTAGACAGGTATTCTGTTCTGTTAGACAGGTATTCTGTTTTCTGTTCTGTTAGATAGAGATTCTGTTCTGTTAGGGAGGGATTCTTTTGTTAGACAGGTATTCTGTTCTGTTAGATGGAGGTTCTGTTAGACAGGTGTTCTGTGCTGTTAGATAGAGAATCTGTTCTGTTAGAGAGGGATGCTGTTCTGTAAGACAGGTATTCTGTTCTATTAGACAGGTATTCTGTTCTATTAGACAGGTATTCTGTTCTGTTAGACAGGTATTCTGTTCTGTTAGAAGGTATTCTGTTCTCTTAGATAGAGATTCTGTTCTGTTAGAGAGGGATTCTGTTCTGTAAGACAGGTATTCTGTTCTGTTTGATAGAGTTTCTGTTCTGTTAGACAGGTATTCTGTTCTGTTAGATGGGTATTCTGTTCTGTTAGACAGGTATTCTGTTCTGTTAGAAGGTTTTCTGTTCTGTGTTCTGGTAGATAGGGATTCTGTTCTGTTACATAGTTATTCTGTTCTGTCAGATAGGGATTCTGTGGTTTCTTTTTGAAGCAATCATCAGTTGAATACAGTGTTAGAAACTATCTAACATTTTGCCCATTGGTTTTCTGTGATGAAATAGTTCTGTGATTATTTTGAAGCTGAAATGGCATCTGTTGGCTTTATTTAGAGTGACGTTAGAAGACTTATACAATGGCAAAACTACAAGTATTCCTCTTGGGAAGCAGATTATTTGCTTGAAATGCCAAGGGTAAGTGATGACTAGAAAATGTCTCTAAGTCATTGTTGGAGTAATTGTTTCTTCTGTTAAAAGTGTCTTTTTCTGTGCATTAGAATTATCTTTGTCTCAGGACTAAGAAAGCTTTACAATGTCTACATCTTTAGAGGACATATGTGTTGTTTTTAATCTTTGCTTTGCACAACCTTCAATATTAAGGATTTTACTCTTCTCTGAACATCTACAGTTGTTGGCCCAATGGAGTCTGTTGCTCTTAGGGTTGTTAATATCGGTTTTTTTGGCAAACCGATTATCGATTTTATAAATCCGATATTAAACCGATAATCGCTTTTCTTGGCCTTCATAGAAATATACTATAAATTATAATAAAATGCAAGTTACTTAATGCATTACGTACCGTAACGTACCTACTTGTAAGCAATGCAGTGTTGACACTGATTTGTTTATTGTCTACTTAGAGAGTTAAATGTCACGCTATTAACTAGCTATAATGCCTTTTTAACGACCGCTCGACTAAGCTATTAGTAGTATTGACGTCAATTAAACACCTTATGTATTCATTAACAAACGCACTATCGGGGTCCCTAATAGTAATGAGATCCATCCCTACCATTGAGGTATATAATAAGCACTACAGACCGAAATTCAAGGGACTATATATACAAGAGGTTACACATTGACACCAA
The DNA here is from genome assembly GCA_963556255.1 of Allolobophora icterica. Lineage (NCBI taxonomy): Eukaryota > Metazoa > Annelida > Clitellata > Crassiclitellata > Lumbricidae > Allolobophora > Allolobophora icterica. The sequence goes on along the minus strand of OY744615.1, from coordinate 4,379,542 downwards.
TAAGCCTAGTTAAATGGAAGGTTTACTTAAGCATCAGTGATGCTATATTACAGTGAGACCTCTTGTATGAATAATCACTAATTTCGAATACCGCGAGGTTGCACAATTAGGGATCACATTAGCTTAAGTTTGCCAACAAATTAAACAATTTAATGTTTTTCTGGTACTTTTTGTAATTTTTCACTACGAAAATGATAAAAACTAAATAAATTCGATAATCGTTTGTGAATAATAAAAACCGATAATCGTTTTCAAAAACGATAATCGGAATTCCGATTTCCGTTTAACATCCCTAGTTGAAGTACTAGAGAGAGATGAGATAGAAGAGGAAGAGGATTCGAACAACCTATGGGAGAGGATGAAGAAAACAATAGTCGAAGTCGCAGATAAGCACATTCCAAAGAAGAAGAAAATCACAACAACGACATGGCTATCGAGAGAAGCCATATGCATGGCGGTTGATAGGAAGGCTGCAAAGAAGGCAGGAGAAAAGGATAAGGTAAGGGCACTGAACAGTGCCTTCCAAAAACAAGCACGGAAAGATAAAGAAATACATCTAAACGAATTATGCAGAGAAATGGAAGACGAGGGAAGGAAGGGACGAACCAAGGAAATGTTCTCAAAAGTAAAGACAATCACGGGAAAATTTGCACCTAGAATGGGCTCAATGAAGGCAGGAGATGGAAATGTAATCTGCGATGAAGAAGGGATAAAGCATAGATGGAGAGAATACACGGAGGAGTTGTATAGGGAAGACAAACGAGTCAAAAAAGAACAAATTGACGTAACAGAGTATGAAAAGGAACCGGAGGTCATGGAAGCGGAGGTAGAATGGGCAATCAGACAACTCAAGGACAATAAGGCACCCGGTCAAGATGGGATACCTATAGAACTGATAAAAGCAGGGGATGATGCGATGATAAAAACAATAACAAAATTGTGCAATCAAATATGGGCAACTGGAGAATGGCCGGAGGACTGGAAGAAGTCGATCTTTATACCTATATTCAAGAAAGGAGATGCGAGGGAGTGTGAAAATTATAGGACGATAGCAATGATATCACACACTAGTAAAATATTACTGAAAATAATTCACAAAAGAATGGAAGGCACAATTGAAAGAGAACTTCCGGTGAACCAGGCAGGGTTTAGGAAATCTCGTGGAACTCGAGACCATATAGCCAACATGAGGTGGATAATGGAGAGACAAAGGGAGTATGGACAGGAGGTTCACATCTGTTTCATTGACTATAGCAAGGCATTCGACTGCATTAACCATGATTTAATGTGGAAAACCCTGCTTGAAATGGGAATTCCGAAACACCTGATAATGTTACTAAAGGGTTTATATGAAGACCAGATAGCGGTGATAAGAACAGAATACGGAGACACTGACAATTTCAGAATCAAGAAAGGAGTGAGGCAGGGATGCATCTTGTCTCCATTCCTGTTTAATCTATATGCTGAAAGAATAATGAGAAAGGCAGAACTGGAGGGGGCAATTGAGGGAGTAAAAATTGCTGGAAAGACACTGAATAACCTTAGATACGCGGATGACACAACATTAATGGCAAAAAGAAAAGAGGATTTGGCAGAACTGATAAGAAGGGTCAGGAGAGAAAGTGAAAAAGCTGGTTTATACTTCAACATAAAGAAGACAAAGGTCATGACAACAGCAGATTGGGATAGTTTTGAGATAGACGGAGAGGAAATAGAGGTGGTAGAAAGCTTCACATTCCTAGGATCACTGGTTGGAAAGGAGGGAAAGTGTGATCCAGAAATAAAACGAAGGATTGCTATAGGGAAAGCTGCAATGACCGGACTGGAAAAGATATGGAAAGACAAACATGTGAGCATAGAAACCAAAAAAAGGCTCGTGAGAGCACTAATCTTTCCTACGGTACTGTACGGTTGCGAGACGTGGACAATGACAAAGAACATGGAAAATAAGGTTAACGCTTGTGAAATGTGGATATGGAGGAAGATGCTGAGAATATCTTGGACTGAGAAAAGAACGAACGAATCAATACGAGAGGAGATTGGAGTTGAGAATGAAGAGTCGTTAAAACAAACTGCGACAAGAATGAAGCTAAGGTTCTTTGGACATGTTATGCGATCTGATGGTCTGGAGAAGGAAATGATGCTGGCGTGCGGTGAGGGGAGGAGAAGACTGGGTCGCCCAAGGAGGAGATGGATGGATGAGATACAAGATGTAACTGGCATGAATTTGGCGGAATTGAGAGACTTGTCATCGAATAGGAGATGGTGGAGTGTGTTCACCAGGACGGTCGCTAGAGCTCCACGAGCTGACAGCACAAGGTGACAAGGTGAGTTGCTCTATTGATGGACACACTCAGTTGAGACTGTTACTGTTTTCTTGTATGATAGCCAAGGGGGTAAGCCCGGTGCTGTGCATCCGTGCAAGACGTGTCGAGGATCTGGAGTGAAGGTGGTTCTGCGTCAGCTGGGTCCTGGGATGATGCAGCAGATGCAGAGCGTCTGCCCTGATTGCCATGGAGACGGTGAAATGATAAATGAGAAGGACCGGTGCAAGTTCTGTCAGGGCAGAAAAGTAACTAAGGAAACAAAGAACCATGAAATTCAGATTGACAAAGGCATGAGAGACAGTCAGAAGATCACGCTTCATGGGGAAGGAGACCAAACGGTCAGTCTTTCACTACAGTCTTTCGTTTTCTCATTCTTCAGTTTATCAAAATATGTTTTAATTATTTATACTGCTGTGGTATATTTTAAAATTCTTTTAGCAATTATGTACAGAAATCTTCTAAAATTGTTATATCTTTGAAAGGAGATTTATTGTTTGTTCATTTCATTTCAGGATATGATAACTCTTTTGTTTAGCATAGGCTTGTTTGGAAGTGCCTCCTGACGGCAGATGTTTTGAAATGGTGCTTTGTAGATTATAATTTGTTTGGATTGATGCTGGAAAGCTTGATTTTGATTGTTTTGATGTTGTATGTTTGTGTAGCCTGGCATTGAGTCGGGTGATGTGATCGTAGTGCTTCAGCAAAAGGACCATGAAGTATTCACACGTAAAGACAGCGACCTTTACATGACCCACAAACTGGGCATTACGGAGGCTCTGTGTGGCTGTGAGTTTGCTGTGAAGCATCTTGATGGCAGAGATCTCGTTGTTCGAAATCCTCCAGGAAACGTCCTCGAACCAGGTTAAAACTTAGTGCTGAAATCCTTTGACCATGTTATGACAGAGACTGAGGCATTTGCCATTAAGTACATTCCATCTGTGAGCATATATGCACTCTGAGTAGGAATCAGTTAAGCACTTGTGTCACCCAGTGGCGGCACTTGGGAGTACAAGGGGGTGCGGTCGCACTGGGTGGCCATTTGACGGGGCAGCACTTTGACTACCTGGAATATTTTTTCAGCGAGTCAGTTATTGCTTCATGCGGTATACTATTTACATTTACGTTGACTTAAGCGATGACGTAGTAATGTTTGACGTAGTGCTTCCTGTGGTCACCATCGTGTTTCATTTCGAGTTAATACATAATTCGTTGCTAGAAATTTCAATTAAACTTTAATATCATAATTCAGTGAACTGTAAATCTTCTCTGTTGATGTGAGCTTCAAGGTATTTCTTAATTTTAAAATTTATTTACATCATTTTAGGCCTATATGAGCTTCAAGGTATTTCTTAGTTTTAAAATTTATTTACATCATTTTAGGCCTATATGAGCTTCAAGGTATTTCTTAGGTTTAAAATTTATTTACATCATTTTAGGCCAATATTTTAGAAATAATGATTGTGCTTGATTATGTTTTAGAAATAATGATTGTGCTTGATTATGTTGATAATGTGGCATTGCCACTCCACTAACAGTATGGCAATGCTGTGAACGATAGTATGGGTCGCATAAATTGCTTTGCTTTTCTATTAGAAAACTAAGTCAAATAAGAAAAATCACATGAATGCTCATAGCGGATTGCTGTTGTAAACTCGAATGTTATAGAAGGCTTCCTTCTGTATTAGTAGATTGATGTATTGAGTTGGTTTCACTTCTAGATTAGCTAAAATGTATTGATGATTTAAGTTTATTTCAATTAAGTTTCAAGAAAAATATGTAAATTGCTACTGCTAAAAGTACTTTTAAGTGCACAGGTCACAGTGACACTAGTAGCGTATCTGCATCATCTATTACAGTGCTCTGTACTAGGCTACTAATGGCTAAGGCTACTACTGACTACTATCATACACAACACACACAAATTTCTCTAGACTACTAGACAGGCCTGTCACCTTACGGGACGAGGGTAGACAGCAGTTACAGCACACTGCAGCTTCGCATGACCTTTGAAAAATCCACACGCCGCCACTGGTATTACCACCCCCTAATATTGAATTATGTGACTGACCCAGTTTTCTTACAGACTTGGACTGCTACTGTGTGTTAGTGTGAAAAATGCTGTTTTCACTATACTTGACAGAGAATGTCTGTTAATTGTCTTCATGTGTTTGGCTCAGGTTCCGTTCGCTGTGTGACTGGCGAAGGTATGCCAAGACACAGGAATCCGTTTGAGAAAGGCAATCTGTATGTGAAGTTTGAAATTGCATTCCCACCGAACCAATTCATTGAACCAGACAAACTTAAGGCAAGCAATTGTCAAGTCATTGTGTACATGGCTGTTTTACAATGGAAAGGACATATAATTAAACTGTTGCTATCAGTTACTTCAAACTTCTTCCAATGCCACTTAGTGTTCTTGTCTAGGAATGCAGGCAGATAGTCCTGACATGTAGTATAGCTCTAGTATCCTTAACTTTCTCTCCTACTTTAAGTAGTGTAGAAATAGTCCCAAAATTTGTATTATTATTACTTAGTAAGTTCTTGTATAATGTATAATGCTGATGTCTAATGCACAAGGCATCAACTAATGGCGCACCGCAGCCAAGCTGTTGTCAGGTCGACAACATTGTGGTTGAATGCAAAGAATGTTGCTGAATGATTTAGGAGCTGTCTGTTGAAAGTGCTGTCTGTTGAAAGTGCTGTCTGTTGAAAGTGCTTGTCTGTTGATAAGTGAAGACCAAGTGCAAAAGTAAACATTTCGATGTCAACGCTGATTTTGACACTGTAGATCACTCTGTTCTTCTGCATTGAGTAAAAGATTCTAACTCTCATGCGAATTTCCTTAGTAGAAACTGCCCCATCCTACGCAGATCCTTGTGTATCTCTGCCTCATCTATTCCTGGTTACAGGTCCTTCGATTGCTTGTGTATGGTGTCCTTTGGGTTAGGTCGTCCACTACCCAGTACAGAAGTTTTGCTATTGTTGGCCTGTATCCCTAGAATAGTCTTCCTTTTGAAATCAGAAGTGAGCTAATCAATCTGTCTCCTTCCTTGTTCAGAGTTCGCTAGCAGTTCTACGGCTGAGTGGAAAGCATTTGGGTTCCTTGTGCTTATTATCCTGTGATTGACTTACAGTGTTATTTCTTTTGTAGCAACTGGAATCTCTGCTTCCACTGGCGCCCAAGACAGAGATTCCTCCTCAGACTGAACACGTCGAAGAGGTGAACTTGATGGATTTTGACCCACATACGGATCAGAACAGCGGACGACGTGAGGCTTATGATGAGGATGATGAAGACCAACCAGGTGTCAGTCGTGTCCAGTGTGCACATCAGTGAGGCCGAATAGAGAGAGAGAGACAGACCGAGGGACAAACACAGAGACTTATGGGAATCCTCTGAACAACAGTAGATTGATTAGGAACAACACCTGGCAGGACAACGACAACACTTGCATCCTCTTTTTAAAATGGTTAAATACTTGTTTCTCGTACTCATGAATTGACTTTACCACGTCTGCTTGGAGCGGCCGGGTATATTAATGCGCCTACCTTCCTTCAGCTGGTTTTAAGGGTTCAGAAGCTGTTGTAAAACTGAAGGTAGGTTGGTCCAATTGATTGATTGTATAAGATATCAACTCCACTTTATAAAGCGAATGCAGTCTCGTCTTTGAGCGTTTCTTAAGCCAGCAAATTCCATAGACTTTGAGAAATCTAGTTCTGTTCTGTTATTTTTTGCTTTAACTCTTTATTAAAGAGCTTTTGTCTGTGAACAAAGTTGTATTAGAGCCATCAAGACGGTGTCTCAGTATTTCATTTGTTTGTTCAGTTGCAGTGTTGCTCGTTAACTTAATTCTACTGGATGAGTTTTGCTTTGGAAATTCAGAGCTGCTTGATCTGTGTTTCTGTAGAAGTGCTTGCGTAGGAAATGTGATCCGATGATATTCTGTGCTGTGTCATAAATGTGTAGAGTTTGTTTCTGGTATGATTGTTGCCATTTAAAAAATTAACGGTGTTTGCGTGTTTTGCATATTTTATGTAAAATTACCTGTTTTAAGGTTGAAATAAACATTTGATCTAGAAATCTGAAAATGGTTTTGACTTAAAATTTGAAATTTAGTGAGAAGAAACCAACATAAAATTGACTTTAACACCTGTGCTTGGATCGGCCAGGTATATTAATGCAGAGGTTTTCAAACTGTGGTCTGCGGACCATGAGGGGTCCGTGAAGGATATGGCGGGGTTCGCGAGAGCTAGGGAATGTAATCCCGGAGCATTCTGTCAATCCCGGGATTACGGGATTAGGAATTTATCAATCCCGGGATCCCGGGATTATACTTTATGCAATAAAAATTTTTCCCGCCTGTAGCATAAATGTATATTTAATACTATAACGTTGTTGTGTATTAAAGATATAATGGTATTAAGAACGTTGTGGGGATGTGTTATAAACTTGTAACTTAAAATGAAAAGTTTAAACGTTCGTTAGGAGTTATTTACGATAAAATTATCGCAAGAAGCGTGAAGTGTCAAAAGTAGATTCACCCACTAATGATGACTCAGAGCATAGGCAGAGGCACTTGACAGCAGTTGGGCTCGGTTGATCCGTGATCAAGGTTTCTCCACTAACAGCTTGTATTCGGAGGCTCATTAACTCGGGGTGGGGTGTTTCTGAGTGGAAAGATCTTGATACTTGATAGCAATCCCACGGCCGGGAATGAGGTCTCAGAACGACAGGTGACCAGCGCAGCACCGCTGCGGGAAGACCCAAGCAGTAGCAGCCTAGCAGTCTCGCCTACCAGTAGGCCTAGCAGCCGTACTGCAGCGGAGTGCACAGCAGCCTGCAGCACCCTGATATTAAAGTAGCCAGCAGGGGCGTCTACACCATAGAAACCTTGGAGCAAATGCTCCATCCAGGACATAGGGGAGATCTGTCAGTGTGTGTGTGACACCATCTTAGGGGGAAAGGAACGGGGAGGGGGAAGAACAGGGGGAAAAGGGACGTTGCTTCAATGACTTGGGGGGGGGGGTAGACGCCTCTGGCAGGCAGAGTCAGTCTGTAGTCTGCACCAGGGCTGGTACCCGTCGTTGCTGTTTATCTGCCGTAATTAGCGTCCATTGCAAAAGGGACGTTGCTTCAATGACTTGGGGGGGGGGTTGACGCCTCTGGCAGGCAGAGTCAGTCTGTAGTCTGCACTAGGGCTGGTACCCGTCGTTGCTGTTTATCTGCCGTAATTAGCGTCCATTGCCCAAGCCTCAAGGAAGAATTATACAGTGGATCAAGCAAATTTAACCCCAAAATCCCAATTTTTTGTAATCCCGGAAATACGGGATTCCACGTTTGTCAATCCCGGGATTACGGGATTGAAAAATGTTCCGGGATCCCGGGATTCGGGATCCCGGGATTACATTCTCTAGCGAGAGCGTTCTGAAAATAGGCCTAACACTGCATGGTTTTATCTTTAACAGCCTGTGTTTTCAAATTCAAGTATTACTTGTATAATTGTGGAAATAATCTGCCTATAATTTTTATTAAAGTTTAAATGATAAATTTTACTTTTACATATTTGGGTCCCCGTGCTATGCCTAGAAAAAAATAGGGGTCCCTGACCCAAAAAGTTTGAAAACCACTGTATTAATGCACCTACCGTCCTTCAGCTGGTTTTAAGGGTTCAGAAGCTGTTGGGAAAACTAAAGGTAGGCTGGTCCAATTTTATGAATCCACCCCTTGTTCTATCATTGGTTACCTCTTCGACCAGTCCAGATCTGGTTCAATCCGTGGTTTGAATCAGCTGTGAAGGGGACAGTTAGGCAGGTAGAGTGTCGATATCAAAGGAGTAGATCTGATAAAGATATCGATGCAAATGGGTAAACGTATAATGCGGCAAACAGCTTCAAGACGAAGAGCGAAGTTGCGGAGAGAATATGATTGCCCGAGACTCCATCAGGACGTTAGGTAATTATAATAAATTGTCAAAGTGACCCTTTTCCGCTTACGTATCTCTCAGTCCGTTTTTTCACGAGGAGTTCCTGTCTTCTCTTGATGTCTTTCAGCTCCAAGAAGGTCTCGGATGTTCGGCACATTGACCCTGAAGGCTCAGCTCTTCCGACGTAGGCCTGCTCGACAATCACGTTGTCTATATGAGCATTTAGTGGTCCCATATGCTGGCAGGGGCATCGTTTCGAACAATTCTACTTAGTGACCGAATCGGTCAAGCATTCTGTCTATGCGGCCAAAATCATTCATGCTCGACCCTATCCTGACTTCACTGATGATCTGCTGCCTTTTCTGTTGCGTCTCTGTAAATGGAGTCCTTTAAGAATGGTGTCTTAATTACCCGCCAGTAAGAAGAATGCATTGTACGACCATCACTGAAGAAGCCGGGCATAGACCCTGATATCAAGACATCAACAACTATATAGTCTGTCTCGAATCCAGTGTGGAAATTGTGGAAAAAAGACTGGGGGTTGGGGGCTTGAACATTTATTCGTATTTCACAAACTGATGTCAACGAAATTTGAAAGCAGCTGACTTCAATGTTAACAGTTTTGTAAGCCAGACTCAAATTAAAATCAATTCTTTTGTTGAGAAAATTCAAAAATGCATACATGATATACTATGAAAATGTCTTCTCTGTGTCAGAGAATGCTAAATTACACTGGCACAACTGAGGGGGTTGGAAATGACCCCCCCCCCGGGTGTCCAATGAAGACTTGACTGTGGGGTCCTAAGAAAGACTGGGGCTCTGGGGGTTAAACCCCACAACAATTCCCACTCTGCTCAAATCTTAGCATTTTATGACGAGTCATCTCGAAAATATTAGCTGGACAGATTATGTGCTATGGTGGAGTGCTGCGGAAATATTAATTGGCGGCCTTATGAGGCTGAGTGAAAACCCGAATCGACGTTGAGAAATACTGAGAAATTAGAATCGGCAATAAACGATTAAAAACATATAGACCTAGAGATCGGCTATAATCCAAACAAGTTACAGATAGATTAAAAAGTTACAGATAGATTAAACCTGCTACGACTGAGAAGTTAGGCCTAGTAGCCTATAGATAGGAATTAGATCAAGAACGATAGAGTTTGAGCTCCCAATAACAGATAAGCATTTTTGACCACTAATGCAGTAAATGCAGACTTGGTGAGATGGGAAGATGTCCTTATCCAGAAATCGTATGACTCTAGACTGGGCCCCGATACCATTTGACCAGAATTGAGGTGACGCACCATCATCCATTGAACACCTTCTGCCTCACATTTCGGTATCAGAGGTCGGACGTCAGAGTGGCGCGCTCTGGCGTCATGTTAGTGTAGTCGATGTATGCTGTCGTGATTAGGTAGACGTAGGAGACGGATGACGACTGCGCTGGAGAGGAGAGGATGAGAAGAAGAAGAAGAAGAAGAAGAAGGAAGATAAGATAGGGAAGTCATCGCACGAGTAGCTGCAGCAGCAGAACTGGTAACCTAGACGACGAACCAGTGGATTTCTATGCATCAGTTGTGCGAAATAATCCATTTGCGGTCACCGTTCAGTTGTTTTCGGTGATGATGACTAAAAGGAAACAAACGCAGCCGAAGCGTAACGACGGTAAGAGCAATGGTCTTTGGGAAGAGTAACTACGATTAATTGCACTACGTGTAGACCATTTAGACTCTTTAGACGAAGAAACCAATTTGGCTGTTGCTTTTTCTAGGAAAGTTTTGTTGTATTGAGCGTCTTTCAGTTGGTAGCGTCGTTTAAATTCATCCTTACAATAATTATAATTTCGTAAAAATGATAAGCAAACGAAACTACAGGCTTCAGTCCAAAAGTGGGGGTACGGGTACCCCTCGCAACCCCTTTCCCCCGTTAATTACGCCTATATTAAATATTGAAATGATGTTGTTATTTAAACATTTACACTGAAGAGAACGGTTTTGGAAAGAACTGACCATACCCAAGCATTGCCTAATCCTTTGTTGCACCTATAGGACATAGGTGCAACAAAGGATTAGGCAATGCTTGGGTATACGATCAGTTCTTTCCAAAACCGTTCTCTTCAGTGTAAATGTTTAAATAATAACATCATTTCAATATTTAATATTCATATATGTGCATTGTAATGACAGAGTTATTGTTCATTCAGAAACTGCCTGAAAAGCAATAGGAATTGTGTTCTAGGCCGGAAGAGGCATGTCTCCGACTCCGGGTACCTCCTTCCAGCTAAACTTCATGGATAATATTTGAAGGATTGCTGAATTCCACCCATCACTGTTCAACCCTAGGGCCTATGTTTTCATCTATTTTAATTTGTCATCTAATTCTTAATGTTCATTTTCCAACTATTTCAAAAGGAACAGGAGGTAACAAGGTAAAAAGTATATGATGTGTATATATGTATCAAAGTAAGTAAGTTAGTAAGTATACTCTTTATTAACCAATTGCTGTTCACACTTTGGTGTACAGACATCAGTATGAATGTATTTATCTATATTTATATATGCATATACACACATATATATGTATGGTTATTTTGGCTTATTATACTGTACTTATACTGCATGCATGCATACATACATACATATATATACATACACACATATATTCATACATCTATAACTTGATGACTTCTGTTCACATTTTCTTCAGCACTTGTGTCATTTGAAAGCCTTATCATCATCGCCCTAGACTCCGACTTTGTCCAAGTGTACTATGGCACTCGATCTTTCTTTCACTGTCTCACTTTTCCCAGAATTTCCAATCACTGCTGGAATTCCTGTCTTCTGCGCTTTTTGAGCATATTATAACTCGTTTGGTCAAATAGTGACATTGGACAGTGTTTATTAAAGCTTTTACAATATCTGCATTACGTCACTTTCCCAGCTGCGATTGTTCGCTTGATCTCCGGAAAACTTGGTCCAACTCCTCTGCATTCAACAGTAGACATTTTCTGAGTCAGATTTTCTTGTCTGCCAATGATGCCTCTATTGCTGAGGTTTTTTTTCATCATAAGACACCTTACATGTGCTTTCCATCAGGGTGTGCTCAATATTGTAGTGGTTAGCGTGCTGGACTGTCAATCGAGTGGTCGGGAGTTCAAATCCCAGCCAGGGCAGAAATTTGGTTCGAGATTTCTGTTCGACTTGCACCCCCTAGCCAACTCAGTTATGATGAGTGCACTGACCGTACACTGTCGGTGGGAAGATGAGACGGCGAGGGAGAGGACTGGCCAGCCACCCTAATATGCCGAGGCCAAGAAAATGAAGTTGCTAACACTTCATACCCATGACTGCTTCAGGGCTAGCTTAAGGAACTGCTCTTCTTCTAGGTCAAATGAATAATTTCCTGCAGCTGGAGCAGGAAGGAAAGTGGGAATCGAAGCAAAGCATCCTTAAAGCAGGGTGGCATTGGCTACTCGCTGTGCTGAGTGCAGATGATTTGACATTGCCCAACAACTTATGGGGGTATGTGAGATATATTTCCGTGTACGTTAGAAGTAGGCATGGAACCAGACAGATTATTTTCAACCTACTTAGAGCGACTAAGAAGCATAGTGTCAAGTGTAGTAAAGTATCAACTTGTAACATGCTATAATCATAGATGATTATTTGGAGTTCAGTTTAACTTTTGACAAGAACAGAAATGTGGAAATGGGAAGACAGAGGTAACCATCATTAAGCTTGCTGTAGATGGAACTGCATGATGCAGTGGGGGTTGGGTAGGGGTGGGGTGGGATGATGAGTGAGTTGAACTGGGGTCTGAATGGCTAACACATCTGCTTCTCTCCTGTAACCTGACTTAAAATTCAGGGTCTGCTGTGTGCATCACATAGACACATACATCCATAGATACACATACACATACAATTGTACATGCATATCTAAATAAATGTACGTATTTATGTGCGTACATGCCAACGCTGCATATACACATGTGCATACAGACAATCACTCTCTGCTCCATATTCAAACAATACTATTTTTAGGCTGACTTAGGTAAAATTGCAGATGAGTACTTTCACTTAAGTACTTAAAGTTAGAGTTATTTTTCTTAAGTACTTTGGCCTAGGAATTTGAGCAGCACCGTCTGTAATATTAATGGAAGGAAACGTCGACCTTTAGTTTTAACTTGAAGGACTTGAGCAGAGGTGGCGCTACACCAGGGCGAGCCAGGGCAAATGCCCTGGTAAAAAAGCCTTTGCCCTGGTCATTGCCCTGCCAGAATTTTTGCCCTGCCCACAATTTGTTTGGGGCATAAATCGCCACTGCATTGGTTATTTGTATGACTGCCCTGGCCATGCCCCGGTTTAAAAAAATGTCTGGCGCCGCCACTGGACTTGAGTTCATTTATTTTGTATGGAAATGTTCTCTGAGATGTTTTGAGTTTGATGCTTGTTTGCTGTGCTGTGCCATTATAAGAAAACTTAAAGACTAAAAACAGTTGATGGTTGATCATTTGAATTTGACTAATTTTTCATTGTGCTAATTTGCACATAGATAAGTGGAAGCACAAATTTGCTGGTAATGATGAATATCTGTGAATAGTTGCTAGTAATTGTATTGGAGCTGCAAGTAATCACAGTGTGTATGTGAAGACGCATTTAGTATAACAATAATAATAATATTTATTCTTTAATTAAGCGCCTGCAAACGCACTGCGCTGTACATGTACATGTTATGCGATAAACCTTAACTACTAACAGAACAGACAGCCTGCAATACACGGCGCAAATTGCAGCCTACAAAGCATGTCCGCCTATGGGACTCGATCTCTGTACCTCTCGCACTCTACGCCAGATGTTATCCAATGCGCCATCTCTGGTTGCTCTTGTGATGTTGTATTAGCAATTCTCTTATTAGGTTCTTGTGCTGCTCAATCAGCAGAGCCAATCAGGAGATTATTTTCTGCTGATTGACTAAGCAGATGAGTTTAGCTGTGTCTTTCTCAGTGAACAGTGGTAAACTAGAGAAGTGCTAAACCTGTCTGTGTTTTAATTCATGCATAGCTTAATTAGTGCAAGATGAATAAGTTTAATATATTATCTATGTGGTGGTCATTGCTGTTATGAGTGAAGGAAGCAGTTCTTTATGATCGCATCTGAATATCTTAGCTGAACTTATTATGGGAATTATTGATAATTATCTTATCCTCTGGATCAAAAGGTCCTGGTTTAATCATTCCCTGCTATCCTCACAGAAGGCTTTGCTCATTATGAGGGCATCGGGTGCAGTCTGATCAGTTTGCTAATAATTACCGGTATACTGGCGCACACATAAAACACCCCAAACTAGTGTTGGAGGGTCAACAGGTTCTTTCGGCATAATCTGATGGAAGCCTTGTACAGGACCTGGTGGGGGTTGGGGTTGGGTTGAGTCTGCAATCTGTGAGAGGAACTGGCAATAGTTGGTGGGGGAAACTCGCAGGTAGGCTGAGACTGCTTCTGCTTTGTAATGTTTCATCATCAGTTCCTGACACCAGCCATTTGGCGGCGATGGGTACGAATAAATGATCTACGTTGTCCTCGGTCATTTGTCAAGTCTATTGCCCCCCCCTTAGTGTGAGTCCAAGTGATGTTATATCCTCTTTTATAATGTCTACCCAGCGTCTTCTTGGTCTGCCTTTGTGTCTTTTTCCTTCAAACCTTGCTTGTTGTGCACTGTGTGGGATTCAGTCAACTGGCATTCTCTCTACGTGTAAAAACCATCAGAGTCTTTGTAATGTTTAGCTACAGCATAGCTGCATAAGGAGCCAGACTGTATATATGCGTGTATGTATGTTTCTACGTATTTACATGGGGACACGGGGATGAGGATAACGATCTATGCTTGTAATCAAGTAGGCCTATTGGGCGCAGTCGACAAAGGTCACACAGTCCTTGCATCCTCTGCCAAGCTGGCAGAGGATGCAAGGACTGTGTGACCTTTGTTCAACAAACAATGTTCAACAAACATTTTCAAACTGTTTCAAATTGCACTTCTTCACATCAGTTAGCAAGCTGCTAACTGATGTGAAATGTTTGTTGAACATTGTTGAACAGAATCAAACATACAGTGTGTATGTCCAGTGGGAAATGTTTCCAAAAACAAACAACAAACAACATACCTTCTCAAGTCCAAGACATGAGAAGGCATGATGGGCTTGAGTTGATTTGCAGAAGCGCGACACCTGCATATCTCCATGAGCATTCGCTGAGCTGGTTGACTCGATACTGGAAAATAGAGGTTGTTGATGCATGCTGGTGAGGTGCTGACCAATGGGGTGGGGGCCAGTAGAATGTGTCCCTCATTTAATCCGATGTATGAGAGAACTTCGGTGAATGGCCCGTAATCGGGCAGTGCAGTTGAGGATTGATTGAAGCTGACACATTCGGGACTGTGGTGTGCCTACAAGGATGGAATTACAATAGTCAAACAGTGTGAGAATAAACAAATGTTTGAGTGCTTTTGTGGAACTAAACAACAGATTGCTTTGTGTGACCTGTACCAGATGCACTTGGTAATAGCAGGACCTGCAGAGAGAGAGATCACTTGATCGGTCATGGATAGTTCTTTGTCCAGGAGTGCACCCAGATAGTGGATGACAAGGTGTTGATTCCAATCAGGCAATCATGACTTTGTTGCTTGTTTGTCAATCTTCGGAGTTGCTTTTGCAATTCCGGAGTCCCCGGAGTCAGTCGCTAAGGAATTACCAACTGACTTGATGAGTTAGCTACTGACTTAGTGACTTAGTCGATTTGCCGTATGCTATAGACGTTGAAACCAACGTATATTCAATGCTACGTTTGCCTGTACGAAGACTGTGAACAGACGCCATTTTCAATTAAAACGATTCTGTGATGTCATGCAAAGTTACACTCGGGCAGGTAATAGGTAAGAATAATGGTGACCTGATATCGACTGATTATTAGACCGTTAGTCTGTTGTGCTGTGACTTATACCTTATAAGCAAGTGTTGCTCGTGTCCTGCTGCTCATGTCTTCCTCAAACATCGAAACTCAGAGATGAGATTAAAACAATAAGCAATATATTAACATAAACAAAGTCACTATCAGTCAATAGCTTAGCAACTGGTTTCAACTTGAGGACTTAGCGTCAGTGGATTAGTTTGGATGTGCCTTGCCAGATGTACTTCATATTCATCCGGTTATACAGGAGCCAATAGGAAGACATCTATGACTGTACTTCTGTTACAATAGCATAAACAGTGCACAGACAAGTGTGTTGGATGGGTAGCAAACTCTGTACAGTTGAATGTCACTGGTGTACCTGTGCTCCAGATTAGTGATGATCAAAGTTGTCTGTGTACAATATGTACAATACAGTAGCGTCCCAAGTGCTGAGCCCTTTGTTACACTGAAGAAACCATCTGAGCCATAAAGTGCCTAAGCGGTTCCAGAGATCCATATGAAGTGCTGAGATGCTTGATTAGTATACAGGTATTATGATCAACTGTATCAAACGCCACACTCACATCAAAGAAAACAAACAGCGTGACAAGAAACAGAATCAGTGGCATTGCAGATGTTCTGTGACGTGAGTTTGAGCAGAACTGTCACCATAGAATGTCCCTTCCTCAAGATCAACAGCTTCAGCATAAGGTTACACTCGGGCAGTTGGTTGTGTACCATCCGCTGATCTACATTCTACAGGATTTATTGAAATGTTTCATCTGCACATTGTCTCAGACTGAGCTCTTCCTTTCTTTCTTCTTATATCTTTAGTTTCTTCAGTTTGAGCAGAAACCTTACCAGTACTCAATTTCCTGCCTCAGATGGAACTGCAGAGCTCTTTAGACAGACTAGATACACACGTGCATGTAGGTGAATTAAAATAAATAAATCAGTAGGTAGCTTTTATGTGTTTCTGAAAACTACATGCCATTGGTCAATGTCAGTGCAGTGTGCAAATTACTGAAAATGGGCTGAAAATGAAAAGGCTTTTTCTTCACACATAGTTATGTTGTCATGCCTTTGGATTGAACCATAAAAACCATAAGCATCCGTAGTCAGTGATGCCTAAGGATGATGGGTCTGAGCAATGGTTCATTTCTATAAATGGCCATCTCTTGCAGCCGTTAGGTTGGAAGTTTTTCTGATGATATTCCATTTTATAGATTTCTGTTTGTTTTTGGTATATAAAGAGAATTGTATGATCCGGTATATGAGACGGATAAATGTGTTTTGAGTAGTGAAATCTAGGACATTGCAGGAGACAGACCTTGAAGAGGTCCTGATGAGCTGTTGTATACATGTACAGGCATGTACAGACATGTAGGTATTTGTTTATGTATTTCTACTGAGTTGTTATCTTAATTAAATTTGTATAGATATTTCATTGCAAAGGCTCTAAACTGAATTCAACCCTAGCACCACGAAATAAATGCTGGACAGGTATTCATCAGTAATTGACTGGTTCCTGAACAGTTGAAAATGATGGGTGTTTAGCCAACGACCCTGGTGCTTGCTATTGCATGAGAAATGTGATCAGTTGGGTCACTTTGGTTGAAGAGGAATGAGAAACAATGTCATTGATGATGTTTCTGGTTATATGGTGATGAGAAACATTGAAGGTGATGATTATGGTGTCATGAGTAGACACTATTCTAATCAGCGGTGGTGTGGGTGCTGGTGTTGGTGTGTTGGGGTGTGGGTGCATTGGTGGTTGTGGTGTGGATGGTGGTGTTGGTGGTTGTGGTGTGAGTGGTGTGAGTGGTGGTTGTGGTGTGGGTGGTGGCGTTGGTGGTGGTGGTTGTGGTGTGGATGGTGGTGTTGGTGGTTGTGGTGTGGATGGTGGTGGTGGTGGTGGTGGTGGTGGTGGTGATTGTGGTGGTGTTGGTGGTTTTGGTGTGGACGGTGGTGGTGGTTGTGGTGTGGGTGGTGGTGTTGGTGGTTGTGGTGTGGGTGGTGGTATTGGTGGTTGTGGTTGTGGTGGTGGTGGTGGTGGTGGTCACCTTATATGGCCAAGCAGTTGTCTGTGAGTTGCTATTGTTATCTTGGCAATCAATGAGATTTAATCATGAGATTAAATTAGTTGAAGGATTGGATCTGGTTCATTTAGAGCACGTGCTCAACTGCTGTGCACTAAACTAAAAGAATAAATTCTATCAGAGGATAATGGGTCTACACTGCCTGAGAACATCTAGGAACATCATATGGTCTTCTGCTGATAAGCTGTTTTCTTTCATGTCTTGGCCAACTGCCAATTCAGATTAAGCAAAATTCCTGATGATGTTTACCAGTTTACTAATGCAGCTCTTCCAGATAAATGATGTTTTGACAAACAAACAAGCACATGGGTTGGCGATGTTTTATTAACGCTTTAACGATGAGAGTCTACTAACAGCATCTGGGAAACCAATGCAGCTCATCGTTAAACTGTTAATAATTCAAATACAGTGATTGTTGTTTGTTAGGTGCTGTTTATTTAAAATATTGAACTGTTATTTTCATATCTGGATGTCATATCTCTGTCAACTTTCGATAGGAATCCGTTAACTGTGCATTGTTTTTCTAACTGATGCAATATTCTAGTTCTTAATGACATTTCACACCAGATAGACGAGAGCGCTCCCAACTTGTTCTCTGATTAGTTTGCGCTTTGAGTGGTGCTATATAAATGTTCATTTACAATTACTATTACAGTTACAATCTGGGCAACTAGCTTAGTTTCTTTGTGTATTGTTTTCCACCGTTGTTTGTTGCAAATGTGTTTTGGCTTCAATTCTAACATTGGAAATTGTCCAGATGTTCTGACATTCTATTCAAAAGTGCTACTTTCTTTGATGACATGCATTTTGAATACTCTGTAATATTTGTGATGAATTTGTTCTAATACTGAGTCACCTTCTTGTTCTGCTGCTTCTCCTTTCTTTTTACTTCTTCCTTTCCTTCTCCTTCTCCTCCTCGTCGTCTTCCTCCTCCTCCTTTTGATTCTTTTGGTTGCCCGTACTGGTCCCTCCCACTCTAAGATCCATGCAAGCTGTGACAACAAAGCTGGAGACTGGCAATTAGTTGCTTAATGATGAACCTGTGTGACTTGCAGTGGCAAATGTTTGCTAGTCTTGGCATGGCTGCACAGGTCATCCGTCTGCTACCTGGTGCAAGGCAATTCATTTCTCTTTATGGCCAATAAATTTCCTCTGCATTGGGACATTTGTTGTCTATTAGAGGAGACTATAAGGCAAAGCACTGAGACACAATAATTGTTATCTCAGAGACTCTTGTAAGGGAATATTGTCAATTTGGCTGCTGAAGTTGAACCAGCTTTAGATTTACCAGATGTACTCAGCCAGGGTTTCAGAATCCTACATTCCTATTATTAGTCCAAAGTCAGATCAGTCATACTGGATTTGCAACATTAATGATGATGATGATGATGATGATGATGATGATGATGATGATGATGATGATGATGATGATGATGATGATGATGATGATGATGATGATGATGATGATGATGATGATGATGATGATGATGATGATGATGATGATGATGATGATGATGATGATGATGATGATGATGATGATGATGATGATGATGATGATGATGATGATGATGATGATGATGATGATGATGATGATGATGATGATGTTAAAACGTCTAAAGATACTGAGAATTTGTGGGGTAGTTGGTAGCATTCATTGTAAATTTAATCAAAAAATAATGTTACTGCAAGAAACTATTTGTTAATTCGTGTTTTTTACTCTTAAGCTTGTGCTGCATTTGGTGGCACATAACTGGGTTTCATTGCAGCCCTCAGTCCACTGGTCATTAGCGACACCAACTTTAGCTGGGTAGCAATGATGGAGATCACAGCAAGAATGCTGATCCATTGCCCCACAGTTCATCATTACAACTGAGGAAGCATAGCATTGTTTTCAAGGAGAGATCTTCAGAACGGCCATTGTGTCTTTTCCTCATGGTTGTCTACAATATCATGGAGTGAATGGAGTTCCAGGCTCCACTCGAACAATATGAAGAATCTGGTGATTCAGATCATAGCTGATCACAAGATTGAATCCATTGATGCAGCAAGGCATGCATGTTGGATGGAAACAAGAAAATATAAAATCTAGTTGGAAATGCTTCGATTTTAATTGCTGCCTATGAGCCACTCGGAAACCATCGCTCGCAACTTGTCCTTTTGTAGCAGTACTCAACACATTTACAAGTCATCTCATCTGGTGGACAACCTTCACCTGAGAGGACATCAGTGTCTGGTTCAAGCTGAGGCAAGAATTCTGCATTCAGCAGGCAAAAGGTAATAGTCGTGAGGAATTTACGATTACTGAGCATCTGATTGTAAATGTGAATTTAGGAACTGCTGCAAGCGTTGACATGTTGCCTGAGTTTCTAAGACAGCTTAGTCTCAGGGAAATGGAATGGTTTGGAACATTCTATGCATGGATCATCCGAGAAGAGAAGCCTTCTAAAACATGGCATCAGACAAACATTATTGCCATCCCAATACGAAGCAAGGACCTTTATCACCCTATATTCTTGCTCTCCATAAGTTTCAAGCTTAATACTCCAGTGGATTATTTAGACCAGTCTCAGAAAGTGCTATCAGAGTTGATCATGCTTCTGGCCAGGACGAAGCACTTGCAGTCAAGTCTTTGCTTTGACAACATTCATTGAAGAAAGGATTTTAGCAAGATCTAAAACCTGGATCCATTTTCTTTGACCTAACAGAGCAGCGTTAGACACAGTCTGTCATGTGGGTCCATTGCTCTCCAGTGTTCTAACAGCAGCGTTAGACACAGTCTGTCATGTGGGTCCATTGCTCTCCAGTGTTCTAACAGCAGCGTTAGACACAGTCTGTCATGTGGGTCCATTGCTCTCCAGTGTTCTAACAGCAGCGTTAGACACAGTCTGTCATGTGGGTCCATTGCTCTCCAGTGTTCTAACAGCAGCGTTAGACACAGTCTGTCATGTGGGTCCATTGCTCTCCAGTGTTCTAACAGCAGCGTTAGACACAGTCTGTCATGTGGGTCCATTGCTCTCCAGTGTTCTAACAGCAGCGTTAGACACAGTCTGTCATGTGGGTCCATTGCTCTCCAGTGTTCTAACAGCAGCGTTAGACACAGTCTGTCATGTGGGTCCATTGCTCTCCAGTGTTCTAACAGCAGCGTTAGACACAGTCTGTCATGTGGGTCCATTGCTCTCCAGTGTTCTAACAGCAGCGTTAGACACAGTCTGTCATGTGGGTCCATTGCTCTCCAGTGTTCTAACAGCAGCGTTAGACACAGTCTGTCATGTGGGTCCATTGCTCTCCAGTGTTCTAACAGCAGCGTTAGACACAGTCTGTCATGTGGGTCCATTGCTCTCCAGTGTTCTAACAGCAGCGTTAGACACAGTCTGTCATGTGGGTCCATTGCTCTCCAGTGTTCGACTGCAATGAGTGGTAGAGATCACTGACATCTGAACTGTTTATTTCAACCACACTGATTCCAAAATGTCATATCTTGCATAATTATAAGTGAGACTTTGAAGGATTTGTGCAAATACTTACTTGAAATATTGATTTATGTAAAAATGCAACATGTCTGAAATTGAATACCCCGGTAGACCCTTTCACTGTGGTGCATGGAACTGAGCAAATACCAAATACATTATGTAAAATTTGACAGAATCCTATTATCGTATTTCATAGTTAATCATTGGCTTTCCAGATAGTTGAAAGCCAGGGACTGTGTCCTAGACAAGTTTATAAGGAAGGGTTTTGTTCTTAGCTCTCTGCTGTATGCCTTATGCAGCTGGCCTGGCCTTCTGATGATACCAAGTAAAGGCTTATCCGCATTGCTTGCTGTAGCTACAATACAAGCAGGCTATGGTGGCACTTTTGGTGCATCCAAAACACAGTTAATATACGGCAGCTATGGCAGAGACTCGCTTCCCTCACTTTATATTCTCTGCATCTGTGCACAATCTTGGAGTTGTCATTGATAAGGAACTCACCTTCTCTTAGTGTGTAAATTTCGTATGTTGCAGTAGCTTCTCTGGTTTGCTGACAGCATACAATTCTTGTTGTTGGTGTGAATACCATGTTAGGTTTCAGGCGACAACTAGAAGACATGAGCCAGGTTGTATGTGCCAGTTGTCTGACATATGAGACTTCGGGTCCACTGAACATTAACAATGGTTGTCACACTGAACACAAAAACGTGCACAATCTCTGTGGCAAAAATGCTGCAAAATATTTACTTGGATACCAAAAATGACTATGAGCATACCAAAATCCAGCAAACATTGCAAAAAGAACTGCTGTAGGCAGTAACTGTTCTGATTTTGTTAAAGGACCAGTTTTACTTTGGTTACAAATTGATATTTCGTGATACATTTTAGTAACATTAAGTTGATATTGCCACAGATAACAAATGGCATATTCATAATATCTGTTCAGAGTTTTATTTCCAGCAGCTAACCGTATTAAGCAGCAGTGCATTGTTATGTTTGTAACTTCTTTATTGTATTTTTGGTTTACATTTCCATCCGCATCACCAATTTATTCATCAGATTTGATCGAAGGTTTACGTTTCGTGCAAGTAATCACAATTTATGGCGTTCTCTCTGATGGTTTGCAACAAATTTACTGTGCATAGATTGTCAGGGTTAATGTTGTGACTGTTCCTGCGTGCAGCATAACTCAGTGGTGGCTGCTCTGGTTCTATGGGACCCGATGGATTTTTATATAACGGCGGCCAGCAGTTTCCATAAATCAGCCAGAATGTGTCTCCGCTTCTAGGAACTCTGGTCAAAATCCAACATGTGATTAACTGGGAACAAATTTATGATAGGTGCAGCAGCAGCGCTCACCAGCGAAACATCAGCTGCTGACTGAACGAGTGAGGAGGAGCGGGCAAGGCAGCTGAGCTTTGACCCTTCCAG
This sequence comes from Allolobophora icterica, assembly GCA_963556255.1. NCBI lineage: Eukaryota > Metazoa > Annelida > Clitellata > Crassiclitellata > Lumbricidae > Allolobophora > Allolobophora icterica. Next base: position 4,357,345 of record OY744615.1, on the reverse strand, counting down.
TTACATGGAAATGCCACAGACTGAGTGCTTTGCTGATGATAATGACGTATGATAGCATCTTTGACTCTGACTTTGTTGGCCTTGAGTTCAATTTAAGAGTTGAGTCACGGACTCACGGTCCACTGATTACTGTAATTGAATTGATGGGGTAGAAGTGAACTATCGAACAGATTTTGCTTATGTGGTGCATGATGAGTGCTACTTTTGGGACTGGCTTCTTTACTTTGACCTTGCAAAAGTTTTTTGAAACACTTCAAAGGCTTTCTTAGTTAGTTTTTCCTTTGTAGTATGTTTTTGCTGTTTTAGTGATCTCGTCTGGAGAGCAGTTAAGAAATGAAGTAATTGTTGTGCAGCTGGGTATGCAGTTTAGGCCTACTTTATATTTTCACTGTGTAGGATCATTTCGTCAAGTGAAACATATTTGACTGAGACTTTATGTGTAGAGTTTTCAGATGACATGTGAAATTGATTAAGTTCTAATAGAAATTCTGTGATTTATGAATAAATACTCTTTAACTTTCTCTCTCTTATGTTCATTGTTAAAATGTGTTCTATATACTTAGTCAATGTGGAGTGGCACAGTGGCAGATAACTGATAGGATTTGAATCCAAGGCTGAAATACATTTGACAGTGGGCATCAGTTGAAATGATCAGCCCATGTAACCAATAGGAGGAAGTCGTTTAGTGGTTGGATTGTTTGTTGCTTTTATACTTTCTTTTAGGATTACAGTTGAAGGAGGAGTTACAATGAGCAAGTCATTATCATCTTTTGATCAGCACTGTTAAACAGTACTAAGTAGAGCTGTACCGAATAGTGATTATCACTATTTGGGCCGAATACGAATAATTGGACCAACTATTCGGCCGAATACGAATACGAATAGTGTACAAAATAGGTCTACCAACACATTCAAAATTTCAAATGTAAGCAAAAGTTTCAGTTCAGTAAATTTAATCCATAAACTAAAAGTGAACAGTTAACTACTTGTAATTTTTGCATTCTTCTGCCAGTCTGTGTAAACTAGGAATGGAACTAATTTAACTAAACTAAGAAATTGTCACTTACTTAGCATTCACTCCACTCGCTATAACAGCCGAAACAGATGTCACGTGACCACTATTCGTATTCGGTCCGACCGCTACTATTCGGCCGAATACCGAATAGCTATTTGGCCCACTATTCGGCCACGAAGCGAATACGAAGCGAATATTCGGTACAGCCCTAGTACTAAGCAATCATCATCTCTGATTTCCAGTCACCAGCACTGATTATTTGATGTCACATGATTGGCAAATTCCAAAGTTGTGGAACAACCGTATTCAGTTGGACTAGCAAGATTCCATGTCATCCACATGGCAATTCTGACATTGCTGCCGTTAGAAGGTTTTTTGTATTTCAGCCTAGATAACTGTCTTGCAAGATGTAGGTGGCACTCCTTACCATCTGATGTTTAGGAGACAGTGTCAGACAGTTCAACAACTTATAGCATGTGCAAAATCCACCTACTCACGGCATCTTTAAAATCCACCTACTCATAGCATCTGCAAAATCCCTCTACTTATAGCATCTGCAAAATCCATCTACTCATAGCATCTGTAAAATCCATCTACTCATAGCATCTGCAAAATCCATCTACTTATAGCATCTGCAAAATCCATCTACTCATAGCATATGCAAAATCCACTTACTCATACCATCTGCAAAATCCATCTACTCATAGCATCTGCAAAATCCATCTACTCATAGCATCTGCAAAATCCATCTACTCACAGCATCTGCAAAATCCACATACTCGTAGCATCTGATAAATCTACTTACAGCATCTGCAAAATCCACATACTCATAGCATCTGTAAAATCCATCTACTATTAGCATCTGCAAAATCCATCTACTCACAGCATCTGCAAAATCCACATACTCATAGCATCTGAAAAATCCACTTACTCATGGCATCTGCAAAATCCACCTACTCATGGCATATGCAAAATCCACGTACTCATAGCATCTGCAAAATCCACTTACTCATAACATCTGCAGAATCCATCTACTCATAACATCTGCAAAATCTACCTACTCATAGCATCTGCAAATCCATCTGCAAAATCATATACAGTGAAAGCAGAGACCCAAGTTCCATTACACAGAAACATGTGTGGTTTTGATCTGTGTGCTTGTGTCAAACTTCTGCCTTCCTGAGAGCAGAGGTTTTCAGCATGTGCCTTTTCCATAGTGGTGGAGCTATCCATTTGATGTAGACTTCAGATATGTTCTCCAGTTGTTTCCATGGGTACTGGAAAAGCATTCATAGCATCTGCAAAATCCACCTACTCATAGCATCTGCAAAGTCCACCTACTCATAGCATCTGCAAAGTCCACCTACTCATAGCATCTGCAAAGTCCACCTACTCATAGCATCTGCAAAGTCCACCTACTCATAGCATCTGCAAAGTCCACCTACTCATAGCATCTGCATCATAATTCAGAATTAGATTTAAACTGGCCTGTTTGACATATAAAACCCTCACAACGTGCACTTCAACCACTACTCTCTCCTTACATCCCGCCACACAGTCTGCGGTTTTGGGTCTTTTGGTTGAGCCTAGATGTAGCACTGCCATGGGCTCTCATGCATTTCATGTTGCAGCCCCAAGGAATGGAACAGACTACCAATGTTTATCCATTGCTCGACTTCTTCTTTCAAGAAACGCCTCAAAACTCACTATTTCTCACTGGCTTTCAAACATATGGATATCTAATTGCTCTTTACCTGCCGACTGACTAACCATGCCTTAGATTCGCATTTCTGTGTGACTTTGTGCACGTTAAAAATGTTTTTAATAATAATAATAATAATCTGCAAAATCCATCTACTCGTACCATCTGCAAAATCCACGTACTCATAGCATCTACAAAATCCATCTACTCATTGCATCTGCAAAATCCATGTACTCATAGCATCTACAAAATCCATCTACTCATTGCATCTGCAAAATCCATCTACTCATACCATCTGCAAAATCCATCTACTCATAGCATCTGCAAAATCCATCTACTCATAGCATCTGCAAAATCCACGTACTCATAGCATCTACAAAATCCATCTACTCATTGCATCTACAATACCCATGTACTCATAGCATCTGCAAAATCCATCTACTTATAGCATATGCAAAATCCATCTACTCATAGCATCTGCAAAATCCACGTACTCGTAGCATCTGCAAAATACACGTACCCATAGCATCTGCAAAATCCATCTACTCATAGCATCTGCAAAATCCATCTACTCATAGCATCTGCAAAATCCATCTACTCATAGCATCTGCAAAATCCATCTACTCATACCATCTGCAAAATCCATCTACTCATAACATCTGCAAAATCCACGTACTCTTAGCATCCGCAAAATCCATCTACTCATAGCTTCTGCAAAATCCATCTACTCATACCATCTGCAAAATCCATCTACTCATAACATCTGCAAAATCCACGTACTCTTAGCATCTGCAAATCCATCTACTCATACCATCTGCAAAATCCATCTACTCATAATATCTGCAAAATCCACGTACTCTTAGCATCTGCAAAATCCACGTACTCTTAGCATCTGCAAAATCCATCTACTCTTAGCATCTGCAAAATCCACCTATGTCTTCGAAAAATCTTCCTATAATAATTATACATACTGTTTCAGTTGATTCAGCTGAACTCACATTTTGGCTTAGCTTAAGTCTCATTTTTTGGGATCATTTAGACAGCCATGCAAGAGGTGATCTTCGGAGATGCTGAGAAGGTGCTATATAAATATTTTGTTACATGAAATTCTACAACCTATCTAACCTTGAGGGCACAGTGGCATGTAATCAACAAGATTTTGCACCTCCATAGGAATTATATCTAACTGTATATCTATAATAAAATTACTCAGATATAGGCCTATGTGGCTTAATTTACAGCAGACTGATCGAACTGCTTTGACAGTTTTGATACTGATTTACAAGGTCAGGTCACATGTCACATAGTATTGCAACTTGTGAGATCAGAAACTTAACAATTTTGACACACTGTAAACTGCTAAAGCAAAAAGACCAACAGATTTTTGAACACTTATGAATTGAAGAGAATGCCAAAAAATATGTCACCAGCAATGTGATTTGCCAAGTCTAGTCCTCCATTTGTATCAGGAAGTGTTGTTTGATCTTTTTCATACCTTTATTGCACTAGAATGAATTTGAAGCAATGTTTGAAACTTAACGCAGCTGAAATTATAGGACGCACAACAACAGTAATATTATTTTCTGACCTAAACAAAAGCTGTACAAGATTCAAATTTCATAAAATCAGGTCTAACACTTCTATTGATATAAATTTTCAAATCTTCGACAACTGAAAGTTTCTCGAAATGCCTTCTGATTGTGGGATCACGAAATCCGTCGTATCTCAGCAATAAAATTCTTAAAATGTTTTGAATTTTCAATTTTTCATGCAGTACATCTTGCAATGTCATGTGGTTAAACTTTGAGTCAATTCTGAGATGTCGATGTTGATGCTGCTCAGTTGAGTTGAGCTTTACGATCCTATTTTGCAATTCCTGCAGATGCCCTTAAGTCAATAAGTTTCTGATATCGTTTTTAAGCCATCTGGAATTGCTGGTGCAATATCGAATGGCGGCTGTCGGCTGCTACGGCTGCTGGTTCAATGTAGACTTGCATCAGTCGGCTCCATCCTGTGGAATAATTTCTTTGTACTAACTTCACCTGACAGTCATTAGTCTGTGTTTGCTGATCAAGCGGTGATGCCAAAGAACAAACGCTGTCACTGTGACATGACACTGACTATCCGAGTGGCACGATCAATAATTTTATTACATGCCTTGCCGCTGCTTTCTTCACCTCCCATATATCACTGAAAGTAATTCTCCTGCTTCACACACACATACACAGACACACACAAACAGACACACACACGCATAGTTGCATTGAATTTTTATATTGTTTCTAAAAGAATGATGTTAGAATTGAAGTCTGTAGGCAGAAGTATGTAAGAGAAATAGAAAGAAACAAAAGATGTTGAATTTTTTTAAATTTGGATGGATCTTTTGTTGAAAGACAAATAAAAGAATGTGGGTTTTTAGCTGAACGATGCCAGAAAATTTGGGTCTTTGGCTTAAAATTGCCAAACAATTTGGGTCTTTAGCTGAAAAGTGACAAACAATTTGGGTTTTTAGCTTAAAAGTGCCCAAAAATTTGGTCTATAACTGAAAAGTGCCAAACAATGTGGGTCTTTAGCTGAAAGTGCCAAACAATTTGTGTTTTTAGCTGAAAAGTGACAAACAATTTGTTTCTTTAGCTGTAAAGTGCCAAACAATTTGGGTCTTTTGAAGGCTGAAAAGTGCTAGACAATTTGTTTCTTTAGCTGTAAAGTGCCAAACAATTTGGGTCTTTAGCTGAAAGTGCCAAACAATTTGTGTTTTTAACTAAAAAGAGCCAAACAATTTGTTTATTTAGCTGAAAAGTGCCAAACAATTTATTCTTTAACTGAAAAGTGCTAAACAATTTGTTTCTTTAGCTGAAAAGTGCCAAACAATTTGGGTCTTTTGAAGGCTGAAAAGTGCTAGACAATATGTTTCTTTAGCTGTAAAGTGCCAAACAATTTGGGTCTTTAGCTGAAAAGTGCCAAACAATTTGGGTCTTTAGGCTGAAAAGTGCCAAACAATTTGGGTCTTTAGCTGGAAAGTGCTAAACAATGTTTCTTTAGCTGAAAAGTGCCAAACAATTTGGGTCTTTAGTTGAAAAGTGCAAACAATTTGGGTCAGTAGTGGAACTTTGCCAAAGAATTCGTATCTGTGGCTTAAGGTTTCATGAGAATTTGAGTCTTTAGCTGAAAAGGCATTTGGGTTGTTAGCTGAAAGATGGAAGAGAATTGTAGTTATAGATGGTACAGATTCATCTATCCCCTCCTCCTCTATCCTCGAGAGGGGAATAGATGAATGGAAAGTTGATAACACTCTTGCTTGAAGTGCATAAGATTTTGAAAGATGCGGTTTGATACCCAGAAGCTCCCTATATGTTGACTCAGCCTTCAACTCTGTAGGGGGCAGCTGTAAAATGAGCAGGCTGCCAAGACATGTGTTCTACAAGATCTTGATAATTATACTGTCATGTGTTTCAATGTTACTTACTGTGGTTTTTGTGTGAGCTTGTCAATAAACATGGATATATTATCAGTGACCAAATGGCAAAAGACGTTGGCTTTTCATGTGCATGGCATCGGTTTGAATGATGACGCTATAGAAGTCATCAGATTGGGTCTGTAGGTTGACCTCCAGCCTTCATGTAACTCACAAAAGTCAACACTGGTTGACTTTTGTGAGTTACTTATCAATGTTTAATCTCCTCAGATCGAAAGCCAAGCTAAACTGTGTTTATTTTATGTAAATATTGCTCTAACACTTTAATGACAAGAGTGTACTAATACGGACTTGGAAACCAATGCAGCTCGTCATCAGTTAAGCGCCAGACATTTTGTGTAACCAGGGCAGTCATACGAGTAACCAGTGCAGAGGGCAATTTATGCCTCGAAAAAAATTCTGGGCAGGGCAAAAATTCTGGCAGGGCAACGACAAGGGCAAAGGCTTTTTTACAATGGCATTTGCCATGGCTCGCCCTGGTGTAGTGCTGCCACTGCTTCTCATTAAAGTGTTAAATTCTGCTGCTGAAAAGTCTAATATTGACCAGTTCTAACAGTAGAAAACTATAAATTAGTGGCAAGTTAGCTACAGTTGTGGTCTGAAGCCAGTGCCACTCTATCCTGTCCCTTGTTTCTTCACGTAATTCTGCTTTCTATGGAATCTACTCTAATCTGGAAACTTGTTTATTGCTGTTGGTGTAAGGTACACAACATCAGTCGATGATTGCTGGACTGATTGTTCATTCAGACCGTCTTACTACATCTCCACTCAATTCTGCAGATGGACAAACGCCATAGGTAGAGCCACTTCATGCGCCACTCATGTTTCCTGTGCTGAACGAGGCTGCAACAAGTTCATTTAGTTGACTATTGACAAAATAATAGTACATGTGGATGTTGTCAGTACATGCTGTGGTCAGCCAACCGGATGACTGATTGCTGTCTTTGTCATAATTTAATGCAAATATCTTGATTTTAGGGAGCATTGTAAATTAGTTTCTCATTGATTTGAACGCTTGTCATTCTGTGATGGGATAAAAGCAAAAGGGATGAACGAAGGGATGGATGGAGAGAGGCAGGGGGCTGTGTGTTCTTCTCTTGGTTGGATGGATGGAGAGAGGAAGGGGCTATGTGTGTCCTTCTCTTGGTTGGATGGATGGAGAGAGGAAGGGGCTATGAGGGTCCTTCTTTTGGTTGGATGGATGGAGAGAGGAAGGGGCTATGAGGGTCCTTCTTTTGGTTGGATGGATGGAGAGAGGAAGGGGCTGTGTGTTCTTCTCTTGGTTGGATGGATGGAGAGAGGAAGGGGCTATGTGTGTCCTTCTCTTGGTTGGATGGATGGAGAGAGGCAGGGGGCTGTGTGTTCTTCTCTTGATTGGATGGATGGAGAAAGGAAAGGGCTATGAGGGTCCTTCTTTTGGCTGGATGGATGGAGAGAGGAAGGGGCTATGTGTGTCCTTCTCTTGGTTGGATGGATGGAGAGAGGCAGGGGCTATGAGGGTCCTTCTTTTGGTTGGATGGATGGAGAGAGGAAGGGGCTATGAGGGTCCTTCTTTTGGTTGGATGGATGGAGAGAGGCAGGGGGCTGTGTGTTTTTCTCTTGGTTGGATCACGACAGTCTGATTGGTTCATCCTCTGCTGTATTCTTGTTTCGTTGTGCTATTCAAAACGCTCTGTTTGTTGGCATCTATTTTATTGTACTTAAGGGATGAATTCTTGGGTCTTACATCTTTCGTCATCCTGTCTTTGGTCATTTGTGTTGGGTCAGAAGGTCACATTAAGCTGTCCAGGGTGGAATTTCTCTGATCAGAGCAGAACTGATTGCTGAAAGTGCTTGTGATGACATCTTGTGGATTGCACAATCACTTGACACGTGTCACCTCTTTCACTGCAGCTGCTATTACATGTAAAAGGGTCAAAAGCTTTCATTTTTTAGAGGCACTGTTTCTTCTGATTATTGCCCAATAGAAGATGTTTCATCCTAACAATAATGATGACTTTTAGCTTTGACTTCATTGTCACCAAACTGTGGAATTGGGGTTAAACAGACCAAAGGCATTGTATGTAACATGGTCCTTATAACAGTTGCATAGACCAAAGGCATGTCTTTATTAGGGTTAAACAGACGACACAGGCACCTGGGTCTTGATTTGAGTTAAACAGACTACAGACACCACTTACAACATGGTCTTGATTTGGGTTAAACAGACGAAAGACACCATGTATGTATGTATGTCCATCTCTCCTCTCTACAATCTGTTCTGAATGCAGCTGCCAGACTAATCGCCTGTCTCCCATCCCACGCTTCTCCCATATTTCCACACTCATGTGTGAACACCTTCACTGGCTTCCTCTTACTGCCCGCATCCAACTAAAGGTACTTATCCATATTCGCGGATCTTACCTGGGACTTACTCCTAAATACCTACGTGACTCGTTACGTCTTCCCGCCACAGCTAGCTCCCTTCGCCCTCTTCGTTCCTCTGATCGACTTGACTTATTTGTTCCCCGAGTGAGAACTGTGATGGCCCAGTCTCATTCCTTTATTAGTATTGGCCCTTCATTGTGGAATCAGCTTCCTCCTTCGGTCCGGCCGCAGTACCATCTGGTGGTCCTGCCACAGCTTTTCATTGTCTTAAAACTTGTCTTTATTCCCGAGGACTTTCGCACTGGGAGCACCTCTGATTCGTGGGCACTTGGGTAGAGGTGCTTTATAAGTTTTGAAATACAATACAATATAATGTATGAGAACACTTTATATAGTGCATTGTTAAGTGCATCACAAAAGCGCTGTACCTATGATTATCCAACAAGTGCGTTTTAAGACAGTTAGCAAATGTTTGCTGCAATGATTGCTGACCCAACTGACTTGAGACTGGAAGACAGAGCTCCCTCATGTAACTCTGAGCAGTGCCAACAATTGATGCGCGTGTGCAGTTAAGGATGGATTGGATCTGGCTAAAGGCACAACCAGAACTTTGGCAGACCAGTAAGGATAGAGCTGCAATAGTCGAAGCATGTCATGAAGAATGAGTGGACAAGGATCACTGCTCTACTGAACGACAGATGGCACCTATTCACCTGTATCTGGTGCATCTGGTAGAAACAGGATCTGAAGATGTCCTTCACATGGTCCACCATTGATGTGTTTCCAATCAGAAGTACACCCAGGCTACGAATGACGGACTCTTCATTCCAGTAAGGGAATAGTGACGTAATTGAGTCCTCTTCACACCTGACGTGTGCCTATAGCCAAATGTACTGCATCTTTGTTGGATTCAGCTGCAGCCGATTTGAAGACATTCAAACTTACGCTACAATGTCCTGTGTAGAAGACACACACACAACTGCATCAGATGGATGGCTTGTAGAATACAGTTGTTCTTCATCAGCATCATAGATGTTAAAACCGTTTTTTTCGTTTTTTTTTTCTTTCAAAAATCGTCGTTTTTTTCGTTTTTTATTTTTCTTATCATTTTTTTCCGTTTTTTATGTAACTTTATTTATTTATTTACTGTCTGTTAACGTTTTTCAGTTTCTGGTTAATTTTTCTCTTATGTCCCTTACGTTGTCTCCGTACTTTCAAGGATTCAGCTAATTTACCTCACTATTTACATCATCATTTGAGAAATAAATACTTTATGAAATAGCACAGTACAAGAAATAAAATTTTATAAAGTTATTTCTCAGTTTTCTAAAATGCCAAAAGAAAAGGGTGCAGAATGGATTCACGTTAGGCCTACTTTGAAAAACGAGAAAGACAAAAACTCAGCATTGTCTAAACTCTAAATTGAAATGTATTTACTGTGAGAAAGTTTACACTATAAAATTATAGTCTATACCTCCAAAGTTTAGTTTTTAATTGTGTTAGTTTAGTCAGCATGGACTTATGTGGATTTATGTTAACAATTTAAATTTGAAAAGATTTCAATATTTTTAATTTCTCAATTTCTTATTAAACCAAACTTATAAGAAATTAAATAATTGTTGTAGATTGGTGTTATTTAGTGTTTACTAATAAAGTTGTGTTATTTGCTGATTAAATTCTGTAAACAAGGTTTTTAATTTTAAATTGCAGTAGGGCCTATAAGATGTGAGAAAGTCAAATTATTTTCTTTCTTTCGTTTTTTCCGTTTTTTTCTCGTTTTTTATTTTTCTGAATAAAACGACGTTTTTCCCCGTTTTTTATTTAGTTTCTATCGTTTTTAACAACTATGATCAGCGTACTGCTGGACCCGCGCTCGCGCTCCTAGAGCAGTGATGAGTTGTGTAAGATGGGCCGTGCGTATGGTGTACAGGAGCAGCCAGAGTACTGAGCCATGTGGAACACCGAATGAAACTGGTCTCAGAACTGTGCAGTCTGAGCCAGTGGTGATCAAGATGTCATGATTGAATGTGTCAAACACTGCGGTTGCATCCAAAAGAGATAGTAGCATGACAAGTAGAATCATTGGCATCACAGACATCTGAGATGAGTCTTAGTAAGACTGTCTCCATAGAGCAACCCTTCCTGAAGCCTGACTCAAGCTTCGGCATAAGGTCACTTGCCTCTAAGTAGCATATCATCTGCTGTCTGCTGAGCAATAATTTTCTTGATTACCATGTACAACATGGACTTGATTTGAGCTAAACAGACCAGAGACACCATGTACAACGTGGTATATGTTGGGGTAAAACAGGAAACAAACATGAAATGATTGGGTCAGACTGGCCTATCATCGTCATAATCATCAGTCTAAAATTATTGACATTTTGCCGTCAGTTGCAGTTAATGTGTTTCACAACTGATACATTGTAACTGATGTTCTTGAAGCATCGAATATGTTTTCTTATTTCACTTTATAAATTGCAATGCACTTCAACTGTCATCATTTGCTGCAAGATTCTGATTTTCTTCTCTACTGTTATCTCCCAATTGCTCTACCCTTAAGTGCAATCACTCCTGTCTTTGGTCTGCAAGTAAATGTTACTTAGCAGTGACCAACAATTAATACCTGGTGCAAAGGTGGCAACCTATTTTAAGTACACATGCCAAAGTGCCGTGAAGTCATTTTTAAAAATACCCTCGGGTTGCCCTTCGGAATTTTGCACTGCATATAATTATATTTCTGCAAAATTTTCTCATAATATAGGTATTAATTGCAAAGTGTAAAAAATTAAATAGCAGACATTATTTCAAAGATGCTTTTAGAAACGTGTTAACATAAAATCCTCCTTAAAAGAAAATGTGGCTTCCAAGAGTGATTGTGTATTTCAAAGCTTTAAATTTTGGGGGACACTCTGAATTCAGCGTACCCAAAAAATGTGTTCATGTGTCACTCTGGGTACACATGCCATGGATTCACCACCCCTGACGTAGTGCCACTGGCACTGTAGAAGTTCTTAAAATAGATGTAGTTTATTGTAATATTGTAGTGTTAGACAAGTCTTCTACTAAAATTGACAGGATGCAGATACACCTTCAATCGTTTAAGCTTGACGGTCTCTTAAAGGGGCCGTCTATAAATGGACTGATGTGCTGCATATTAGACAATGTCAGACCTTCCATCTAGGCCGTGAATACTATGCAGCCATTTCTAGGCATTATCATTTCTAAGTGGGAAGAGTCAGTAGCGGATGACATGGAGCGTGCAGTTGATCCTCTTGCAGCTGCATGATCTTAGGCTGCTTTCACAACATACTCGCCAGTGCAACTAACTGTGGCTGTGGCAAGTGGGTATGCAAGTACTGTAATATATTTTACTTAACTCTTTAATGACGAAAAGGATTAGTTTTCCATACATTTTAGTACATGCTTCCCGTTAAACAAACATTAATGATAAAATGTATATAATGTAGGTCTGGTCATTTCATGTGTGTGGAGTATTTGAAACTATGATTAAGTTCACCTGCTTGTAAAAGCCCTGCCTATTGCAGGGTTCAAAAGTGCCAACCACGCTAATGTGAACGCTAGACCATAAAATTAAGAGATTGTGGTTTGGAGCTTGCTATGCTTTTCCAAATCATGAATACAGAAAACACAGGTCACCCACAATACGAATGGGTGTGGATAAATGCAAGCAAGAAATAAATAATTAACCTAAAAAGTCACAAGCCAAAACTGATAATTTTACTGTTAAAAAGAGAATTTTGTGTAAAAACCAGCCAGAAATTAAAGTCAACACTTATTTTGCCTCTCTGCTTGAAAGAAGACTTTGGGCAAGATTATTAATAGTCTGAGCATAAAGCTAATAATTGGTCAGAAATGTTTTGAACTATGGATTCGATTACCAAGTAGGCTTTAAAGGAGAATGAGTTCAACACATGCAGTGCAGGATGGCTTCCTACTTTACAATGGCAGACAAACTGATGGACAGAATCGAAAGCTGGAAGAGTCCAGTATTAACTTAAAAAACTGTTTTGATGTTTCATGATGTAGTGGCAGTCCTTGACGATATGGGCACAGACGTTGATATCATATGTTGCTTTGAAGTTGCACCTTTCTGATGTTAGACTTAATGTAATCAAGTTTTGCTAATAGTGCATAATCTTCTGGCACGGTGTTCCATGCAGGATGAAGCACTACACAGGAGTGTCTGGTCCACACAAAGCCTGAATGAAGATGTATTGTTATTGCAATCTAGTGATTAGAATAACTGCTTTATTACAAGGAATTTGTTGCGGCCGTCGCACTGTTCCGTGGAGATGCTAAACCGTGCAATTTATTTGCCACATGCAGAGCAGGGCAGCAGAGACCGAGACAAAGGCAGAGAAAGAGGAAGAAAGAGAGACACAGGGACAAAGAAGGAGGTTGCTATCATCCGGAGAACCATGTGCTTAACTGCCTTCATAAATACTCAAATGGCCGGAAATTCCACTGTCGTCACCATTGGCTGTTTTTGCCCCAAAGGGAGAAAGAGAAGGATGGAGTGTGCCTAGGGATGGTACGATGTTGTCTTGGAGGAAGTGCTTACTTTGGAGACAATTGCATTAGGTTTTTGCTGGAAAGGGTTAAAGCAGAGGTCAGCAGGTCATTATTCCATTACCATAAATAGCAGTGACTGAGGATTTGACAGGATGCAAAATTAGTTTCTTTTCCCCAAAAGTTCTAATCTGAATTCTTCTAGACTCTGTTCTCTGTTTTCTCCTCCGTCAAGTATACACCGACGATGAGGCTTCGACCAGACGTCTCCAAGTCTCTCTGTCTCTGATCTTATCCATAGCGTCTCTCATATCCATTCCTTGTGCTTTCAGATCCTCCATGACATTGTCCATCCATGTCTTTGTCTGTCTTCCTCTGCTTCGCACTCCCTCTACGTGTCCGTAGAGCGCCATAGCTGGTAGTCTGGTGTTGTCCATTCTTGTCACATGACCAAACCATGTGAGTCTTCTTTTCCTGATCTTGTCTATCACTGTTTCTTTTTGATCCAGCTCCTTTCTGATCACTTCGTTGCGGATTTTATCCCTTCTAGTTCTGCCCCTTATTCTTCTAGACTGCTGCCAGGCAGATGTTATCTTCAGTGAGAGACTACTCTCTATGAATGCATGTATGTATGTATGTATGTATGTATGTATGTATGTATGTATGTATGTATGTATGTATGTATGTATGTATGTATGTATGTATGTATGTATGTATGTATGTATGTGCATACATACATACATACATACATACATACATACATACATACATACACTGTGAGCATTTGTGTAGCACGGTTTAAGGATCTGAGTTTCTGAGAGGAAGACTGAACCTCAATTTAAAGAAACAAATTGTGAAAAGCCTCATATGCAGCATTACAGTACATGGATCAGACACATATGAACTGTTGGAAAGGCAGAAATGGAGAAGCTCGAGACATTTGAAATGTGGCTATGCAGATGACTGGCAAAGATCAGCTGGAGCGACTATAAAACCAACGAGGAGGTGTTCCAATTGATGCAAGAGGAAAGGCCATTGGTCAATACAATAAAGAGGAGACAAATGAACTAAGTTGGGCACACACTGTATATAAATTCGCCCATGAGGACAGTGCTTGAAGGAAGAATTGAAGGGAACCAGAAAGACTAAGAAATACGATGTTGGAATGGCAGTCTTGTTGTCAAGACCTTAAACCTCAAGACCAAGACCAAGACCTTGAACCTCAAGACCAAGACCAAGACCAAGACCTTGAACCTCGAGACCAAGACCAAGACCAAGACTTTGAACCTCGAGACCAAGACCAAGACCAAGACCTTGAACCTCAAGACCAAGACCCAAAAAATCGAAATCAGGTCGACTTCTAAAAATTGTCAAGTCGGAATATTCGCTATTTTAATGAAAACATGAGTCTTTTATTTTATTGAAGCAAATTAACTTTAAATGCAAACTGCAGAGAAATCCGAATTTGTATTCAAAAGTCTTTCATGCAAACTCTCATACCAAATGCCTTTTGTATTTTATAAAAGCAATTCGCTCAGAATTTTCTGACCAAGACGTGCCTGGTGGGCCTCATAAAAATTCCCCCAAGTAAAAATATACGTTCTACAGGTGCTGAAGTCGCTGACACACACAGAGTAGCTTTTCAAGCACTGGATGTAAATGTACATTTTGAAATCTTCCCATGGTTTATCATACCGTGTGATACAGAATAACTGTTGCTGCTGCCAATGGGTTTTCCTGACCAGCATGACGTATTCATCCATAGATATTGGTCGTATGATGCATGCAGGCTTGATACAGAATTCTTGAGTTTTGTTAAATGACTGTTCATATTGACAGCCGGTCTTGGTCTTGGTCTTGCGAGACCAAGACCAAGACCTTGAACCTCAAGACCAAGACCAAGACCTTGAACCTCAAGACCAAGACCAAGACCTTGAACCTCAAGACCAAGACCAAGACCAAGACTTTTAAAAACGAACTCGAGTGCACTCGAGACCAAGACCTTGGTCTCGAGGACAACAAGACTGTGGAATGGTGATGGACAAAAGAAACAAAGATATACAGAAATTAAGGAAAAGGCAGAAAATGGAGAAGAATGACACCATTTAAATCTTGAACCTGCCTAAGGGCAGAACACTGAAGAAGAAAAAGGAGAAGGAGAAGAAGAATTGACCTATTCAAATTGCTGTATGGGATCATGGATCCAACAAGTCTACAGTTTCTACACATGCTGTGATGTGTTCATTTCCAGGATTTTATAAAAAAAACTGAGCACGTACAATCGTACGTGTAATAACTGAACACTTTAATGATGAGCGTGTACTAAAAGTGACTGGGAACCCAATGCAGCTCATCGTTAAAGTGTTAAACCCACAACTAACGGTCTCTATGAACTCAACCCAGAGCAGGGATCAGAATTTTCAACCTCCCCGTCAGGTGAGGTAAACTCAGACTGCTTCTAATCCCCTTTCCTCATGCACTCTAGTCCCACTCTTCTGGTTGACCACATGCACTGGTCAGTTGATTAGCATTCATATTCTATAATGTTGCCATAAACAAAATGCATGATGTTATTTCAAGCCATTTCACTTTCCTGCAAATTAACTAGACATACACGTACGTATCTATAGATGCATATCTTGGGGTTTTGTTTGAAAAGACTGGTAAAGTGTTGTTGTCTTTCATTTGCAGATGCTATTAACTTTGATTATGATAACGTGCAGCAGCAGCAGCTGCAGCAGCCCAGATTGAAGCAGCACTTGGCATCTGCTCAACTGACAGATTGTGAAGCTCAGAATGACTTTGCACTTGCTGCACCAGACATCGCAAACCAGAATGAGGCAAACCAGACGACTGCAGAGTCCTTGACTGAGAATGGATGCAGAGTAGAACTTGTAAAGCAAGATCTTTTCAGCTCACTTGTCAAGAGCGCAAACTGTAAAAGAACACTTGAGCAGAGAGCATGTGGAGGAGATGCAGCAGTGGTCGGCTGTCTTGCTGAAAATTCAAATTCTGTGGAAAATATCAAGGATGGCAGTTGCCATGGAAACACAGATGAAATAAATGCAGTCATACTTGAATACAAAGTTTCAGCACCTATGAAAGTAAAATTATCTCGAATGGAACGAAGAGATTCTGATGATGAGGATTTTGTACAGTGTCAGAAGATAGGGATAACATTTGATGAAAAGGCAATGGAATCTGATGAACAAACAGTCCAGCTTAAAAGCATTCCACTGCAGTTTCATGCAAAAGCAAAGCTGCTTGATCAGCCAAATAAATTTTTTTGGGGTGAAAATGTGGCAAGTGTAAATCCGACTTGCAATACAGAAGTTGCAGATGGGTTTGACGATGATTCAGTAAAGTATAAGTCTAATAGCAAAGCAAACCAAACTACAGACATTGGTTCTGATTTGGTTGGTGTCCGTCATAAGATGATGACAAGCTCTTCAAGTGCAAAGTCTGATTCAGTATTTGGCCATAGAACTGAAGATGAAACTGTTGTGGCCAGCAGCATTACAGATTTTCCACGGAATAAGCAAAGTACATTGAGGCCAAAAAGCAACCGAAACTTGTATTCATTTGGCGAAGGACATCAGGTCTCCTCGGATTCATCATCAACGGAAGAATCTGCCAACTTTGTGAAGAAACTCGAGTCATTTGTGGCATCTGTTGCTCATGTTTCCAGTGAAAACCACCTGAACCTCATCACCTGTCATAAGAAATCACAGCTGCAAGAGAAGACCACCTGCATCCCATCCTATGTAGACAAATGCTGCCAGGTGTTGGCTCCACTTTCTGGTCATCTCAACTGGAACACCACTTCATTCGTACACCAACCACCGGCCATTCCTAACGCCAGTGTCATTGACGCTGACCATCCACTTGATCTTTCTAGCAAGATAAATTCAAACTCACCACTGGTCAGCAGTTACTCATGGTCAATGCTGTTTAATTCTGGCAATGCTGATTCCGGTGAATTGTCATCGCTTGCACGACTCGAAGAGAAATTTGGTGCCAAATCTGCTATCCTCGATCAAGTAGGAGTTTGGCCTTCAAACAGAGTCCTCAGATCTAAGTCAAGGCTTCCCTTCCCCGATGGTCGTCCTGGGCTGACTGTGCAGGAAGAATCAACAAGCTCACTGTCATGGAAGGTAACCACAACTAAAGCATTGTCATTTTCTAAAGATAGAAGAAGTGGAAGTCAGTCAAAATACCTTTTGGAATCATCAGGATTGTCCGCTGGTGGCAACAGAAGATCAACAGACTGTGCAGGAAATGTAGTCACAAGTCCCTGTGAAATGCTTCATGCTGACAGTTCATTGAGATCTATATCTGTAAGAAGAAAGAGCGCAGTCTCGTCTGGTCTGTTGAGATATGTCTGTGGCATGACGTCTGAGGAGACCCTGTCTGAGCCGACAGTTCACCCTCAGGACCATGGCTGCTTAATGGCAGACATCAGTGCAGCTGGTGGCTTGCAGTCAGAGATGGTGCATGGAGAACAGAGCGCTTGGCTCAGCCAAAGACACCAAGACCTGCACAGCATCCTGCACTGTATCGAATGTGGTCTATTGTTCCATTCTCTGTCGGAACTTACCGTTCATATGTTCCAGATGGCACATTATCTGAACCTCGTTCATCCAGATGCAATGGTCCACCAGCGACCATCTTCTGTGTGTTCAGCATCAACCTTGGATTCATTCGATGGAAATGAGAACTCCAGCTCAGAGCAGAGTGGTTGCGATAGCAAAGACAAACTCTTGAATGAAACGCCGCTGTGGCAGGACTTGTACTTGTTGTCCCAGGTGAGAGAAAACGCCTGCAGCAGCTCAGCTGCGGAAAACGTCCAGCCTCTGAAAACTAAACCCGGTCATAAGCGATCTAGGTTGAACTGTAACAGTTCTGAAAGAACCGATTTCCTGAACAAGGTGCAGAGACAAGATCCATGTACAGCAAGGTCTTCAGACAACGAATATCATATTGCCGTTAAGCAAGTTTTCCCGAGGGAAGACCACTGTGGTGCTGCCTCAGATGCGAATAGTGATAGTATATGCAGCAGTTACATCAGTCCAATTTCTGGCAATGATTTTGAAACATGTGATGGACAGAATATGAATAACAAGAACAATTCTCAGTCTCAGTGTTTAGATCCAGAGGAGCCGTGGAGTGACAATGGGCTATCACCAGATGGCAGCAGAAGAAATGTAAGCGCCCTCGTGGCAATGCAGAACTTTGTACAGCAGAGTTTCCTCAGTGACCAAACTCCATTTCTTTCCAGGGCAGACACCATCTGTGATAAAGAGATGTTGTCTCAGTCTTTGGAAAATAATCCAACTCAGGATGTCAGGTGTCAACTGTCTCGATCATCTATGCCGAAGAAAACCATCCGATATTCATCCAATGAGAAGCAGATACAACATCAGTTATTGATGGATTCCAGAAAATCTTCAGATAATGCTGCAAAGATTTGCTTAAATCTATCCCAAAGTCAGAACAGAAAAACAAGAAATTGTCGATGGATAATTCGCAGCCAAAGGAGTGATGAGTCACCCGATTCGTGTGTTAAGAGAAAGAATACTAGTTCCATTGGCAATAAATCGATCTGTGAATCTCTGTGATATATGTACAGGAAATAATTTTTTGGCAATATTCTACACATGAACCAGACAACAGTGTCACAAGTGACACTAACGATGTCACAAGTGACACTAATGATGTCACTGGTCACTTGTTTTGTGGATCCAGTCTCAGCAATGTTCTTCTGCTGAAATCTTGAAAAAAGGACCACATCACAAGTGTGAGGCAAAGGTGTTCATCATCCAAAGCTCATCTGGAAGAACTCATAGAAGAATCTGAAGCATGGAGCAGACATCAGATGGTCTTTCTAGCAACATCAGTTGGAAGAAGATGGGTTTCCGTGCGTTCTGTCGAAGAAAGAATGGTTGTCTTCTCATTTCAGCCAAGTCTTTGACGGACATTTTGAAAAAAGTAACAAGCGGTGGTCATCTGGTCCAGCACTGGACAGCAAAAAATTATTTTAACAGCTGAGAATGTCTGGGCTGACAACAGAGAAGCCCAAAGTTACTGAAGCGCTATGAATTAAGTGAAGAGCAATGAAGACTTGGAGTCAGGACTGCAGCAAGACAACAATGTTAGCCAAGCCTGACATAAAATATACACAGCTATCTTTCTTAATGCACTGAATTTTTCCATCTGTTATTAGGCCATAAGAACAAACCAAGCAGTGTTTGGAGCATACTAATCAATGATCTCTGCCAACTGATTGTAGAAGTCAATCCATGCATCAAGTCTCAAAGCTTTTGCCCTCATCTCTGTTTACATGATGATCCCTCAACTGGTTGCAAGAAAGGTCTCTTGTCCTGCTCACAGAAACTGGTTTTCTTGTACTTTGAAAATGTGTTTTGGAGAGAGTAAGAACTTCTTCCAGCAGAGGGATCAACTGCAAATGCAGTGTTGTTAACCTGTGTGCTGTGCGTAGGTTATCGAAGCGCTGTAAGGCGTGAATCATATCTGTTGCAACAAGTCTGATGGAAAGGAGGATTCCTCTGTTCAACAGAATTGCAGTTGTTCTGGATTAATTGTTTGAGTGTAATGTAAAATGATTCTGCAGTGCAAAGTTATTCATCTAGTACAGTGCTTCCCAACCTTTTTTCAACCACGGCACACTTTCTAAGAACCAATGACCAGACGGCACATTGCATTTATGGTACTTATATAGGGGTTCTCGGTAGTGTATTGGTCCGCCACTGCTCGTACTCTGGCAGTGCCAGTCCCAAGCCTGGATAAAGGAGGAGTGCGACGCTAATGATCTTTGTTATCACACAGTGTCTTTAAGCTGAAACTACTATACTGGTTAGCGCGCTGGACTGTCAATCGAGAGGTCGGGGTTGAAACCCCCGCTAGGGCAGAAATTTGGTTAGAGATTTCTGTTCCACTTGCACCCCTAGCCAACTCAGCTATGATGAGTACACTGACAGTCGGAGGTTGAGACGGCGAGGGAGATAACTGGCCACTCTCTCTCATATGCCGAGGCTTAGAAAATGAAGTCGCTAACACTTCATACCCATGGTTGCCTCAAGGCTAGCTTACGAGACAGCTATTATTCTATGCACAGTTATTAATATAGTTATTCTGAAAACCTCTGAATAGTTACCTTGAAGAGCGCGCTGTAGCCTATAAATGTCTAGTTTATATAAATTTGGTGTATGCACATTCATTTTAAGTTAGATCAAGTGAGGTTTATTTATCCACTTAGCCGCAATCGTTTGTATATATAACTGTGTATTAATGATTAAAACAATATCTCTTATATCGTCGTGATCAGTACTGATAATCAGGAATTGTCAAATGTTCTTTTTAAAACCAGTATAACCGGGAAAAATTAATTAACAGCAGAAAATAAACCAGAATGAAAAACCATGGCTAACTGCATGTTTGACTTTGCAAAGAATGTGAAATTGTTTTAATATGAGCTTGAACAGCGGTTGACAAGCACACTCGTAAATTGTTTTCAACTGACTGTAAACACCCTTTGTGTTTCGTTTTGAATTGTGTCATTCCTGAAAATGCCTTTTTAGACAGGTAAGTATAGTGAAGAAGGGCAGCAGTATGCCGACAGCCTTGGCGCCTAACAAGGCGTATTCTTTCTCTGTCATAATCCAGAAGTTTGTTAAATTCATTTGTGAGCACTTACGTTGCAGTGTTCTATCAGCTGCAATGTCAATCAGCTATTCCTTTTCCGCAATCTGTAGGCCCTAGTTGGTGATTAGATGGGTTTCTGACCCAGACTTTGTCCGAGACATTTAAACTTGGAAAATAATATTGTAACTTGTCTTCCAAATCTGATAAATGTTCAATAACAATGTCATGTAATACAACTGCACGGGGATCAACTTCAACTGCACCAGGAAACATAGAAATTGAATTTGAAATTACGATGACGCAAAGATGCGCATTAGTGAAGCTTACTGATGATGTATAGAAATAGAGTAAATAAGTAAGTTAGCTCATCCAATAGTTAGTAAACGCAACACACGGTGGTCTATGCAGACTCACATATAGGGCCTACAGCTAAATCAGTCTGGTAAGAAATTATACTTTACTGCAACAATTTATCAGCATGGGATAGCGCCTATTATGATTGAGTAATATTATTGTCATTTAAAACTTCTGATTTCCGACATTCGGCCACGGCACACTTCTACGGCGCTCGCGGCACACTTGTGTGCCGCGGCACACAGGTTGGGAAGCACTGATCAACCAAAAGCAAGTGAACAAAAACCCTGATGATGGGTAAGGTGTGGTGTCCATCTGTCTTGTGCCCTCCCTCATCTGCTACCCTTTTCTTCAAATAAGTTGTGGATCTCTGCAAAATGGCAAAACTGGCAACATGGCTTTCAGTTGGTTTAGGGCCAGAAAATACAATTGGGATGACTTAACCTGCTTCAATAATTATTGCTGTTTCCTCCTCTTGTATTGCTATTCCTCACCTAAGGGACGTCTTTCTGGTTGCGCACTTCATGTTATGTTGGTCAAATCCTTTTGGGTAGTCATAACTCATGCTTGTGTGGTTGGTTTTAGAGGTAATCCTCTTGGCTTGTTGAAGTCATATACTGCGTTCTGTTGCTCTGGTCACCAACTATTTCTGAAGCATATCACTTGAAAATGATTTGTAAGCAAATGATTGTGGTTTCTGAATGTAAAAATTTGTTGAAAGATGTGTGCAATGTTATGATCACAGTCTACTTTCAGGTCACTGATGAGTTCATTTCTGTGCTAGACAAAACACAACTCACTGTCACCACGTAATGGTTGGCAAGTATCTAATGCATGAGGCATCAACCGATGGCACAGCAAAACAAAGATATCAGTATCCAGAAGAGCAGTCTGCTAAGACAGACAGGCAGCCTATTGTGGATAAGCAACTTGAAAATGGTAGATCTTAAGTTGAGAACAAAATGACAAAAGCAATTGGGCAAAACGGATGGACAGACAGAGAGCTCCAACATCTAGGTCCAGTAATCCAACAAGAACAGTACTAGTTTTAGGAATGACCAGCAAGAATTTGCCATGACCAAAGAAAGACAATCAGGCTTGTTGAATAAATGAAGAATCATGAATGACTTTAATTACTGTGGTTGGCCACCCACCATTCAATGTTTTAACTATGAGCCTTTGCTGAACAGGAAGCAAACGCAAAGATTTAAGCACAGAGGGTATACGTTCATATTTTGACATATTAGTTATGGCCAAAGAGTTCAGAACCATTCAAAGTTTCAGCATGTTAGACTTACTGATACCAACCAGAAGCAAGTTACAGCAATCTAAGCAACTGCAGACCAATGCATTTGCCAGAGATATCCTTGAAGACATAACACCTAAATGTGAGTATGTCATGAATGTACGTACACATGAAGACTTACAGACAACATTTGGTCATTTTTCATTCATTTACCAACTACATATCATTTACTCTAAGATAAATTAAGATTTGATTATATTCAGTGGTCCATAATTCATCATAATTCATCCATCTGTCATTTGAAATGCCAGAATTTGGAGTAATGTCCATATACATACAAAAGCTGGATATACCGTAGCAGTCATTTGTGCATAGGTCTCTCGCAAACATCATCACATCATTGGACATGGAATACAACTGAAATTGTCAGTGATGTGTTGTAAAACCAAACCCATTTAGTAAAACTATTATGTCAGTTGTGGCGAGCACAACATTCACCCAAACAGTTCCTGCAAAGCATCCGTCTTCTCTTCGTCGTTCAAATCTGTCTTCAGAGTATTTAAGCCTTGTACAAATCATTCACATGTTTTTTCTCATCTTGACAAGATGTGTTCTGGATTTGGATATGGAATTCCAAATCGCAGGCACATTTGACGCAACACTTTCTCATACTCCTTGTTCAGCAATGCCGACTGTTGTAGTGCAAATTTTAAGTCTTCAATTTCTTCGAAAAAACCCTGAAACAAAATTAAATCCGCTTTAATTCCAGCCTTTATTTATGCCAAGACTGTGTTTAAATGCACTTCTGAACTTTGTAAGGAAGGCAATATCAAAAAACAGTTGTATTAAAATATACCTTGCAAATGCGTAATTGTAGTTCAACTCTTGGATTAACTTTGATTAAATTTGTAGCACTGCACCCCCATTTGAAAAGGTATTGGGTATTAAAGGTCATCACCCCATCAGGTTCTAGGGTGAGCATGGGTGTTTGAAACAGAGTCCTCCAGGTGATGGGATAATGAAACCTAAGTCACCCAATGTTCAACCAGCTTGCATAGGTCATGAAGTCATCTTTTAGTCAGTTCAGCTACAAGTTCGTAGTACACACTTATTGACGTTGACAAGTAATGACTCATTCTGAAGGCAGGGCCTTGAGATGGGCCATAGACCTACAGACACAGCACAGACTGACAATATGACGTCTGCCCTGTTTGACTCATAGATCAAACTGTCGGTAAACTTAGACTTCTGTCTTCAATTGGCCACAAATACTTACGGGATCTAAACTCTGGAGTTCACTTTTGAGGCTTTTGTACTGCTTTTCCAATTTGAGTTTTTCACTTTGTAAAGAATTCATCTCCAACTGAAGCCTGGAAATATCTGAAAATAGATGCAAAAAATTAATTGAAATATCAATATGAAATAGTACTTGCCAACCACCTTAACCTTTAACCTTGTTCAAGCAAAAGCAGGTGACAGACTAACTTTCAACACAAGTGCCTGTTTGCACATTCTTCAATTTATCAGATGGCTACCTAGAAATGTAAAAAAACAGTGCATGTGCTCTTTTTAACCAGTGCACAGATAAACTGATTTTGTTGTATGTGAAATTGCAAATGTGTTCACTTGTACAAGCTGTACTAATGGCAAGACCATTAACTGAGAATAATCTGCCAAAACCACTAAATATTACCCATGGAATACAGAGAATAATCAGTTTGTCAAGAACTACACAGGAAGAAAAGGGAAGATAGCAACAGGATTAACTGGGCTCCTCTGATGAGTCTGTCTTGAAGTGGTGCTATATAAATGTGCAATTATAATTGGTAATTATAGTATGAACAGGTGATAAGAATGACTGGAAAGAGCAATCAGTCTGACAACTGAAGTGATGGAACAACCTGTTCTGAGAGTTTCTGCTGCAGAGTTCTGACATGAACATCCACATTTGTTGCCTGCACTGACAGCAGCCTTCTCAGTCCTTGGCTCCTTCAACTTAGACTGGGCATCAGCCAATTTCTGCTCCAACTCCAAAACTTTCATCTACAAAAAATTGAAACTCACTCAGCCCAAAAGTCTTGTCAGGCTAAGCAGAAGGTAACAATCCTACACATAATAACAGATGACAATATCCAACACAGCGGCAACTTCTAAACTGTACATCTGATTGATAAAACTGAGAGAAGGAGATGGTCTACTTCTGAGAGGTCATTAAATGAAACACTGATAGTCAGTGGTGACTGAAGTCTTCACTGTCCAGTAGTCTTGGTTGCTTGACTTTGACAAATGTCAAACTCAAACATCATTCACAGACATCAACTATTTGGAATGTTTGCATGAAGAGATTGAATCGGTCAGCCGCTCCATTGACAGCGCTCCAGCACCAACTGATCGTAGGATGTCACACCTACTGGCCATCTCTCTGGCTCATGACTTTGCTCTGCAGCAGTTGTTCTGGTTGTCTCTGTATGGTCTTCGACAATGCAACATGCAGCTTTGCTGTGGTTGGACCTTTACCATCAAACAGACTCCATACAACCTAATACGAACTTCTGGCCATTTCTTTGTCTCTATTTAGACAGTTATTGAAGACCATTCTATTTGATCGTGGTCTCGTCTTATCAGTCGGGAACACGTCTCAGTAGTTTTCTTCCAAAGGCACTACTTTCTATTGACTATTTTCTATTGACTACTGCAATTCGCTTCTAATCGGTCTTCCTAAGGTCCGTCTCATGCCTCTGCAGTCAGTCCTAAATGCAGCTGCGAGATTAATTGCCCGTCTGCCACGCTACTCACGCATTTCATCCTTCATGTTTGAGAAACTGCACTGGCTTCCTCTCTCTGCACGTATTAAGTTCAAAATCCTTATTCTGGTGTCAAAGACACAGCGGGGTCTCGCCCCCAAATATTTAATTGATGTAATTCACCGGCCTCTTTCTGTCTCTTCGCATCGTCCACTTCGCTCCTCAAACAGATTTGATCTCTCAGTTCCTCGTACTAGAACAGCTATGGCTCAATCCCGATCTTTTGCCTCAATTGGTCCCTCTCTCTGGAATACACTGTCTCCTTCTACTCGCTCTCAAATTTTAATAAGTAACCCCTCATCTTCTTTTGCTTTCCTCAAGACTTATTTCTTTTCTCTCGGCCTTGCGCACTGGGAGCGCCTCTGAACGGTTCACCCTACTAGAGGCGCTTTATAAATGTTTAAATACAATACAATAAATACAATACAATGAATAAGCAACTATGATTACGATTAGATAGTGGGGCTTCAATAATACTGAGAGGATGATACCCTGTTAATTTTTACATCTTACCGTCAGTGAAGAGATTTCTTCAACGTGTTTTAAGCTGGACTTGACTTCTCGGTCATACTGTCTCAGAAGATTTGTGTGCTGAACAGTCAGTCTAAAGAGTTCATCAAATGAACATTTGTTAATGAAACACAGGTAGATCTAACACCTGTTGTGCCATTGTCACAGGCAATGCCCCACAGCTTGCAACTTTCATTTTTACTAGCAGTTAAGAGATGACAAAAGAAAGCAACTTCTATAGCAGAACTGACCACTTACAGAATGCAGAAGGAAACAATGAGTGCATCAATGTCAGTTGAACAGATGTTATTAATAAGACTTACAAACAAACCCACAACCAGACACACGAGTGCTACGATATTAGTAACTGCAGTGAAAACAGGCAATGCTCACTTAGGCACATATGTGACCAAGCGCCAGATGGCAGTGCACGTTATACGGATTTTAGTGAGCCAACTAATAGCGATCTGTGCGTCTTATGTCAAGACCAGCTGAAGCCATAAAACTCCAACGATAGTTAAGTAGAGCAGCAAAGAAAGGGTGAATGAAACTCACTTGCTCAGTTGGCTGTCATCTTGTGTTTTCTTGACTGGTTTTGTGGAAGAAAAGCGATTTGCCCAAATGCCTCCTCTGACTGGTTCTGTCTGCGTCTCAATGCTGTCAGTTAAGCACAATGCAACATTACCAACAGCTCAGTTATGGTGCAAAGAGAACAAATAGTCTTAATAATTCAGTTTTAAGGGAGTGGCAATGCTTCTGAAGATAATTTTAAAAATGAATACTTAAATTCTAATTGCTTACTAATATTCTTCCAATATTAGATCAATCAATCTAACTCTTAGGCACAAAAAACATGCCACCAAGTGCACATGCACCCAACTGGTGTACTTGAAATCCTTGGTGGTTGCAGCCATCCTGCTTTTAACATAACTCATTCCTTGGCTATAAATTCATTAAACTAATTGCAGATAAGCCATTCTCGAACCCCAAGTCATTGTAGTTCTACGTTGATTAGACAATACCACAAGAGTAAGCATATCGATACAGCAATTCCGATCAGAACTACAAATTTCACCATATACAGTGTTTATTCGTTTGTAATAATAATAATAATAATAATATAAATATCCGAATACAATACAATACAATACAATACAATATGTTTCTACAATTACTATACTCTGCAGAGTATAGTATTATAGTACTCTGCAGAAAGGCGTGGTTCTCAGTGTGCCTCGACCTTAGTGCTACTTTTAACACTGAACATTTACCTCCAGATACTTCTTTCCAGACTGAGTAAAAGTATAGTTAATATAGTTATAGTTTGGTATAGTTAACATGATTGCATCCACTTTTCTAGTATTCTTCCTTCATGCCAGCCTTGACTACAGATACTGTATATCCCTTTAGCCAATACTTCTTATCCTGCCTTGATAACCTCAGCAGTGATACCATCCATACCCAGTACTTTGTTTTGCTTCGGTTTCCTTACAGCTGCTTTGATTTCTCCAAGAAGGTCGTCATTCACTTCAACAGCATCTGGTGATGGTCATGTCTCTCCAACTTTCGAGTTACTGCATCACAGCATAATTTATTACAATATCCCATCCACCAATTCGTGTTACTTCCTTGCCCTGAAGAATGTTGCTTTCTTGTTTTTATTTGCAGATTGCCTCACTTTCCATTTCTGGTTGGTCTCTCTGATGAGCACGTCTTCTGCCCTTGCATTCACTTCAACCGAACCTTAAGCTGGTCATGCCATGGCTGTGGTTCAATGATTGCAGGTCTTTTGGCCGAGTCATGATGCAGAATTGTGGGGCATGGTGGCTCAGTGGTAAGTTCGGCGCCTTGTGACCTGAGGGTTGCAGGTTCGAATCCCACTCTAGCCGCTGCGTATGGACCTTGGGCAAGTTCTTCACTCGCAATTGCTCGTGGCGCTTCGGCGTGAAAATTCCGGCACAGTATCAAATGCTGTAGTCGGGAGCGCCTCTGAGTAGTAGTTGACTTGGAGAGGCGCTACAGAAATATCCGGAATAAAAATAAAAATAAAAACTGTAATGGGGTTTCGTGCATTCCATGGCACTGCCTTGAGAAATGGAACAGACTAACAATCTTCCTTTGAAGCTTAAACTCATTTCCTTCCTTTAAAAAAAAATTAAAAACTTGTTCATTCTCAGTGGCTTTCAAACATCTGGATGTCCAATTGCACTATCACCTGGCATCCGACTAACCACGCCTCAGATTTGCAATTCTGTGTGACTGTTAACATTATAAAGTTTTTAATAATAATGATGAAGAAACAGAGAGAATTTGGTAAGCTTCGTTTGGTATATATTGGTGTTGTAGCACCTACCACCGAGTGTGAACAGACTGCTTAACAAGAATCTGAAGTTTCTGGTGTTCTTCAAAACTCTGAAGTCTTTCTTTCAGTTCTCTGTTCTCTTTCGCCAAACTGTGTAATCGTCTTCGGAATTTTTCATTTTCTGCAATCAGCTGAAAATGTCACAAGTTATAGCCACTTGTTCAAACTCACGACACAACTAAAACTCCTACATCACTTTTAACAGAAAACCATAAAGAAGTTTACTATAGAAATTATTAGCATCCAGTGAGCCTCATAAAGTAATGTAAAGTATGTCCCATATCACACAAATGGGACATAAAGGGAGGCGCTCCAACTTCATTTCCTTTTCTAAGCCCTTGAGCCGGCAATAGACGAATCCCAAGGTCCTGGACACGGGGCCAGTGATATCGCAGGACTTGGCATTTATTCCTCAGCTTATGCCAGTAACAAATTATACTGCATGGTGACAGAGGCACGGTGTGTGCAAACAACTTGCCCAGTATGACTGCACAAAGTCTAACCCACAATCGCATTCATATCATTGACCAAATGCGTTACCAATAGAACACTGTGCTGCATCAGGTTAGCCTCATACAACCATTAAATTCTACCTTATCTCATTCACTCACTTTCAAGGGTGGTATTGATTTGTTTGCATGTGGCTACCAAAGTGTCTACATAATTATGTCTAGGTGAGATAAAGTTGCACAATTTTATGAGCCATTTGATCAAAATGGTTTTCTGCATACGAAATAAATTTTGGCCCCTGTTTGAGTCTTGGATGTGTTGGTGGTAGATTTCTGCACACAGTTAACTTACCCCAGCATTTTAGCAAAGTAATTAAAATGTACAATTTCAAATGTTTTGATTAATAGATATAACATACGCTAACTGGTGGTCTCAGCTTTTATCATGAATTCACTTTAAAATGCAACAAACACGGTGTCAGGAGTAAACTGTGGATAAGTCCCCATGTGTCCTATTGTATTACATGCTGACTATATGTGTGTGATAGCATGCCAATGGAATGCATTTTAAGCAATTTAAGCAACATTTGCATTTGGATGAACTAGAAATATTTGAATTTACTTAAATATAAAGTACATTTACATAACAGTTACTAATAAGCTAAACCTCTATTCCACTTCTTTCACCCTCACTTTGCCTAGCAACTTTCTGAATAGCAGTTAATACTAGTAAACTGTTTTGAAAATAAAAAAAAATAACTTCAAAATTTAAATTAAAGCATTTTAAAAAAGTATTTCGAAAAGAGAAAATAAAATAATATAATACAGCATTAAAATACTTTTAAAATACTTGTTGAAATACTTTGTATTCTTGCACATAACTTTATGTAGTACTTGTCCGTTGCTTTAATATTTGAGTAGTGATTAGGCATGCTGTTCATTGAGTTTAATTACAGATTGTTTCTAGGCTTATTTCAGGTCATTTAACATGGTTGACATCAAAGTGACATTAACATTGCTATCTTCTAGTTCTTTACTTTTGATTGCATGAAATTAAATTTTAGTAGACCTAACTGAATTAATAACACATGGAACAAATTATCTTATGGACTTTTCTCAAGTAGGCCTAACAAAATTGTAACAATTAGGTACTGCCAGTCTTGTTGTCCTCGAGACCAAGGTCTTGGTCTCGAGTGCACTCGAGTTCGTTTTTAAAAGTCTTGGTCTTGGTCTTGGTCTTGAGACCAAAGGTCTTGGTCTTGAGGTTCAAGGTCTTGGTCTTGGTCTTGAGGTTCAAAGTCTTGGTCTTGGTTTTGCAAGACCAAGACCAAGACTTTTGTCAATATGAACAATCATTAATTTTAACAAACGGCAAGAATTTTAAAAATTCATCCAATAATTACTCATACAATTATTGTTTTAGTATTTACATGATGTGAATGAGGCTTCACTGTTGTTTTGGACAATTATTTTGACTTCCGGTTATTTACCATGGAATGATTTCAAAACAGACTCATGATTAATTTATACATTTACATCCGCTTCTTGAAAAGCTGCTTCGTGTGCTAGCGATTTCAGCACTTGTAGACCGTGTTTTTTCACATGGCAGAATTTTTATGAGGCCCCACAGGTCACGTCTTGGTCAGAAAATTCTGAGCAAATTGGTTTTTATAAAATTCAACAGGTATTTGAAATAACATTTCGCATGAAGGACTTTTGTAAATACGAATTCGGAATTCTCTGCAGTCTCCATTTAGAGTTGTTTTGCTTGAATAAAAGAAAAACTCATGCTTTCATTAAAATAACGAGTAGTCCGACTGGACAATTTTTAGTAAGGAATAGAAGTCTGGATACGATTGTGATTTTTTTGGGTTTTGGTCTCGGTCTTGGTCTTGAGGTTCAAGGTCTTGGTCTTGGTCTTGAGGCTCAAGGTCTTGGTCTTGGTCTTGAGGTTCAAGGTCTTGGTCTTGGTCTTGAGGTTCAAGGTCTTGGTCTTGAGGTTTAAGGTCTTGACAACAAGACTGGGTATTGCTTTTTTGGAAATTGTTGCTTTATCATGTCATGTTTACAAGAGTTTATCCACTATACATAATATATGGCCCTGTAAGTAAATAAAAAAATGAAGTAAATCTTCAAAAGATATTTAAACCAAAATAACAAACAATTTCAATCTTACAATTGGCTAAACCATTGCGAGAAACCACACACCATAGTCATATTAGGGCGACAATAGCACATTGGATAACATCTGGCGTAGAGTGCGAGAGGTACAGAGATCGAGTCCCATAGGCGGACATGCGTTGTAGGCTGCAATTTGCGCCGTGTATTGCAGGCTGTCTGTTCTGTTAGTAGTTAAGGTTTATCGCATAACATGTACTTGTACAGCGCAGTGCGTTGCAGGCGCTTAATTAAAGAATAAATATTATATTATATTATTATTACATTACAATACAACGTATAGGGCAGGTTACAAGTTAAGTCAGAACACTATAATGGGTCGTTGCAATTGTCAGCAAACACGCGCCTGTATTTCGTCTGGTTTACCAATCAAATATTTGAACAGGAATTTCGCAGAGAAGAGTATGTGTGGTTCTGTGCGACATTGACCTTGTCATAGACCTGTACGTTGGAACCCTAAAATTCAAAAGTTAAAGAATGGATTTATCTAGTTTCCTCGTATAGGCCTACTCCTGTGAGTCGCTGAGGTTCTTTAAAACCTAAACTAAACTAACCAAAGCTTAGTTGAATTACTGTACCTCAAAACATGCATGTACTTCACTGCCAGCCATAACTAAATCGCAATCCTCACGATTCTACTAGAGCGCCTGAACAGAAAGCTAACTCGCAGGTATCGCACAACATATTCACAGCAGCACCGTCTATGAAATCAAAAACTGTAAACATAGAAACGAAAATTGCAACCGGAAATTAAAACCTCTTTCATAGCATATAGGATACGTTTTTATAATCCTTGCGCATCAGAAGAACATTGTATTTGTAAATATAACGCCTGAAGATATAAAACTCTTTCGAGCTAATGTAGAACCACAGTATAAGTTTGAGCATTGGAATTTGGGAGTAAGTTCGAGTAACATTACAACACAGTGCACAAATTCGAATCCCACTCTAGCCGCTACGTACGGACCTTGGGCAAGTCCTTCACTCGCAATAATTGCGAGTGAAGGACTTGCCCAAGGTCCGTACGAGCAATTATTGCTCGTGGCGTTTCGGCGTGAAAATTCCGGCACAGTATCAAATGCTGTAGTCGGGAGCGCCTCTGAGTAGTAGTTGACTTGGAGAGGCGCTATGGAAATATCCGGAATAAATAATCAACATAATTCACTTTTTTTACACAAATCGGCAATTATCAATATAGTGGTGATAACCCCTTGCTTCAAATTGTCAAGTTTAATCAATTTCTGCATCTTTTTGATGACATTCATGGCAGTTATTTAAAATGTTGTTTTTTATTATTAAATGTAAACATACCTCTTTTGAAATGCTTTCTCTTTATTTTACAGGATGTTATATTCATACCCTTAGGGGTACGCCAGGTGTCGCTAAGGGGTACGCGAAAAAAAAATTTTCTATGAGTTTATTACCTGGTTTCTTTGATTAGCTATTGACTATTGAAGTCACTATTCTACTTCCACCATACGCTTCTTTTTATTTTCTATTTTCTATGAGTTACGCCCATCTTTCTTTGATTAGCTATTCTACGTCTACCATGTGCTTCTTTTTCTTAAAAGTTTAAATTTTCTATGAGTTAGAGTTAGTGCCCATCTTTCTTTGAATAGCTATTGTATGTTTATGATATATTTTTAGGTTGAAACGTCACAGCCTCGTCATTTATTTTTTTCACAACAAATAATTGTTATACAAGTAACTACAATACTGCATAGTAGCATTATTTTATTAAACCAACAATTGATAAATGGTTTTAAAAACAACCGCTTAAAAGAGAGCCAGAACCTCTCAACGCAACCGTTACACTGAATCTACCGAGACTAAAACTCCAGACGCAAAGTAGATCCTTCAGCACGTCATATCTGTGCGAAACTGGTTTTTCAGCAATGCTTGCGATCAAAAACAAATACAGAACAATGCTTGAACTCTAACCAGATTTGCTTTTGAAATTGACAAATATTAAACCAGATATTGTAAATCTGTGCAATTATTTGTTGTGAAAAAATAAATGACGAGGCTGTGACGTTTCAACTTGTCGAAACAGGCCCACAGCTCACATTAACACTTTGTAATAGTGATTTAATTTTACCTTTTGTTGATATGATTTTATTCTTAAAATTATATTTTAAATTTGTCTACTTATGCCAAGGTCCTACGCTAAATGCAAGGGCACTTCGCGCTCGCCTGTAACAACAGGCGAGGGGGTACGCCAACACTCGATTTTTTACCTGGGGGTACAATAAAAATAAAGTTTGAGAACCTCTGGTCTAAGGCCTTTGATATCCGTCAGACACTCTTACCTGGCCGACCGACTGGCCCTGCTATAGTATTAATAGGCAGTGCCGTTTTAAGGCATAGGCACGCGAGGCCCGGGCCTAGGGCCCCGCGCAGCGGGGGGGCCCCGCGGCGGCCCAGAAACAAAATAACAATATTATAAGTTCTGTTCTAACAAGTAACAATTCTGCAAAGTAAAGTAAGAACAATAACACATTTTTATTATTTTTTTAAACAATTGATGTCTGCGGTCTGCATTTTTGCAACTTTTTGCCAATTATCACTAGGCCTATCCGATCAATTAAACGAAATATCAGACAACTCATCAAAAATGAGTAGAAATTATATGAGTGGTGCCGCGAAGAGAAAAAAGGAAGCAACTGAAATTGAAATGTCGAACAAACATCCAAAAGTATCTTCTTTTTTTTCAATGTCAGAAAACACAATCATCATCGCAGTCCGACATTGTTGAGACGTAAGATATACTCTTACGTTGTCTTACAGTCTTACTCGTCTGCTGATGTCATTGTTTGCGATAAAGATGAACAGTTATTGTCGCTGCAAGATGATGGTCTACCAGTCGAAAGTACAGATGTTGTCACAACACCAAAATTCGAAGCCTATTTCGCAAGATGTGAGCCCTACGGAGTCAGCGGACTATCCAACTGATGCAGC
Source organism: Allolobophora icterica (assembly GCA_963556255.1). Classification (NCBI taxonomy): domain Eukaryota; kingdom Metazoa; phylum Annelida; class Clitellata; order Crassiclitellata; family Lumbricidae; genus Allolobophora; species Allolobophora icterica. The sequence continues at coordinate 4,323,730 of OY744615.1, read as the reverse complement.
CTTATGGAGTCCAATCACGGAGGAATTGCGATCTTATTGGATTCGTAAAGGTCCTGCTAGTTGCCAGCATAAAGAGTCTGACTTTAGTACGACACAACGCGTGTATCGAACGGGAGATAGGCCTAAGTTGCATAGACGTTGCTTAACTGATTCCCGAATCAGTTTGTCGCGAGTGGCTGCTCTTTTCTCCATCGCAGAAGTCGGTGTATTGCTTTGTCTGTCGCTTGTTTTCAACAACAACGATGGGTCATCAATCTTTCTGTCAATGATGGTGACAAACTGTACGGGTGAACGTTCTTTCTCAAAACTTAAATTAATCAAGAACGAGCTTCGCAGCCGTATGATGCAAGAACGATTGAGCATAGAATCAGATGTGTTGTCATGAGCGTAGAATCAGATGTGTTGGAGTCTTTGAATTTCGATGATATTATAAAAGACTTTGCTCAGAGCAAAACACGAAAGCGATGTTTGTAAGAAACTGTCGTTAGGCCTACAAAGTCACAAACCATGTATAGCAAACATGTACTCATTATAATCACACTTTCAGTCAGGGCCGGATTAACCAGTATGCCATTTATGCCATGGCGGGGGGCCCCCCGTCGTCAAGGGGCCCCCCGCGTGAACAAGAAGAATATTTGTTAATGTGCATTTTCACATTTATTCAGCTTTTCTCTTCAAGGGCAGTGTAAAACTGTAAAATTACGTCAGTTGTGAATTGGTGCTTGATTCTTATGATGGCGATCAATGGCCTCTATATCTATACCATAATTATTATGATTTCGTCTTCGTCTAAAAAAATAAACAACCGTGCTGGATACTATATAGGCCTAATTATATTCACGAAAAGTGAACAATGCCAAAGAATAAAATATTTCAAATTTCCCGTGCTCAAAAAAGGCGAGTAGCTAGAGATCGTAGGCCTACTGACAGGGAAAGAAATAGCGTTGTCTCAGTTCCGAAATTGGAGTTTTTTCGTAGGCTAGGCCCTACACTCCAAACAGACAGTCGACACATGAAATGAGACAGACGAAGGACAGGATCGAAATGTTGGTGGTAGCTATACGCCTTGCACTGAAGGTACATCAGCTGTGTCTGAAATTTCTGAGTCTGGTACTGCATCTTGCGCTGCTTTAGCGGTAGCAACACACATTTCTGTTTTGGACCCGTCAGTGGCAGATGTACGGAGTACGGTGACAGTTAAACGCCTAACTGCACTGGAATTTCTCAGTGTTGAGAGTGATCTAGCTCTTAGATACTGTTTCTTTCCATGACATTCTTGACTAGTAATTGCCACTGCCAGGAGCAGGGCCACCGACAGAAATTCCGGGCTCCTAGGCAGAGCAGTCACGAGCCCCTAAACTGTCATTAGGCTTTATGAGAAAAGTTGATTGCGGGCCCGGCCCGGGCCCCTAAAAATCGCCGTACCCCTGGGCATTTGCCACCTGGGCTCCCCTCTCGGCGGGCCTGGCCAGGAGAGTAGAGAAAATGTGAACTAAAGTCTATAGATCATTATAAACCGTTAAACTGAACAATATCTACTGTACTGACGTTTCTTTGATCACTTAGCTGTAGGAAGTCACTGTTTTGAAGAGGCTGGTAAAACTGGCGGCTTCAGGTCGACGGCACCAACGGCACGAACTTTTATTGAAAGAAATATATACTTTAAGGCCAAATGCACTGTTCAGAAGAAGTGACTAGTATATATTAAAGTTTCTTTATTGAAAGCACACGTAATATATGCCTATAATTCATTATAAGTCGTTTTTCAATGTCAATAAAGAAAACTTGGATAGGATATGGACAACGGCACAATGGCAAGAAGCAAGGACTTTTTATAGAAAGGACTGGTAACTGCCTATTTAACGCCTTTGGAAAAGTTATGGCGTCCGTAGAGTGTAGCGCCTCTAGCGGCAAATGCGTATAAAGTGTTTAATCGTTGAATAATTATTTCTTCGGCAATAAACAATTGCCTTTATATATCAAAGCATTATATTTAATGGGCGCTATATTGTCCATTACCATATATATGACATTTTAAATACACTTTAAAGCTAATTTCTAATTACTTTTGCAATGCACAAGCGTGCCGCATTGGACTGACACTGTCTTAAGAATTCTTTAAACATCGTATAATATAGTATTACCGCATTTGTATAGCGCCCCTCACAGGTGAGGCCACTCTAAATCCCTGCCAAGTATTTGCGTATTTGTATAGCGCCCCTCACACGTGAGGCCACTGTAAATCCTTGCCAATGACGAATGCAACCAAGCCATTAATGAAATCGATGAGAAATTTTTGTTCTAAGAAAGGTCATGTTTGGTTGTGTGTGCGTGTAGTTGTGCGTGTATGTGTTTTTGGAGGTGTGTGTGTGTGTTTGTTTTTCTTTATGCGTTTGTGTGTACGTATGTGTTTCTGTATGTTCTCCTCTTGTTTCCGTCACTTGGGGATTGTCCTCCATCCTCCATTTCCTTTACCATTCACTTTAGCCTTATATCAAAATATTGTTTTTATCATATACGCCAGCTTCTATTCATACGCAGGTGTCTTTCAGTCCATACTGTCACTACGCTGGTCCACGCTTCTATCTGCACTCAGATGGACTTCAGTAAGGCTTTGTACATTGGCCTTTCCTCCTCCAAATAAACCAAGCTTCAATCTATTCTTTATGCTTCTGCTCTGCTTATATATGTGACATTCCTGAATTTGCCATATATCTGCTTTTATTCGTAACTCCCTCAACTGGCTCCCTGCCCAACAAATAATTCAGTTCAAAACCATCACCCTCATGAGCAACTGCCTCACTGGTTCCGCTCCGTCTTACCCTATGAATTTCTTAATCCCTTTTGCTTCCTTGCCTGAGAGAGCTTCCTTGCTATCCTCAGCCCGTGGCCTTTTGGTTTTTCCACGTATGCACTCTTCCACCACCCAATGTGGAGGCCCAATGCTTTGCCTATTTGTGTCCTTCAGCCTCTAACAGTCTTCCCCATGCCCTCCGCCAATAGCTTCTTTCCCTCTCTCCTTTTCACTTCCATACTTGAAAACTTTAGTTTTTGCCGGTGCTTGTATTGATGCAAGTCTAGAGCGCCGCTTATATAAATATTCCATTACAATTGCAATTACAATTATGTACGGTTGTGTACAATTTCATTACTGTTACAGTTCGAATGGCAAGTATCCAGACGTGTCATCCGGGGGTAGGCCTAATATGCCAGTCTTTTCTTTTATAAACTCTTTTTTTAGTGTTATATAGAAGCTTTGCTAAGTGAATGTATTAATCCGTGTTAGGTGTTAAGAGCAAGACTAAGACTTTTTGTTTTAAAAGCAAAACCAATACTGTTATACACTAACTCAACTGCACTGCAAACCAAGACCGATGTATAGGTATACTTAGGCCTACAGCACAACAAGACTAGTATCAATATGTTATAATCTACACAAGGCTTCTTTATTAAAGTTTATTAAAACTGTTACTTATCATTTATAGGAATTTTTTAGGTGAAAAGTAAAGCAAACACAACGCAGGTATTTTCATTTTCCAATACAATTAATGTCATATAGGCCTACTAATGACGCGCAGGTATGCCTATACCTAGTTCTATAATAGCCTACAGCGTTGCAATGTCCTACGCTGATTTTCGAAATGTAGTTTACTTAATTTACATTAAATTGAAGCAATATCTATAAAATTATGATATACCTTTCTTATTTATTTGTAAAGCGAAAGACATATAATTCTGTATTCTTCTTCCTATAATTAGCAGCCTACAATTAACCGTTTCATATGAAAACAGCATAGCTTTTGTTAATTTGTTTACCTGTGTAGAGGCGCTTATACACCCTCAGCGCTATAATTGTGTCGCCACTATCTCAGCCTTACAGCCGAGTTACACATTATTCTAATGAGTAACCATTCCTTTTAATATACATTCCTTGTGCACCATGTGAACTCTGCAATATATGATGCTTAAAAGCCCTTCATATATTACCTAGGCCTACGCAGTGACTTTCTAATATATATCTGTTTCTTTACGCTTTTTTTTACTTACTTATGAATGACACAGTGTTATCCAATATCACCTACTAATTGGCCAGTCCAAGCCTCTACAGGAAGATCAATAAAGAAAACGACATATCGGATTGGTGCATAGCGTATCTTCAAAAACTTTACCACTTATAACAGTACACACTTCATTGCAGAAACATTGGTGAAAAGGGCATTTTACACGTACGCCTATAAGCCAAAGGTTATTTATTAATATAATTACTTACTTTATAATATAGTATGTATTACTTATGAACTGTATTAGACACTTTGCCGAAATGACAAGATATAGGCCTACAATAGCCTGCCAAGTTACTAGGTTGACTGCTTATAATAGGGGACGCGTTTTATACAGGAAGACCAATAAAGAACTGTATTGGAACTGCTGTAGAAGATCTGACATGTCTGGAAATGGATATGACGGTGAATGATGCTCTTGAAGTTGCGCAGAACATGGAATAATGGATGAACTGCTTTGCCCTATGTGCATTTGTGCACTGTATTGACAAAGTACTAAGTAAATGAAGTATTATTTATTTCTGAATGTAATTTAATGTGAACACTTTGTGAAATGAAATTTTTATTTCCATATATGATTATGAATGAAAATACTCTAAGCAATAACAATAACTCTACTGCTTATAGTATTTTAATTCATAGTCATCTATGGAAATAACTTAACCTTTATTATATGTTATGCTTTCACAAGGAATACTTACACTACCGTTACAGAAATGTTTCATAAATGACCTAAGGTATTTCATTTCATGTCATTCAATAAAGCACAGGTGAAAGGTTATGAAAGTAAAATTGTTTATGTACTTGATATGTAACAAGTCGAACACACAACATTGCACAACTCAACATATACCTAACCAATACTAATATTGCATTTTACAAATAGCGCAAAGTTCAAACTATCTTCCTATCTTTCTCTCCTACTATCTCTGCTCCCATATGCCCAAAAGAAAGAAAGAAATTCAAATATTTGCTCTGTATACCTCTCTTCTGACCTCTTTCAAAGTATCTCTCTATCTGGCTGGCCTACTGTCTCTCAATACTACCTTTGAAGAAATGTTTCATAAATGACCTAAACAATATCACTGACCAATACCAATATTGCATTGTCAATATAGCGCAAGCATTACTCCGTCGCTTTATATAACTGTCTTCTCACGTCTTTCAAACTATCTGTCTATCTCTCAGACCTACTATCTCTCAACACTAGCGTTAAAGAAATTTTTCAGAAACCACGTAAACACCCAACTTTGCTAAATTCAACATATACCTTAAAAAAAACCAATATTGCATTGTCAATATAGCGCAAGCGTTACTTATTCGCTCTTTCAAACTTAAACCTATCTCTGTATCATTATCTTTCTCCTACTATCTCGGCAGCCATTTGCCCAAAAAAAACAAAGACAGTTAAACACACTACTGCATCACTAGTTCACAACTCTACATATTCCTCAACAATACCAATATTGCATTGTCAAACTTCAAACTATCTCTGTATCATTTTCAGTGTCCTACTATTTCTGCACCCATTTGGCAAAAAACAAAAACAAAGACAGTTAAACGCCCTACTGCATTAGTACTTCACAACTGTAAATATACCTCACCAAGAACAATATTGCATTGTCAAAATAGCGCACGCTTCACTTAGTCGCTATTTAAAAGTTCAAACTATCTCTGTATCATTCTCTGTCTCCTACAAAGTGGGCAGCCATTTGCCCAAAAACAAACAAAGACAGTTAAACACACTACTGCATGACTATTTCTTAACTCTACATATATGTCGGCAATACCAATGTTTCATTGTCAATGTAGCGCAAGCTTTACTTATAATATTCGCTCTTGCAAAGTGCAAACTATCTCTATATCATTCTCTCCTACTATTTCTCAACTAACATGCACACAAACCAAAGTGGAAAGTCAAAGACACAACGCACGAGAATTGCACCATTTCTTCGTGTTCAATTACAACCTGTTCTTCCTATACATTTCCTCAGCCTCCTGCCTTGTCACTTCCCTCATTTCTTGTATTGCAAAGACAATAACCTAAAACCAACATACAAAACAGTTCAACATGTACATATTGCTTAACAATTAATCTTAAATAACATATATTCCATTATATTTTTAACTAATTATAATTGTTACTAGATGTTTGCCCGTCCTAAGACGGTAGGCCCTATACTAATTGTTTCTATAGGGCCTATAGAAACAATTTGTTTGCCCGTCCTAATACGGTATTTCAATAGATTTAGAAGGGGCTCCTATGTGTCGTTACCCAGGCTACGTAGAGAATTAAACTGATAGCCTACACTAACATCGCAGGCAATAATCGCAGGGTACGCAATATACTAAACGCTAAATACTCGACAGTCGAAATGATAGCTCCAACCATTAATACATTAATACAATTAATTATTGCCCGTTATAACAGGGTTTCAAAGAAATTTAAAAATGTAGTTTCCAATTGTACAGGCGGTATTAGGCCCTTCACATCGGCGCTATATAAAATATAGTGGCGAAAAGCTGCTTAGGCTTATGGTAGCTTTTCAGTTCGTCATTTCGTTATATTTCTGGTTCGTTTAAATTCATTAAGCTCTATTTGTAAAGAGTTTAGCGAACTAAGCAATTGTTCAAGCCAGTTTGAAGCCGTAATTAGTTTAAACAACAGCCGTTTACGCTTTATTGAAATTAATTTTGAACGAATCGAGTTAACCGAACGCCCCGTGTGATTCTGGCCACAGTGACAATTAATGCTGAATGCTGATCGCCCCGTTTGAATCTTGCTATTGTGACGTCGGCAGCGGCTGCTGATTGGCTCGCCGCCTCTGGCGAATTCAACAGCCAGCAGTCGGCTTGCAAGCGTTACACCAAAATTTATGTCCAATGAATCTATCCCTGACATGTCTGTACGCTTATATAGGTAATAACAGTTGCAACGGCCCAAGAACTTTCTGCATCTAAACATAGTTCTATATATGTCAGTTCTACTTTGTTCCTAATTTCTTTACATTGCAGAGATAATTCGCAAAGAACTTTCGCAGCGCGTCGCTATAGCTAACAGCTCCGTTTACTAAATAAATAATTCTTTCTAAGTCAACATCATATTAAAGGTATTCCACAGCTACTATTACTTCTCTGTCGCTCACCTCAAACATAAGTATGTCAATAACGTAAGGGTCGAGGGTCTATATGTGTTCGTAAGGAGTACAGTTGATCACTTTCTTCTGTCATGGGTTCCATCACTTTCACTGCTGAACGCTTCAAGAACTTGAATAACTTCCAATACTGCAATTTAAATTAAACATACACTTACTATTATTTCTTTCTGCATTTCTTAAACCAAATGAAACTGCTTCGAAGTCTATGTGTATAGGCCTACCTTTACAATGCTACATCAATTCTGTAATACACGGAATTCTTTGTCGAATGACAGTTCTTGTCATATATCGAACACATTAAATTAAAGTTTCTGTCATATATGGAACACCTTGCTAGTAAATAATACATAATGATAAGTATGTTAATAACATACTAACCGATGACTCCGATTGCAAAGGTCCAATGTCTTTGCTTTTGAAAGCTCTTCTTTCTGAACGCCGCATCTTCTGTTTCTGCAGCAGATAACTTTCTTGCGATGTCTCTGCACTCAGCAATACAGCTCTTATGTGTTCCTAATAACAGCAATTATTGTTATTTTACTTACACATGTTTTGTCCAAAATAATTGCTAAATTTACACAATATTTCTTTTCATTTACATTTTTCATTCATAGTGCATTAATTAACCATGGACAGGTCCATCGCAATAAAACGCTCATTACATAATCCAGCACGCATAAAAAAGAGAAGTGGCTGGAACAAGGTTCTTTAGAGGCGTTTCAACCTTATTGCGCATAACCTAATAACATTGTTCAATGAATAGCTTGTTATCCTTTTATTTTATAGCCCACCATTATACTACCGTTTCCTGCAACACATTACCAATGCCATTACTTACTTCCACAGCAGGTGATTTCAGTATGAACTCCATCAACGCCTCTTCTTTCAAATGTCGCTTAGAAGATCTGTGAAATAATAAATAACAACCTTCTAGTTATTCCTACTCTGCAACATTCTATATAGGCGTGTTCATGTCCATTATCTACTATGGTTTCATTTGCAGAGAATGTTTCATTTACTTTGCACAAAATCTTCAGTGAAATATGAAACCGGAAGGACTTCCTTGAAATACTACATGAACCTAGCATACTTCACATGTTACATTATGTGTGTTTCTGTCTTACACTTCCTTCAAATCATCTTATAAAAAATACAGTTATCTTTCCCTCTTTATTCCTGGTCTTTCCCTTCCACAAAATCACTTACTCACGTACACAACATTCATTTCTATTAGTAACATAATTAGAATATTAGAATATTTCTAGTAGTTATATAATGTACTGTTAGTAACATAATTACTTGTAGTACTAACGTCATTATAAAATTTCATCCATTTCTAGTACTAACATAATTGGAAAATTTGTTCCAAACATATAAAAGCCATACATTCATCTTCTCTTCATTATATGAATTGCCATATTCACCTATCAGTCATCTTTCCTTCAGCTGCTGTTACAACGACATTCACTAAACAGCAATCGTCATCACCTTCTTCAGCTACTTTGTTATGCCATTCGTCTGAACGAGTCTGTATTTACATATGAAATTCAATTTCTTTGACACATTTCATTAATCTTTCAATCACAGTCTGAAACTATCCGTTACGTAACGAAACCATATATAACTTTTCATAATAGCCTAGCAGTATGGCATCTGTTTATACAATTACCCACATACAGTGTAATGCAACTTTTAACTTTACATATTGCAATTTAATTGAACTACATTGTAATGAATTCCATTTGTTCCATGCACATACCAGTCTCTATACATTCGTTCTTACCTCACCTTCAAATACCTTATTCTTTGTATATTAATTACTACAATAAACGACATTCTCCTTGGTATTTTCGTTTACCGATGATCCTGGAAGGCCGTCACGTGTAATGCACTTGTCCACTGGTCCTTCAACGTCGTCACTATGAATCTGCACTGTTTCCTAACAGTTGAAATAACTAACAGTCATTTAGTAAGTCCCCTTGCATAGTTTCCTATATTTCTCGCCGTTAAGAATTTCATTCAGATACAACAGTTACTGTAACAGAACATTCCAGTATTCCCAGAAATGTATACATAGTTCACTACATTACATATTTCTCAATCTCATACCGGTTCTGGCAGGAACATTGCAGTGGAACGTTCTTAAGTAAAGAGTTTGTAATGAAGTCTATTTCTGCCATACAAATAACAGGCTCCAGACATTCGTGCTTAACTTACCTTCACTGCATTTTCTTCTCCATTATCAGTGCAATTGTGACATGTCCATTCCTCATATGGAGCTTTTATAGTGTCAGTTAATGCTTTGATGCACTTCGTGTGATACCAATTGGCACATATTGAGCATTTTATCATTGGTTGTCCGTTATACGGAGCGTGACAAACGCAGTACACCATTAACTTTGACACCTTTACATGTGTTGTCTCTTTTACAGGGAAGTTGAAACTCCTTCTCCGAAAATAAACATTCTCTTCATTACAGTAATGTTACTCATTTAAATAATAACTAGGGCCTACATAACGTAAAAATTGATGCAGCCGCATGACAATTACAAAGAACTATAGGCTAGTCTGCCTTACACAGGGACTTGCCTGTAAACGGTGACTGACTAGCAATTGTCTCATGTGTATCTATCACATTGCATGCTCGTCCAGATTCACGTCCACCTTCAATTCGCTCTCCAATATATGCAGACGATTGCTCATCTGTGGCATTCTCTTCTACATTACGGACAAATAGCAGTTGTAAATGCAAACAATTGGAGTCAGCGGTTTGAGATTTGGAGCGTTGTGTGTGTAGGCCTATGTAAGGAATGGACGAATGTCTTATTTGCCCGTTAATAAACCTGTGAAGACGCTATAGAAGCTGTATGTGTATTTGTTTGTAGGCTTATAGTGAGGCGCATTGCTATATATATACAAATGAATTGGAGTCAGCGGTTTGAGATTTGGAGCGTTGTGTGTGTAGGCCTATGTAAGGAATGGACGAATGTCTTATTTGCCCGTTAATAAACCTGTGAAGACGCTATAGAAGCTGTATGTGTATTTGTTTGTGCGTGTGATAGGCTTATAGTGAGGCGCATTGCTATATATATACAAATGAATTGGAGTCAGCGGTTTGAGATTTGGAGCGTTGTGTGTGTAGGCCTATGTAAGGAATGGACGAATGTCTTATTTGCCCGTTAATAAACCTGTGAAGACGCTATAGAAGCTGTATGTGTATTTGTTTGTGCGTGTGATAGGCTTATAGTGAGGCGCATTGCTATATATATACAAATGAATTGGAGTCAGCGGTTTGAGATTTGGAGCGTTGTGTGTGTAGGCCTATGTAAGGAATGGACGAATGTCTTATTTGCCCGTTAATAAACCTGTGAAGACGCTATAGAAGCTGTATGTGTATTTGTTTGTGCGTGTGATAGGCTTATAGTGAGGCGCATTGCTATATATATACAAATGAATTGGAGTCAGCGGTTTGAGATTTGGAGCGTTGTGTGTGTAGGCCTATGTAAGGAATGGACGAATGTCTTATTTGCCCGTTAATAAACCTGTGAAGACGCTATAGAAGCTGTATGTGTATTTGTTTGTGCGTGTGATAGGCTTATAGTGAGGCGCATTGCTATATATATACAAATGAATTGGAGTCAGCGGTTTGAGATTTGGAGCGTTGTGTGTGTAGGCCTATGTAAGGAATGGACGAATGTCTTATTTGCCCGTTAATAAACCTGTGAAGACGCTATAGAAGCTGTATGTGTATTTGTTTGTGCGTGTGATAGGCTTATAGTGAGGCGCATTGCTATATATATACAAATGAATTGGAGTCAGCGGTTTGAGATTTGGAGCGTTGTGTGTGTAGGCCTATGTAAGGAATGGACGAATGTCTTATTTGCCCGTTAATAAACCTGTGAAGACGCTATAGAAGCTGTATGTGTATTTGTTTGTGCGTGTGATAGGCTTATAGTGAGGCGCATTGCTATATATATACAAATGAATTGGAGTCAGCGGTTTGAGATTTGGAGCGTTGTGTGTGTAGGCCTATGTAAGGAATGGACGAATGTCTTATTTGCCCGTTAATAAACCTGTGAAGACGCTATAGAAGCTGTATGTGTATTTGTTTGTGCGTGTGATAGGCTTATAGTGAGGCGCATTGCTATATATATACAAATGAATTGGAGTCAGCGGTTTGAGATTTGGAGCGTTGTGTGTGTAGGCCTATGTAAGGAATGGACGAATGTCTTATTTGCCCGTTAATAAACCTGTGAAGACGCTATAGAAGCTGTATGTGTATTTGTTTGTGCGTGTGATAGGCTTATAGTGAGGCGCATTGCTATATATATACAAATGAATTGGAGTCAGCGGTTTGAGATTTGGAGCGTTGTGTGTGTAGGCCTATGTAAGGAATGGACGAATGTCTTATTTGCCCGTTAATAAACCTGTGAAGACGCTATAGAAGCTGTATGTGTATTTGTTTGTGCGTGTGATAGGCTTATAGTGAGGCGCATTGCTATATATATACAAATGAATTGGAGTCAGCGGTTTGAGATTTGGAGCGTTGTGTGTGTAGGCCTATGTAAGGAATGGACGAATGTCTTATTTGCCCGTTAATAAACCTGTGAAGACGCTATAGAAGCTGTATGTGTATTTGTTTGTGCGTGTGATAGGCTTATAGTGAGGCGCATTGCTATATATATACAAATGAATTGGAGTCAGCGGTTTGAGATTTGGAGCGTTGTGTGTGTAGGCCTATGTAAGGAATGGACGAATGTCTTATTTGCCCGTTAATAAACCTGTGAAGACGCTATAGAAGCTGTATGTGTATTTGTTTGTGCGTGTGATAGGCTTATAGTGAGGCGCATTGCTATATATATACAAATGAATTGGAGTCAGCGGTTTGAGATTTGGAGCGTTGTGTGTGTAGGCCTATGTAAGGAATGGACGAATGTCTTATTTGCCCGTTAATAAACCTGTGAAGACGCTATAGAAGCTGTATGTGTATTTGTTTGTGCGTGTGATAGGCTTATAGTGAGGCGCATTGCTATATATATACAAATGAATTGGAGTCAGCGGTTTGAGATTTGGAGCGTTGTGTGTGTAGGCCTATGTAAGGAATGGACGAATGTCTTATTTGCCCGTTAATAAACCTGTGAAGACGCTATAGAAGCTGTATGTGTATTTGTTTGTGCGTGTGATAGGCTTATAGTGAGGCGCATTGAAGATTTGGAGATTTGGAGCGTTGTGTGTGTATAGGCATATATGTAAGGAATGGACGAATTTCTTATTTTTAAATGAAAGTCAGATTCACTGTGTGCCCGTTAAATAAACCTGTGAAGACGCTATAGAAGCTGTATGTGTATTTGTGTGTGCGTGTGATAGGCTTATAGTGAGGGAAGAAGGAAGAAAAGGAATGAGGTTGCGAGAAAAAGAAGCAAATGGGCAGGCGAAATAATACAATAGGGCCTACAATACAAAGCGCTTTTAACAGCACTGAAAGTGGTTGGCAGAAATTGACGGGTGGCAGTCCAAATACGGCGGCTATTATGCTCTTCTTTCACACTCCTGTAGTAACACATGACCACCTGCTTGGGGGTCATTTCAAAAAATTTTTGTGTTTCAAAATAGGGTTTCTATTATTTCTTAAACGTATTACGCTATATGTAATAAATGCAGAAATCATTAAACAAGCGATCATTAAATAAGCGAAACGGCTGCAACAGGTGGTTAAAAAATTGATGCAGGGTAGCAGAATAGGACAGACTCGGCTGACTTTCAAAGCTGGCTGTTCTAAAGGCTGATAAGCCGCTGAATGCGCCTTCCAACCGATTATAAGCCGCTGACTGCGCCTTAGGCCGCTGACGGCAGGCGCTGGCGCAGACTGCATACGCAGCTGAAATGGACTTGGAGTTGGAGTTGGAGTTGGACTTGGACTTTCGTGCCGCCAGTTTTACCGGGCCGTTTTGAAGTATGTTAAAGTTAAATTTATTGTATGAATCATTGAAACTGGAAGACGGCTGAGGGCTAACTTTCAGTCACTTTGTTTCGCACTGTGACTGATTCTGATCCTGACAAACTGTCACGAATTGCTGAAAACAGCAGCTTTGTCTTAGAAAGTGAGCCTATAATAAAGTGTTATTTTAACATGTTTTTAGTATTTTATTAAGCTGCATATTATTAAGTTTGAGTTATATAGTCAATAATAGACAAGCGTTAACATTTGGTAAGGGCAGGGGGTATGGTGAGGGAAAGGGTAAACTTAAGGGATTAAGGGCCTCCGGAGAATTTGGCGAGGGGCCCCCCGAGGGCTTAATCCGGGCCTGCTTTCAGTTTGTATAACAAATAAACAATGGAAACTGTAAAGTATGTTAAACAATAAACAGTAAACTAAACTTTTATTTTACACTTGTAGTACAAAGATTGATGTGTTAGCTGTGTTATTATGAGTTTAGTAACAGTATACTATATAAATAAATTTAACAAAATGACACATATGCACGTACAATTAATGCACTAATGCAATAGGCCTACTCTGTAGGCCCTATCTGAGACTGAGATATTGAGACGGAAATCGGATTACGTTTAAGGTTATTTAGGGTTTGTGCGGGTTGTGCCTAGACCTGGGAGTCGACCCCAATAAGTCGACTTGGGTCGACTTGGTCATCCCAAGTCGAGTCGAGTCGTTTCTGCTTACCGCAACTGACCCCAAGTGGAATTTGAACCAGAAAAGTGACTTCAAGTTGTTTTTTACGCAAGTCGACTTAAACCGACTTGAGACTCAAACAAATCTAAATTTATCACGTCGTCACACTAATGATCGTGAGGCACTAAGGGCAGAGCAGCATTTAAGCAGCTTTGTAGTGTTTTGGCAACAATGAATGAAGCTTAGGCCCACCAGTTCTAACTTCTGCCACGTACATAGGCTGCGATATTATTTTGTATTATCGACGCCGGATGGGCTAGTTACTTATCGATTTCTTTTTTAGCGGCGCGTGCCTATTTATATAATTTGTTATTCTATGTTTAAAGTCACACGTAGGCCTACGTTTCATAAAAAATGGCGATTCGAAATATTAATAAAAATGTTAGCACGTCTGCCTTATCAAGAGCTGAACGCGCGCAAATCATTGAACTTATAGTCGTCAGCGAATTCGACGCAAAGAAAACTGTTTCTCGTACTAATAAATCGATCGTTTGGCGTTACTTTGGTGCACTGCATAAGTCGTCTGCACACGGAAAAACTGTTATATTGGACAGTGATCGACTTTATTGTCGGTGAGTAGTACTGTAGGATGATACGCATGCATAGCTGAGTTACGGAATGACGTTAGTGGTCAAATAATTATGATAACAAAATTAAAATGTATCATCAGGCCTATAACACGCCATTCAGTGCAGCCAGTTTCTTATGAAATCATTAGTGGGCCTTATGTGACATGATATGAAGCAAATTATTTGGGTAAAATAATGAAAAATTCGCCATTTTTTATACATTTCCGTACCGTCCCCGTTTTGGGGACGCTTGGCACTAACGAGTTAAGGGGTAGACCTACAAAATAATGCTGTGTAACCTGATAGCGGTGATGGGCAATAGTTAACTAAAAAGTTAAACTTAAATTTTTTAGTAAAAAATGAATTTAACTAGAAAAATAGGTTAGTTAACTATTTTTTTTAAATTGCTAGCTACAAAGTTTAACTAACAAAATCAGCAACTGCGCAACTATTTTCCGCAATGAACACTGTCAATAATTCAGCCGTACGTATTCGTTATTACCATGTCAGAAGTCGACTTTAAGTCGAAAGTTGGTTGTTTTTCTGCCAAGTCGGATCAAGTCGTTTTGGCTCCAAGTCGTCGACTTCAAGTCGACTTCAAGTCATTTTAGGGTCAAGTGGGGTCAGATTGGCTGACCAAAGTCACTCCCAGGTCTAGTTGTGCCTAGGACCCCCAAACTCCTTAAAACGGCTCTGCATCCAACTTCTAGTTTCAATATTTATATGAAATATTTTCATCGATCATCCAGCTTTTCGTTTGAGCTATAGGCTAATTAATTATGTTCATCGACCATCTAGCTTCTGGTTTGAGCTATAGCTAGGCCTATACTAAAACTTAAACTAGAAGTTGGATGGTCGATGAAAATATAGATTATTTTCATCGACCATTCAACTTCTAGTTTAAGTTTTAGTATAAAATGTTTTCATCGCTCAACCGCAGCAACAATTTCGGCTCAAAAACGATATAGGCCTATTTTCATCGCAATTCCAACTTGTAGTTTGAGTTCTATTATGTATCATTTTCATCAATCATCCAACTTCTAGTTTAAGTTTTATTATGAAATATTTTCATTGTTCATCCAACTTCTAGTTTCGGTTAGGTAGGCCTATCTAAAAAGGTCCTTGGGTATCTACATAGACATAATTTACCAACCTAAACTACGGTTTTACTTTTACCAAATTAGCCTAAGTAACAACAAATAAAAGTGTAGCATAATTATAGATAGCTGCAGACAGTTAAGGCTTATTTAAAAATTGTCGTTGGAACACAGGGCTGTAGTCGAGGGTAGGGGCCTATAGGCCTATACGGGTATACATACAGCGTGTAGCCTACTTACCTCTAGAGACCGTATACTCAACTCACAAATATAAATATTTATTTATATTAAAATTCTGTAGCGTATAGGCCTACTTAGATTACTCACCTCTAATTTGTTTCGGTAAACTAACCGATAGCGTGTATAGGCTACTCACCGCTAATTTTACCACTACAGCCCTGTTGGAACATAATTATTTATAATAAATAAATAAATATTCGAGATAACACATTTGGTCGTTAGAGGGCCTATTGGTCGCTGTACTTACGCTTGGCACAAAGCGCAATAATAAAATTATTTTAGCTTGCTACAATGATGCAAAGTTAACAAAGAATTGAATAAAATATTTTCAAATGCAGACGACCGAAATCCTGCGTTGAAATCTAGCAAACTTTGATTTGAATAGCCCGCCTAATGTTTCCCATCTCCACACCATTATAACGTCAGAATAAAAAAGTCTACTATATAAACGGATCGAAAGGAGTATATGTTGGACTTGGCCAGGCGCCGTGGCCACTAAGAAAATTGCAGGCGCATCGTGTCGCTGGATATATCCAAAGCTCGAACTCTGCGCTTGAAAAGGGTCACGTCTTGGTAAGAAAATTCTGAGCGAATTGTTTTTTTTACATGCAACAGGCATATGGAATAAGATTTCGCACGAAGGACTTTTTTAAATACGAATTCGGAATTCTCTGCAGTCTGCATTTGGAATTGTTTTCTTTGAATAAAATAAAAGATTCGTGTTTTAATTAAAATAGCGAGTAGTCTGACTTGACAATTTTTTTTAGTAAGGAATAGAAATCTGGATAATTATGGTTGTGATTTTTGGGTATTGTTCTCGGTTTTGGGCTTGAGTTTAAAAGTCTTGGTCTTGGTCTTGGTCTTGAGGTTCAAGGTCTTGGTCTTGGTCTTGGTCTTGAGGTTCAAGGTCTTGGTCTTGGTCTTGGTCTTGAGGTTCAAGGTCTTGGTCTTGGTCTTGGTCTTGAGGTTCAAGGTCTTGGTCTTGGTCTTGGTCTTGAGGCTTAAGGTCTTGACAACAAGACTGCTGATATATAATTATATAGGGGCCTAGCTAATGATCACTCTCTCTCTCTCTGTCTCTCTGTCTCTGTCTCTGTCTCTGTCTCTGTCTCTGTCTCTCTCTGTCTCTCTCTCTCTCTCTCTCTCTCTCTCTCTCTCTCTCTCTCTCTCTCTCTCTCTCTCTCTCTCTCTCTCTCTCTCTCTCTCTCTCTCTCTCTCTCTCTCTCTCTCCTGGCGCTTTTTGAGCGGCTCTTTCAAAGCATCTGCATTTGACATGGTTGACCATGAGATTCTGCTTAAGCGACTGGAACTGTCCTGTGGCCTTTCTGGTGTCCCTCTTCTTTGGTTTAAATCATACCTCTCTGACCGCTCACAGTTGGTTGTCCTTGGTGAAACCACGACTCAGTCGACAGAGATCGAATTTGGCGTTCCCCAGGGCTCGGTGCTCGCTTCGACGGTCTCAAACTATACATACTCTTCACTGCTCTTTATTCTTTATTTACTAATTTAATTATGTAATTAAACGATCATCCGGCTTCTAGTGTCAGTAATATGTTTATCAATTGTCCAACTTCTAGTTTGAGCTTTGTTTACTATGAAAAGTTCTCATCGTCCTTGCTATGTAAATAATTTCCGACGCTAAACTACACGTTTATCGCTGTATTCTCCGATAATGCTTAACACTTAAGTAAACACGTAGGCCCAAGTAGATTTCAATGATGCTAGTGATAAACACAGTTGAGGCTGACGAATGCTAATATGATTTTCGGTGGTGGATCTCCCGGTTGAGGTGATGGCCGGGTCTCCTTTTTTAGGTGGCGGATCTCATAATTCGGGTGGCGGGTCTCACGATGCAGGTGGCGGATCTCAAATCAGAGGTGCCGGACCTCAGGCCGGCAGAATTGGCAGCTGAGTTGGCGTTCACGAATGCAAGAGTGCCTAGGGCCAACGACGACCTTAAAACGGCCCTGTTAATAGGCTATAGCAGCTATACCCATGCATCACCATCAATTTTATATTCATAAGTCGATCCTTTCCCTAAAAAATTTTTTCCGCCCTAGAGAAATTTTGTCCCCTAGAAAAATTCCTGCTGTCGCCCATGTATATGCTCATCGTATCTTGATTTCACAAGGGCTCTCGGGCTCCATGACATGATACTGGCCACCACTGTCAACCGTATGCTATGCTGTTCCCAGGTAGGCCAATGGTTGGACTTTGCTAACAAGCAGGAACTGGATCATTTGGGCGCAATTATTCGCAAATTGGTTCATCTTGGTTACGTCCCTCCTTCATTTCCAACTTTTGAGGAACTCTGCAGCTGATCGCGATCTCTTTAGTAGCATGCTTGACCTTAAAACTGCCTCCACCATTGCTACCTCCATTGTTCATTCGAAGCTTGATTACTGCAATTCTCTTTTCCTCAACCTTGAATCCACTCAAATCAAGCGTCTACAGCTTATCCAAAACTCACTAGCCAGAGCTGTCACTAGAACGCCCAAGCATCATCATATCACTCCCATCCTCAAATCACTCCATTGGTTAAAAATCCCAGAGCGAAT
Source organism: Allolobophora icterica (assembly GCA_963556255.1). Taxonomy (NCBI): domain Eukaryota; kingdom Metazoa; phylum Annelida; class Clitellata; order Crassiclitellata; family Lumbricidae; genus Allolobophora; species Allolobophora icterica. The sequence continues at coordinate 4,305,359 of OY744615.1, read as the reverse complement.
CCACTACAAAGTCCTATCACTAACCTACAACTCCCTACAATATTCCCAGCCCAAGTACCTTCCTGATCTCTTCACCATTCAGACAACCCGCTCCACCCGATCCTCCTCCTATCTCAGTCTTTCTCGACCCCCAGTCACTACTCACCTCAAGTTCTCCAACCGAGCCATTTCCATCACAGCAACACGCCTCTGGAATGATCTCCCCCCTGAATTTTGCAGTTTCTTGGTGCCTCCATCATCATAACCCGTCCTTCATCTTCATCCTCATGTTCCTCTATCTATCACCCCCGGGCTTTCCACTCAAAACTGAAGTCTCACCTTTTCAAATACTCCTACCCTGACTCATCTGATATTCCGCCTTCCAATTCTTCTCGCCGTAAATGACACCCGCCTTGACAGCTGCTCTGCCTCTCCTGATCTGGTACCCTGGAAATCGGACTTGGACCTCTTTTGGACTACTCTCTGGAAACCCCCTTTTGATTTGGTTTGGCCTCCTGGAATTTGGACTTGGACCTCTTTTGGACCACTCTCTGGAAACCCCCTGACCTGGTACTCTGGAAATCGGACTTGGACCTCTTTTGGACCACTCTCTGGAAACCATCTGATCTGGTACCCTGGAAATCGGACTTGGACCTCTTTTGGACTACTCTCTGGAAACCCCTTTTGATTTGGTTTGGCCTCCTGGCATTTGGACTTGGACCTCTTTTGGACCACTCTCTGGAAACCCTCTGACCTGGTACTTTGGAAATCGGACTTGGACCTCTTTTGGACTACTCTCTGGAAACCCCCTTTTGATTTGGTTTGGCCTCCTGGAATATGGACTTGGACCTCTTTTGGACCACTCTCTGGAAACCCCCGGACCTGGTACTCTGGAATTTGGACTTGTACCTCTTTTGGACTACTCCCTGGAACCCCCTCTGATCTGACGTAGCGCTCGTGAATAGGCTGGTGTCCTGCGCTTGGCCTTCGAGTGGCGCTTTAGAAGTTTGGAGATTACGATTACGTTTCTTAGAAATCAAGTCTCCTCCATGACCTCCAGGATCATCTCCTAGGCTACCACCCGTTCTAAAGACCGCATTTGACACCATTGAATCGATCACAGCCTTCTTACTTCTTCAATGACTACTGTATATATCTTCTTGGTTTGGCGTCTCTGGCACTGCCCTACTCTGGTTCCAGTCCTACTTGTCTTCCCGATCCATCTTTGTTAAAGCCTCCACTGCTCACAACCTTCCCTCATGCATGTGGTGTCCCTCAAGACTCCGTCCTGGCAGGGGCGTCTACTCCATAGGAACCTTGGAGCATATGCTCCATCCAAAAAATAGGGGGAAGATTTGTCAGTGTATGTGCCATCATTATTGGTGGGGGGAAAGGGGAAGGGAAGAGGGAGGGGAGAGGAAGTTGCTCCAATGACTTCGGGGGAGATAGATGCCCTCGCGTCCTGGGTCCACTCCTTTTCATCCTGTATACCACACCTTTACGCCATCTCATAAAATCCTCCTCTGTTGGCCACCATCTCTACGCAGATGACACCCAACTCTACATATCCTCCCCAAGCTCTTTTTCCACCTCCATTACGCAATTACTCAACGTGGTAAACCTAATCTCACAGTAGATGTTATACAATCTCCTCCGCTTTAACCCTTCCCAAACAGAATTCACCATCCTAGGCTTTCCTGATCAAATCAAGAAAATCCCTGACCCTTCCATACACTTATCGACTAACTCGTCATCCTTACCTTCACCTCTGACTCCCATGTCCGCAATCTTGGTATTACTTTTGATTCACACATCTTCTCTAACCACATCTCTAACCTCTCGCGCTACTGCTTCATGCACATTTGTGACCTTCGCCACATCCGGCCCATGCTCGACCTTAAAACTGCCTTGACCATTGCTATCTCCATTGTTCATTCAAAGCTTGATTACTGCAATTCCCTCTTCCTCAACCTTGAATCCACCCAAATCAAGCGTCTGCAACTTATCCAAAACTCACTAGCCAAAGCCAGGCGCGTCTACTCCATAGAAACCTTGGAGCAAATGCTCCATCCAAAAAATATGGGGGGGATCTGTCAGTGTATTTGCCATCATTATTGGGGGAGAAGGTGAAGAAGAGGGGAGGGGAAGTTGCTCCAATAACTTTGGGGGGATAGATGCCCCTGACCAGAACTGTCACTAGAATGCCCAAACATCATCATATCACTCCCATCCTCAAATCATTCCATTGGTTAAAAATCCCAGAGCGAATCCACTTCAAAGTCCTATCACTAACCTATAACTCCCTACAATATTCCCGAGTTCCGTGATCTCTACACCATCCAGGCCACCCGCTCCACTCGATCATCCACCTAGCTCAGATTCTCAGTCTTTCTCGACCCTCAGTCACTACTCATCACAAGTTCTCAAACACAGCACCATCATCATTGACAGGAACTAAAAGTGCAAGAATAGAGTTCTTGGTGTCTGTTTAATGGTTATTCAGGGTCGTGCAATCCAAAAGCGGTATACTCAACATTGTACGCATGGGCGGCGATCATGGGGGGTCGAGGGGACAAGACCCCCAAGTTTAACAGTGGGGGGACACGCCATGCATCGGACCCCCACTTTTCGAAGAAACCCCAAAAAGGTCATAAAATTTTTTTTTCACCAGATCAGTTCACGGCAATAAATTTTTATACCTCTTTTTTGACCAGATCAGTTCAAAAATGTCCCCTCATCTGTCAAACAAGATCGCCGCCACTGATTGTACGACCATTGCATGATCTTGTAGCTCAAGGTCATTTGACCCCTTTGTTACAGTATGACGGCTAAGGTATAAATAGACTACGATACTAGCCATAATCCGTGAAAAATTTCTTGTAATAAGGGTTCCTTGATGTGAAAAACCTTGGGAATCACTGCCATGAAGAATCAACACTTTATATTTATTGAGTATGTAGTATTTATTGATAATATCTGTAAACTGGAAGACTGTCCAACAATATCGAACTTGTACTCGTAAGTTCATCAAAGCTGTCGATTAGAAATTGGCAAACATCATGCCAATGACGAAATTTTTAGACATTCAACAAAGTCAATAAAACTACAAATTTTCCTGATTTTCTGACATACATATAATGAAACATCCCAGAGGATGAAATTTTACATATTCCAAAATCTCCTTAATATTATAAAGATATCAGCAGAACTTGAAACACCAAATGTCCTAAATAGTTGTGATGCTGAAAATGTTTGAGAATTAGTGTTATTTCATGCAAAACTAAACTATAGTGATCAGTCCAAGTGTAAATGTGAAAATTAGGCTTAAACGAGCAAAAGGTGTTACACAATAAGGGCATATTTATTAAAAAGTGCCACACAGTAAGGCCATAATAAATATGAATATCATATAAATTTAAATAGTTTCTTAAAACTGAGTGAATGTCAAAGCCTAAAAACAGAACAATTTAGCCATGATCCAATTGTCTTGCCCAAATGTCTGGAGGCACTTTCTAAGGAAAGTCAAAACTATTATGATATCAGTTTTCAGATATATTGCTAGCACGATGTTAAATTGCTTCTTAGAAAAAAGTTGATGCAAAGACCTATTCCTATTCCTATTCCAGATCCTAATCCCAACAGATCTTAATCACACAGCAAATATGAAATTCTTGTGTGTATTAAACTAATAAATAAACTAGAAATTAATTACACAAACATGATCCTCCTTAGGTCTAGCCATACAGCATTATAGATGGTATAACTTTCTGCAAGTTAAAAGTGCTGCTTATGTTCTCGAAAACTGAAAACTTAAATCATTTAACAAGATTTAGTAAGAAATATTTCCAAAACCAATAGAGATATCACTGCTAGAATCACATTTTAGTTGAAGACTTCGAAAAGAATTGACTAACTGCATCGATTGCCTATTAATAAACCTGTAGCACCATTCTGAATGCAGACTTTGAGAACAGCTGCAGGAGACAGAGACTGCTGTACAGCAGAGCCAGACTGATCATGTGCAGCAATCCGATCACTGAAGGTGCACACCAGACAAAGTGCAGAGCCTTACCACGTATTCAGAGTTCTCGTAAATACTCGAATATGTCACCTTAAAAGTCTACCCTGCCCGTGTGAGGTATGTAGATAATGAGTGGTCGCTGTGCATGTATGCATTGCAATGGTCACCCTAAGAAGGGTTGGGGTTTAAACCCACAAATTCCCTTAATCCAAATATGGTCTCTACAACAAAACACCAATTTCACATGCAGCACAATGAATTGATGATCCACAGACGCACTCATTAGAAGCAAATACATTTTCAGTTGGCACATCAGCAAAATACAACTGCACAGAAAGAACACTTGTACATGTAGATATACAAAGTAAGTTGCATGCACAAATATACATTAATTCTCAGATATAAAAGTATCAGCAGTTGGTCACTGGTCAGTCACCCATCGTCCACAGATTTACATATTCACACCATACAAACACTGTTCCAGGCTTTGCTACAAGACTGAGCTGGAATGATCATCCATGTTTGCCACCAGCATTCCTGTTAGAAACTGCACCACCATATCCAGCTCATGCATTCTATGGCTACTGTTTAACATGGATGCAGGCTGCTAGTAGTATCATCAATTGAAAGACACTTGAGCCTTAAAGAAAGAATTAATGTTATTTCTATTTGATCAGCAGTTGAAATCCATTTGATTCATTCTTCATTTTGAACTATCCAATCAGAAACTCCTCAGAATTGCTCTCGTCAAAAGATGCTGTGTCAGCAAGTGATTACGATTATGAACAAAGCTCTTAGTATCTCACCTAGAGATATTTTGTGAACGCTCTGCTAAATACATGGGGGTGCTTGATGGTGTAGTGGTTAATGTGCTGTTGAGAGGTAGGGAGTTCAAATCCCCACCAGGGCATAAAATGTGGTCAAGATTTCTGCTGTGTGCGCCCCTAGCAAACTCAGCTATAATGAGTACACTGACCCTATACACTGACACTGGTGGGAAGATGAGACAGCGAGGGAGAGGACTGGCCACCCGCCCTAACAAGCCAAGGCTAAGAAAATTAAGTCGCTAACCCTTCATATCATGGCTGCCTCAGGGCTTTGCTTAAGGAACTGCTATTCTTCTTCTTGTGCTAAATATGCACCACCACAAACATCCATAGGTTTCTAAGGTAACCTTGAAGAATTGTGTATCGTTGGACTGAATCATTGGTTAAACATTTATCTGCAGTGTCAGGATGGCAGCATTTGCGTCTGCATTTGGATGGACAACTGACGGCTGGAACAGGAGAACTCCATCAGATGGTTCTGCAGGTAACAGAAGTTGAGACAAACGGTCGATGCATCGGGTGAAGAATGCCTGGACAGAGTGAGAAAGGCATTCTGTGACATTCGAAAGACTCATGCAAGTAGGTAACGAAAGCGCTTAGATGTGGTTCACGTGATAACTACTCAGGTGTGGCTACAGTGATGAAAGTGATGATGAAAGTGTTCGTGAACATGGTGGTGTTCATGTCGCTGAACGACCACTACCCGTTTCTCACTCTTGTGGTAGATGTGTTCTTTTTCAATCCACTCGGCCACCTGCTTCATAGCACGGCTTTGGTTCTTCTCTCGATGGCGATGGCGTCGATGATAGTGTGAAGATGAAACAGTTTCCAAATCATTTGGCGCTGGGTTTGACTGCGAAGCATTTACAGTGGCAGGAAACTTAGGGTTGAGGGGTGATAAACCAAAATGACTCGATTCTTGTCTTGCAGCCATAAAAACGTTGGATGTAAGAGTTTCATTCTCTTCACAAATTGTGTCAGTCCCATGTGCATCAGTTCTTGCCGAGTTGCAGTGTTCAAAATTTTTGACAGCTGAGCTGGCCATTTTTGACTTACACTTTGCAGGCTTTTGAGACTTTGTATCCTTCTCAGTAACGCAATTGGGGCGAGTGGATGAAACCAGTTCGTGAGGCTCAGAAGTTGTGTAGTTTTCAATACCAGCTAAATCTAAATAGTAGTTCCTGCGCTGAGCAGATTCTTCATTTGCATTGTCATTTGGACCGTTCGTACAAGTTCTGTCTGCTGGAGATGGATCGTTGTTTGCCTGAGATTTATTCACAAATATACTGTGACGACGCCTAAAAACAACAAACAAAACATTAGGTAAATGAAACATCAATTCAGTCGCCCTGCAAACCAACTGAAACAAAAACACATCATGAAAATATGATCAAACATAGAATTCAGATATTTCAATAGATTGGACAATTAAACGATGAACCACTGACCATCTGCTGCAGGTCCTCATCAATTGGCCTAATTAGAGAAGTCTACTAATTCTTCAAGCATTATGTAATTGTCACATGAACGAATGTCAAACAGCACAGCACCCTCCACCATGTTCAGCACAATAAAGACTTGGCGCTGTGCATACATTGTCAAATGTTTTTCTTCCACATACCATCTGTAATTTGGAAGTCTTATGCAGTGATGGACTGAGAGGAAGGAAGTCTGTTTCGTCATTGGAATAGACAAAGTAAATTTATGTCAGTAATTTTTGTGTAAGCAGTCGAGCAGTTCCTGTGCACACAGAACTCATTGCATATCATTACCACACATCTCCACACATACATACACACCTACTCTGTTACAACCCCCCTCTGTTGCACCCCCCCCCACTATACAATGCACACACCCAGAAGCATGGCATGGATAGACAGTTATTAGACACTAGAAGAGCAGACGAAACATTTTGCAGTGGGGCATTATGTGAATTAATGGCATCATACGTTTAAGATCCTTCCAACTGCTCAGCCTTGCTTCTCAGGTGTTTCTACAGAGAAGTGTAAACAAGGATGGTAGCTTTTAAAAACTCTGTCAGACATCAGCTTAAGAAAGGCGAAACCATGTAAGCCATCTGCTTACCCAGTCCTCCTTGAGTGTTGCCGATGTTGGTCATTGAGACTCATATTCTGCTGAATCAACTGAGCTAAATGTCTTTCGTCAAACTGCGATAGTCTCTTCGATGTGCCGCTGCACTGATGCCGTTGCTGCTGCTGCTGCTGTCGTCTGCGGACGTTGGCACCAGGAGTAGAACCAGCTGCAGCAGCAGCATCAGTGATGCCTTCTTCACCGCAGAAACTCATCTGTCTTGTTAGCAGCAAGTCATTGATGTCTTTCCTATCAGACGGCAAAGTAACCTCTGGTCTTTTGTCTCTGCTGGAGGAGAGAACAGGTGGTCGTCTGTCGGGCATTGTCTTGTGGTGTGGAGTGCGAGGAGAGCCGTTATGCACCAGCGTACATTTGGTCGGTCGAGAGGGTTTCTTGGAGGAGGACAGCGCTCCCCCCACAGTAACCGATCGAAAAGGAGCAGAACTGTCTGACTTGATGCCTTTAGTACATTGATGTTGCTGCCCAGCACAACCGTTGTCTTTGATGCCAGAGGTTGCAGGGTGCTTGACCCCCTGGTCAGGTGACACAGTCAAATGAAGCTTTAACACTCTTGTTCCCTGCTGCTGTAACGTAATCACTGAGCCGACCGTATCGTAAAGCGACTTTAACAATCCAGCGATGTCCTACAACAAATCGATACAATCGTATCTCAGTAATAAAGACAATTTAACCCTTTCAGTGCTTAAAGTAATCACAGGCATAATAGGTGTACAGCACCCGAAATCTATCTCTTACATGTCTACTTGTAATGTCTACAGTCAATATGCCACATCTGTTACATCCAAAGCACTTCAAACAGGTGTGTTGGAGCCGGCTGCCTAAACAGAAGCATGCATGCTTTGTGATCGACTAGAACACAGGAGACCTTGCTGAGCAGACACTGGAAGCTCTCAGAGTAATAAATATGCTTAGTGCATTTTATGCCTTATTGGCAAGAATAGTCTAGTTAAGCCATATCAAGCACAGTTAGTACTGTCGATGTGGGTCAAGTGAACCTTCCATCCTTCAGGGTTGGTAAATGTTTTAAACAGCTGTCTTGTTATTGCATTGCTGTGGTCATGTGTGAACTTTTCAGGAGCTTCAGTTTAAGCATGTAAACAAGTATCTTACTTTTACCATCCATTACCATATATTTCCTTATTACCTTTAACCGTCTAAGGCTGCAGCCCAACTTAAATAGGTTCATTTCAAATTGACTTGGGAACTTGGTTACAAAGTTACAAAAATATGCAAAATAATCTTTTGGAATTGTTCTTAGATTAGAAAATGACCATTAAAGACAGATTTAAGAAAATCATCATCATCATCATCATCAGATCAGCCCTTTAAGCTAACCCAAAGAAAAGTGCTTTGTAATTTTTTCTTAGCCTCTGCACTTGAGGATGGGTGACAAGCAGTTGCAAAAAACATAATTTTGTGAAAGGAAAATTTATATTTCTAAGTGTTTACCCTTTATTAAGTGCTCCAGAAGATGCAAACAGAAAGAGGGCAGTGCACAGAATTTAACTGAGTTCAACTGGTGCAGCATGACCTGCTTAACACTTTAATAATGAGCATGTACTAAAATGTAGGAAAACAAATCCCTTTCATCGTTAAAGGTTAAACATTGCAATAGCAGCAATCTTATGCAATTTTTTACAATTTGATTTTCAATCAAAACTACAAAGAACAAAAATCAGATTTTTTCGTTTGTACCCTTTCTATCATTTCTACCAAAATGGAAAAAACCTAAAAAACACTTTTGTAAGCTTTGGATTGTTTTTAAAAACTCAAAGCTAACCAACCTACTTCTTGCACCCTTGGTAGCCAGTCCTCTCCCTCATCATCTGAATACTCCACTCAGAGTTTACATTCTGGATTTCTTGAGCTACAGTAGATGCTCTCATTTTATAGTTGACTTAGCTAAAGGATACTAGTTGAACAGAAATCATGAATTTTTGCCGTGAAAGCGATTTGAACCTAAAACATCGGACCAAACTGAAATAAAGAATGTAAGATGGATGCAACTACCCAACTATTTTGACAGAACACTTGACAGGCTTTCATGTCAAGGATTTGGTGTTTGAAGGGTGATACAGGATTTAAAGTTGATCTTCAAGTTGTCTGCCCTCAGACAGGGTCAAACATCCAATGATGCCACTCCTCTTGATGGTGGGCTTCTTCCTTCAGTTTCCTGCAGCCATCCTTCATCATCCAGTCCAGCAGCATCCGTTGAGGTCTTCCTCTCTTTCTCTTGCCCTCCATTCTTTCCTCCATGATAGTTCTCAGGAGGGAATAGATCTCCTTTCAGTATGTGACCAATCCACTTCCTCTATCTTCCTCTTATTCCTATCCCACCTTTTGTAGTACCAATTTGTCTTTTGTGCAACTAACCTTTTCCATCCTGCACCATACATCTCAAGTGCTTTTCGCTTCTGATATCCTCCTTTCTGATGATCCATGTTTTAGAGCCATACAGTACCACACTTCATAACATTGTTTTAACCATTCTTTTCTTTAGGTTCCTATTCAATCCCACTCGTATCAACTCTTCTCTCTTCATAAAGCATCTTTACCCACAGCTATCCATCTTCTTATTTCTTTATGGCATTTTGTATCTTCTGTAGCCACACTTCCCCCCAAATAGCAGAAACTCCTGCCTCCAAGTGACTTGTTCTATCTTCTCATCGTTAATGATTATTCTTAAGTTTTTCTTCTTTCCTACTTTGTAACATTTCCTACTTATCTTTGTAACCATTGTCTTATTGGTATTTATTTTCATCCCATATTCTATAGAGTTGATAATCATAATTATGCAAATGGACCACACAATGCAAACTTCTTCGATTTATGACAAGTTATGAAAAGATTATTTCATGGCATTTACCACAAACTCTGAATCGAGGTCAGTTGACGGCTTAAACAACTCAGCTGCCGCCGCTGGCTCTTTATTAGGCAATTGATGCCGTCGAGGGCAGGGTCGGTCGTCCTAGGACCACCTTAGTCACTCCACTCACTTAAATTTATCACAAGATACTGTCAAAATTCTGCTTCTGTTTAACCATCTTCTACATACGCCCACTCTTGCTTACGTTTCTCAGTAGCTGTAAAACTCAGCAGGGAAGCGCTTTCATCTCAACGGAAATCCACATTTTCCTACAACAGGGATGGTACAATATCTTTTTGCAGTTAAAACTTAACTATATGCCACAGGTTGAAGAAAATATTACAGCACACTGTTCCGTAACAAGTTTTCCTTAACCTTTAACATACAGTTAAGTTTTATACTTTACTGTAACATTTTCTTCAGCACTTGGCAACTCAAAGATGGCTGCATACTTCTCTAATGTAATGTCATTTTTGTATCAATTACTTAATCAAATGCGGATTTTTATAGATAATTTTCACCCTTTCAAAACATCTTATATCCCTTATTATGAGTTATTGAAGTTATTCCTTTCTTTTTCTGTTGTTTTTGTATGATTTGAATGGTGTTCAGATGTTATATCATATCATATATCATATTTGGTTATTTATAAAGCGCCACTCACAGTATAGACTATTCAGAGGTGCTTCCAGCATGACAGCCCCAAGGGAAAAGGAAGGTCTTCATGCAGCGGAGAGAAGAGGGTGAGATCCCAAACAATATCTTGCTACAGAGTGATGGGGCAAGTCATTCCATAAGAAGGGTCAAGGATGGCAAAAGCAAGATGCTGAGCCATCGAAGTCCTAGCCTAAGGGAAAAGGAGATGAAGGCAGTGCATGGACCGAAGAGGGAGGGAAGAGAGAGAGAGTAGATCTTGGGTTTACACATTAGGTCACAGCGGTGTTCAATTTGCTAGGGGATTGGACCCAATGTTTTTTTTTACCTCTGCTTCTAGTCTTTGGCCAGCCCATGGAGGCCGACTTGAACCCCTCAAATTCATTGTCCACAGCCCTACACCAAACCACTCCATTATGACCAATTGCAAGCAGTACTGCCTTGTCACCTTTGGGTAATTATTTATTATACAGTCAGTACCCTGATGTAGGTTGATAGATTGTGATATACTCTTTAAGGAGTACGGTTATTCTTTGAGAAAATACAACTTGGTCCTTCCAGGCCACCCTACTTTCGTCTGCTTTCGTCACTTGGTTGCTATGACCGCTATTCTCACAGCTGTAGCAACAAAGAACGTGGCCCCCTCTGAACATACGTCCAGGCCGGGGCCCCTTACAATGCGGAAACTGGAATGCGGTAATATACAATATACAGGGTTCATATTATGTTCACGGTTATTTTTGCCACTTTTAGGGCCTCCTTCCAGGAAGGGGCCCCTCCGGTCGGAGGGGCCCCTCCGACCGGAGGGGGCCTCTGGCTATTCTAATATCGTTGCATTGAGCGTTTTCGGGTATTTGCGTGATTTAGTCTTGCCGGCAGCATAGCTTTTTTATTTTATCATTATTGTTATGGAAAATGCTTGCATCATAGTTGACTTGGTCATTGCAGATTCTTGACATATTATGGACATTCATTAACTTCATTTAAAAAATAAAAAATAAAAAATTTAATTACGGCTTAGAAATTTTTTATTATTTATACAGATTTCCGACCCCCTGATTTTAGACAAATTGGACCCTGGGTCACAGAGGTATTCAGGAGCTTTTCCCTGCTGAGTCCTAGAGACCAAGAGGAGAACCTTGTATTGGATGTGGGAAGCAACAGGAACCACTGAAGTACTTTAGTCATTAAGGTAGCTATGTGGGAGAAGTGAGGGAAATGGGCAATGAGCCTGGCAGCCGCGTTCAGAACAGACTGTAGGGATGAGAGGTGCACCTTAGGGAGCCCAGCAAACAAAGAATTGCAATAATCAAAGCGACAGCAAATGAAGGCATGGACCATAGTAGTAAACACAGAATGGGAAACTGATCTCCTAACGGCCCTCAAACGCCTCAGGTCATAGAAACAGGAGCACATCAGGTGAGAGAGGTTCAGAAAACAAGAATGCTATCCACGGTGACACCCAAGTCCTGGACTCCTGGACACTGGGTGATTATAGTGACGACAGAAGTGGGAGATTAAAATTTAGATAGCTGCTGCTTAGTGCCAAACCAGATCAGTTGGGTCTTAGAAGAGTTAAGGTTAAGTCGATTTGACGACATCCAAGAGTGGAGATCATGCAGCAGGGAATCAATGGAACCAATGAGGGAGATCTGCTCAAAGGAGGAGCCTTGGACAAAGATCTGAACGTCATCTGCATAAAGATGGCCAGAGGTAAGGTAAATATAGAAGGAATGACAGCTGTGTAGAGTAAGTACAGAATGGGGTCAAGGACAGAACCCTGTTGGACACCATACTCAACCCTAACCAAGGCAGTTCTGGATAACCAAGGATAACCGTCTCAATATGGTCAGAGAGGTCAGATTTAAACTAAAGAATAGGGAGACCACAGAGATATCCGTTTCTATGCGTCCATGTACTTTATCTTAAGAACATTGCACCCAATTCAACCACCATCGTTGCTGATGTAAAGCAATATTGTGCCATCTCATCTCCATGGAAATGAAGGCGATGCAAGGCTGCTGAAAAAGAGCTGAGCAAACAAAGAGTTACCACTAGCACACCTTTCTTGAGACACCCAATTTGGTAGGACATGCACTCTGACCACATCACAGCTGCTTCTGCCTGGAGGGATGACATTATTATTATCATTATGAGTTGGTAGCAGTGAATGTGATGAACCACTCCTTCATCATTGAGCCGTCTGTCTGTCCTCCACCCTTCAACTTGTCTCAAGGACTCTGGTCTGGACTAAACCCATTTCAGACGGGCCTTGGGTTGCTGTGCATATAATCTAATGGGGAGAAGCCACCGATTCTTCAGGCAGCTGTGGTGCAGAGCAGAACAGACTATGGTGCACATTGTTGTCTGTCTGAAAACTCCTTTCAATGGCAGACTATTGGCTCTTCGTCTAAAAGAAGAACAATGTATTATTCATAGCACAGCTTACCTCAAAAACTCATGTTTTTTTTTTAAATTTGATATCCAGTTTCCAAGAGTAAAACTACACAAATGAGCCAAAGAGAAGATCACTGGATCATGATTAACAAGACCTAAACTGTGATTGGTCCAAGCAGCGAATGACCTCTAACCTCTTTTGTAATTTTTCCAAGGTCATCAAAATCATAGAGAGTAAAGTGCCACTCCTGAAGTTCAGGTCCACCATTTGCTTCAACTGTTATGCCACAATCGTTATCCTGTCATTCAAAATAACACAAAGAAAATGCAATTTACTACTTAACCTTACTTAGGCCAACTGTGAAGATTACATAAAGTCAATATCCAACACAAAGGAGTTCAAAGAATACAATGCTAATGTCAGAAGTGAAAATGTAATCACGTCGACAAAGATATGAATTTCATTTTGTTCATTGAGCTCTGCACATGATATCTATATATTAGAGATGTACTGAATATTTGATTCAAATTCGAATTCGGCCAAATAATGACAAAATTCGAATATTAGTAAAACTTGTAGTAAAAACTCGAATGCTAAGACAAATAATTATTCTTCAACGATCACCCAACACCAATGCCAAATTAATATATCAGTCATTAGCAACCAGAAATTGAAAAGCTTACACTTCAACTTGATGACTGACCAATGTCACACAGTGGGTGAGTCACCAAGTTGACCAGAGGTTACAAGTACTTAATATTTTAGCTATAAATTTTTAGTGTTTGACTTTTTACAATGTTTTAAATTTTATTTTTTCAGTATTCCTATTCGTATTAGGCCACCGGAGGGCTGAATATCCTTATTCGACCAAATACTTAAACTTACTGGTATTCTGTACATCATTCTGTAATATGCGTGTGTATGCGTGCGTGCGCTTGTGATCCTAAGATGACTGTTCCACTCACATGCATGGAGAAATCAGCCGCAAAATAAGCATTCACTGTTGGTGTGTGCTAATCTTAATTAGGAGGAAAATGCAAGCGAAAAACTGGCCACCCACTCTACTATATGCAGAGGTTAAGAAAACGAAGTGGTTAACACTTCATAGCCTTGTCTGTCTCTCAGAGTTAACACATCTTGACAAGCTACTGTCTTAAAGATCTGTCTCATGCTTCAATGCTTGGCTGTTATGAATTGCATCATGATCATGATCATCACCTGTAATAACTTTGCCTAGAAGACATTTCACTCAGCAACTGGAGTGAGTAGAATGTTCAGCCAGGTCCATTAGTATGACTGATGCCACAAGGTGCACTAAATGAACTAGAGGGTCACCATTAGCAGGAAGCAACCAAAGCTTGCAATCAGCACAGAACTTGCAATCATCAGAGGTTACAATCAGCAGAGGTTGCAATCATCAGAGGTTACAATCAGCAGAGGTTACAATCATCAGAGGTTACAATCAGATGCTGTGCCTCTGATTTGAAAGCTGACATGTCGTGCAGAACATGTAAACTGCTCGCAGGCTACTGAATGACTGGTGGGGATGGAGTGGGAAGAAATACATATGGAAACAGGAAAACAACTTGTTGGAGAGATGAATGCGGATGAGGCTTTCCTCCATCTTTCATTTACAGAATGTGCGTAAACATTGATCATTCCGTCGATTGTCAAACAAATCACTCTATTGTGTTCTTTCTTTGGTACTGACAACAAATCTTTTCTTTGATACAGTGTTATATCAGTTGTTTTCCTACAGTACAAAACATCTGTCCATTATTCAATCACCATGAATTCAGAATTATTATTTCAACCTTTAACTTCCCCACATCCCACATACAAGTCATATGCATGACTTCATTTGCAAAAGGCCTGAACGTGTCCAAACTGTTCTGCACATTTAGTCAGCGCCGGATTTAGACTTTGTGAGTCCATAATCCTTTAAAGTCTGAGAGGCCATTGCCTCACTGCTTAAAAAAAGTGGGCACAAAAACTGGCCACATGTCATCTTGTTGAGAAATTATTATTGCAGTGACATAATTAACAATATAACTGTTTGACTAGCGGTAAAAAATAAATCACAGATAATGTAGGTTACATGCAAAATTGCGCTAAAATGGAAGCACTGATTCATCACAGTGAGAATAAATAGCAGCAAAATTTAGAAAGCTTTTATGTTATATTTAGTTTTGTTTGACAGCAGAAAACCTCTATGAACACTGCACGTAATACAGTTCAGGGCAGTTACGGTAAATGCCACAATCATGTCGATTTAGTATATAGTGTTATATCAAAACTGTTAAAATGATTTCCGTCGTGATTTACGGATTATCATCAGTTGGAACACTGAGCAGTTTGTCACTTTCTATACAGAAACTGCTCAGTGCAGAAAGCTTTTCTTGACCAAGACAGTGCGGTTCGAAGGTCATTCTTGATCCTTTTCAACTGGGAAACTTAATTACCTTTATGCCATAAAATAAATTCAACTTTTGGGAAAGCCAGTTGAGTTTTATCCTTGAAGATAATTTGATACAAGTCTAGAAAGCTGAAACTGTTTTTATCTGAATAAGCTGCTTTCATGTAAGTATGGAATAGCTTCAATTCTTCAATAACACTTAGATCAACATCTTCAGGATAGGCTTTCGTCATTAACACCCTCACACAACTGTTCTTCTGATGCATCTAAATTAATTAATTGATCCTTGGACAGCTCTGATGATACAATGCAGCACTCGTGAATAAGCTGGTGTCCTGCATTTAACTTTTGAGTAGCACTTTAAAAATCTGGAGATTGCAAATTACAAATAAACAAGAAAAGTTTCCGCATTGTCTTCATATTCTGCTGCTTATTTGCACAAACTAGCTTGTTACTGGTCAATAATAATTGGAAGGAAGAATTTTTTAAAGTTGTCTCTTGGTGCCAGTAGGTTATCAATGTCAGATACATTGCCATCATTGACCTGTTTCAGCCTCCTTTGTCCTTTAGTCTTGCATTTGTAATCCACATTTGGTTTTTCTTTGGCTTTTAGTTATATTTCATGAAACATGTCATGGGTTTCAGTGATTAAATTGGATAATGATGGATAAAACTTTGCACACGTCTCCAAAACACGTCATGATGGCAGCGTCAAACTGAACTATGCCACTTATTAAGAGGTTGTCTAACTGTTAGACTGCTCTATAAATAAGTAAGTTAGTAACAATTGCCTTACCAGAGACAATCTGTGCTTAGTGCAATTCTGAAGCATTGAATGGATAAATAGATGCAGACTTTACTTGGTTTATCATTGGGATTTAGGAGTCTTAGGACTTGGGGAGTTTTTTGAGATGCATTAAAAATATCGCTTGTAAACCTACTTGGGATGACTGTAATCTTGCATGCTAATGTCCGTCGTAGGCGTACAATTATTTTTTCCAAAAATGAGGTCTCTGGCAGTGCAAGGCCCTAAGCCATGCTTGGTTGGCTTATTCGTAAGTCTGGCAATGCATTTAGCATAATCAGTTAGCAAATCAACCAAATGACAAAATGTTAGCCATTAAATTTTCTGAGCTGTTGACCTGTATCAATGAAAGACCCTGTGGGGTAGAAGTGGAAACATCCAATTACAAACAGTATTAACTACATTGCTACCAACAAAATCAAGCAACAAAAAGAACAGTATTGATTTTTGAGTGGAAACTTGTCAAATGTCAGTTTTAAATTAAGCTCTGGTAAGAAGAGGAAAGTTTCCAATTGTGCTGAGGTAGGAACTGGATATTTTTCCCACAGAAAAAAAACCAGTATTAATTATGCTGTTACAAGCCAGTGGAAACTTGTCAAACAAGGACAAGTGGCAAACAAGATTGAAATAACAGAACACAGCTGGTTAGAGACAATTCACCACAGACCTCCTCACACCAACAAAATATTAAAAAGCTGCAATGGAAGGAAAAGCAAAAAAGTGGAAAATTATCACAGGAAGAAGATTGGCATTTGCTTCCTAGTGCAAAAAAAAAGATGGATGAGCCAACCGATCATCAAAACAGATACCTGGAAAGAAAACTGGAAGGAAGGCTGAGAAAAAACTGGCAGAAGACCATCAGAAATGACCTGAAATGTCTGGAAAAGTCATGAGATGAGGAAAACAACTGCCATGAGAAACAGATGAATGGAGGAGGAGAAAGATGATGGAGGAGGAGGAGGAGGAGGAGGAGGAGGAGGAGGAGGAGGAGGTGCTGTGAAGTCAGACATCTAGAACTAGACATGACTGACAAGGCAAGCCAACCAACATGTGATGGTCAGAAAATAAGGTACTGTATGTATGTACGAAATACGATGCAAATGAACATGTACTGGACCGTCTTCATGGAACAGTCTTCCACTTGAAATCATAACTTCAGAAAACACTTTCAGCTTATCTTAAGACACACATTTTTAGTCAACTCTAAATTTCTAAAGCACTACTCTAAAGTTAAAGTAAAGATCAACGTCAAAAGACTCGCTGTATACGGGAGTGAGAAACCAACATATCCCCAAGTGCTGCAGGGTTTGTCGACCTGGTTGGCTCGATAAAGAAACACAGAGCTCCCTGATGTATTCTTGGACCGAACTGACCATCAATGCTCGACCAAGGATCTTCAACCGGAAGCCAGTGCAGTGTTTCTTGCATGTAGTTTGAAACATGCAAGCATTTTGGCAGATTGGCCATGACCCAGGCAGCACAGATATATGGACGCACTGACGCTGACGAATTCTAACCTTTGTCAGTGTTGGACTGGACAGTGTTGCAAAAGTCAAAGCGCAGTAGTAACATGCAACAAAATTTTTCCTCCAGATTTAACACAGGCAGAAAACTGGACAGTTTAACAAGATGTCATGCACTCACCCAATGCACAATGCCTACAAATATATCCCAAATATTTGCCAACTGAGCTGTGAAAGGTAAGAAGAAATCATCGAGGGCAGTAATAGTACCAAGTGCACCCATTCGAAGGTGCTGAGTTACGAGTATTTTTCCTGGTTTATGCATATTATATAAATGAATCGCCCCAGTCAGAACAATCAGAAGACCAGCAGCTAAAAGTAAACTAGAAACACGTCTAGCTTTTGCTCATCCATGGTACACATTCTGAGTGTGCAGGCTGACCCTGCTCACTTAAAGTTTGCTTTCGTGTGAGATCTTTTGCTAGTTTAGGTCCCTGTGTATGGATCATCTTGCCCAAGAAATAAATCTCTGAACTAACATCAAAATCAGCGGAAAAGTGGAAACCCTCTTGCACACAGAATTGGTGATGTAGACCTAATTCTCTAGTCTTGCGCAAGGAGCTAACCATGATCAGACCAATACAAGAGGAACTGCAATAGATGGAAGTCCGATTTTACCTATATAACGACAAACACACACTTGTGTGCATCTGTACAATGTGTATTTTGGCTATACATATCTCTGACAATATTTTGTGTCATGCACAATGGTTGAATCCAGACCAGTAGACAGAGGAGCACAAGGGAGGCATTCTTTGACCTGCAACCCATAAAAGTCCACCCCCAAACTAAAACAGTCAAAAGCAACAACTATGACAATGACAGGGATGCCAAAAATCAACGATACCACGAGAGAAGAAGACCACAGAAAACTCTTCCTTACAAAGGCACCATGAAGGTAGCCCAGTGCATATTTTAAGGAATTTAGACTACTGGGACAAAATCAGCCATGGGTCTAGTTCATGACCTTTTTTTGTAACTCATCTCTGAAAAACTTTCAGTGGCAGTGATCTTGTCTGAGAGGTGGGGGGGGGGGGGACAAAGTCGGCCATGGTCTGGTCGATGACCTTTTTTTAGGAATTCATGTCCCGAAAAAAAGTTTCTTACTTATTTTAGGAATTCATCTCCACAAACTTACAAACTAACTTTTAGACTTTTCTACAAATTCATCTCCCCAAAAAAGTCGATCACCTTTTTTTTAGTCATTACCTTCTTTTTACAACTTTTTTCGGGTCTCCCAACAACAATGTGATTCAAAAATAAAAATAATGTCATTACCTTTTTTTAGGAATTCGTCTAGAAAATTTATTACCTTTTTTTACAAATTCTTCCCCTAAAAAGTTGATGACCTTTTTTGAGAATTTCATGACAATGCGTTTTACTAATTCTCATTTTACTACTGGGGCAAATCTTAAAATTCTTGCGACATTTGTCCCACTAGTTATACTTTAAACATACATTGCCTAACTACTGGGACAAATCTTAAGACTACTGGGACATTTGTCCCACTGGTTATACAGTTAAAATATGTCCTGAGGTAGCCCCTCCTCCAACTCCACCCTCCCATTCCCCATAAAACACTTTGTCTTCAGTCATCCTCGGCTGACACATCCAGATCCGGCAAACGATAGAATTAATTATCACAAAGTGTTTCCTTTTGAGACGCCGCCGACAACGCCGTCGACTGCCGCCATTGAATGCGCGGCCGCCATCCAACACAAAAACCCAAATGAAATTCCCCTCAACAAAAAAATATCAAAGAGACCGACATCACGGAGGAAGCCATGGAGGGAGGTGGTTTTAACCCTCCCCTTCTACGCGATCTCTTCCTCCCACTTTTCTTATACTCAGATGCAACTATGAGAAGGACAAAACAGTCAGTGAGCCGTGAAAACACACAGAAGCCTCGGCGTTTTTTATCTGTCAACATGCATGCATTTGCTAGGACTCTTAATTTCTTATCAATACATGTCACTTGAATACAGCCCACTGCTTCAGCCAATCAAATTCTGACTTCACAGTCAGTGCATCTATTTACGAAACATTTATAGAATGTCTTCGGCCTGACATCTGTGTCTTTCCTTAGAGTACCATTAAGTTTATGTATATGCATATATATATATATATATATATATATATATATATATATATATATATATATATATATATATATATATATATATATATATATATATATATATATATATATATATATATATATATATATATATATATATATATATATATATATATATATATATATATATATATATATATATACACACACACACATTGACTTATAGGTTGGTCATAGACTTGTCCCTGTTTGGTTAAGATCAAAACTAGGGTTATATCCTAACTCCTGCTTAAAAGCTGTGAAAGTCTACCGAGACAAAACTAGGACGATTCAAACTATTCTAAAAGGCTGCAACTTTTTCACTGAAGAATTTCTGCCCTAATATTCCTTTTGGTTTTCTCAAATAATTTATATATGTGGCCTTGAGTTGCCTTGTCTGGTGCTAATTGAAGGAACCTCTGCCACTGCACTGCCTTCTTTCCAGTGACAACCTTATAAGCTTCAATTAGGTCTCGTCTGCTCCTGCTTCTCCACTGCTCTTAGTCAATGTCTTGTCAATCTATCTTATACCACAGATCCTCCTCAGATCCTTTAATTATATTTGTAGCTCTCTTTAGCATTTTCTCAGTTGTTCTTGTCATTTATGTATGTATGTATCCATACACTTATTGTAGCCCTTCTAAGTAGGCCTACTTCACAAAAGTGCTGCCTGCACCAACTATGGGATGCGATGGTGTAGCGGTATGTCCTGTGTCTTGTAACCGGAGGGTTGCAGGTTCGAATCTACCCCAGGCCACTGTTTAGCAACTTTGGACAAGTTGCTCAACTATCCAGTGCTTGTAAATAGGCTGGTGCCCTGCGCTTGACCTTCGAGTGACACTTTGGAAGTTTGGAGATAGATTATAACTGCAGTTGGACCGTCACAGACAATCAGTTTGCTCTAAATCTATCACACACAAAACGCAATCAACTCTATTTATAAGTCATATTCAAAGATCAATAAGTAATAGTTCTATATGTTCAACAACTGCACATAATGAAGATAAGTAAGGACCAATATTTAACAAATTCAAATTCTTTCTACTTCATTTTATGTAATCTCTCAATTAGTTTGACCAGTTTTGCAAGAACTGGCTTTCCATCTGTTTACTTTAGATACCTACATCTTCCAGTTTCATCTTTTGTACAAGTTCTGCATCAACCCCACTGGGATTTGCGTACCCAGGATAAATAAGTGCTTGAACCTTAAATCCCTTTTCTTGTGGTTAATTTTAATCTTGGATACAACAGGTTAACGAAATCTTACAGCATCAACCCCTTGTCATCGACATTAGCCAATATTCTAATTTCCACTGTTGTTGTACATTCATTCATTCATTCATTCATTCGAAGATTTATATAGCGCCTCTTCAAGGGAACTACTCAGAGGCGCTCCCGACACCAGCACGTTCATATAAGACAGTTTTAAGTTTTGCAAGAAATATGCCAGGGGTGACACCAGGGCACATGCGGAGCTCTAAGGGAAGTCTATTCCAGACTACCGGGCCTACCACTGAAAAAGCTCGACTTTGCATAGTCGTGGAACGAGCAAATGGAACTAAAAGTACCCCTTTTCCCGCTGAGCGAAGGGAACGTCGGCCTTGGATACCTGAAACTGTGCAGCATAGCTCTCGAAGGTAAGCAGGGGCAGGGCCCTGACAACATCGCCATACTAAGGCAGCGATCCTATATTCTATGCGCAAGCGCATAGGAAGCCAGTGAAGGACCTCCAGCATATATCTAGAGACTTGGCCATGTTTAGGAATATGCCCAATGAGACGGGCTGCAGAGCGCAGAACTCGCTGTAAACACACTATGCGACTAGATGGAAGACCAAAATAAAGCGATGAGCAGTAGTCAAGGCGCGCTGTGACGAAGGAGTGAACCAGTGTAGCAGTGGCACTGGGCGTTAGCGAACGAGTAACAGTGCGAAGCTGGCGCAGCTGGTAGTAGCAGTCCCTAGTAAGACGGTGTATTTGTGGAGCAAAAGTAAGCTCCTGGTCAAGCCAAACACCAAGATCACGGACAAGAGTTGAGAAGGCATAGTTGGGGAATTCAATTGCAAGAGCAGTGAGGTCAAGTTTAGCGAGTTGCTGTCGCGTGCCTAGCCAAATAAATTTGCTTTTGGATGGGTTCAAGCGTAGTCGATTTGACGACATCCACGCTTCCATGGCATCTGAACTAAGTTCAACTAACTAAGGCATCAACAATCTGACTAAGTTAACATGACTGTGGTTTCTTCACTTAACTCACTTAACTGCCTATTAAACGGATTGGTGTCTTTCTAGGCCATATTTCCTTACAGCTTTCAGTTCTGTTTCATCCAAACAGTCTCAGTCAGCCTCCTCTTTCCGAATATTTACTACTTGCAAAACAGGGCTTGGCCTTTCTGTGCCATTAATAGCACAAGCTCTAGTGCTAGATTTCTTAGACTAAGTTTGCTTGCAATCGTTTATGAAAACAACCAGAGAGACTCTAGTTTCGTCCCTTCCGCTAGTCAGCTAAGGACCACAGGGAAATGGGTTCATGTGGGGCCAGTAGCTTTCACCTGAACGATGCTTTCTCCCACAGCATTTACAGTCCGATTCTCAGGCAGGTCAAATTCATTGGCGTTTCATCCATATTGCCAAACACAAATTTACAGTTGCAGGCCCAAATGTTCTGCGCTATAAAATCAAATGCCGATCTTTGCAGAGATCTGCACTTAATCTAATCCATTTCTTGACTGCATCAACCCCACTGGGATTTGCGAACCCAGAATAAATAAGTGCTTGAACCAGTCAAGAAATAGATTAGAAGTGATGTTTGATGTTGGTAGCCAGTATGGTTTAAATTTAACAAAACCCTAATTCTACCAGACATTTTGTCATTATTTTACGCAATTAATCATTTTCCCATCACGAAAACTTATTCTCTATAGTATTATTTTCTTCATAACATTATATATTCTTGTCTTCAGCAAGAATATGTTGCATGATCTCCCATGCGATCTTCACTTGACCATCATATAATAAAGTGACCCCAAACATGGACTCCAAAGGAATGCTCTTCTGCTGTCAGTCACACAGAATCTAACAAAGAGTATGCTTTAGATGTTCTTCTGACCTGTGACTGTTGCATGTTGTCTGATCCATGGTTGTTGTCCGTTGTGTCCGTCTGAATTCCGTCGGATCCTTCTTCCTTAGACGAACGGTCGACTGTCAACAGCTTCAGAAGATCCGTTTCTTTCGTCAGTGGAGGCAAAGTCACTACAAACAAACGCAACATTCAGATCACAATCATTCATAAAACAGTGACATCACGGGCTGCAGCAGTGAAGTCGAGTTTTAACACCGCCCGTGAAGCATAACAAAGGGACTTGCCTCATCCTTTGTCATTTTCAAGCATCTGAAGGAATTGGCTCCAAATCTGATTGGCTGATGAAGACACAGATATCCCCACCTGGGCAAAGTTTTTGGGGTAACTGGTTTACCACTGATGCCCCTACCAACACCCAACCATTCCTTGTTTACTTTTTCAGATTTGCCAACAGCCAAAAACACTTTGGCACATTTTCAGGTGAATGGTTCCTTTAACGCCCATTCAAGTAGGGTCCGTAGGGAGGGCCTGTTTCGGAGCATGAAGTTTTAAGGATTAAATTTGTTTTTGGGCACAAATTATAAAAAATTTTGTGTATCAATAATTTGTGTGTATCAATACATTTTTTACCAATTTCCATATAGTTCACATTGTACAAATATATGAAAATGTGTGGCTATTTGCAAACACCTTGGAAATTTAATTGGAGTAAATCTTCCACCATAGAAGTATAGTCTCAATTAAAAATAAGACTTAGAATGACTTATTGATTTGAATTTCTTACCTCTGAGTGGGATATTGAACAGATGAGGGTCGAATAATCCATTGGAATCGGGTTTTCCACAACAAGACACGAAGTCAGTCGTCAATTCTATCGTTGGACTTTCCTGACCAGCAACTTCATTTTGCATCTGTTTATTTCCTGATAATTCCACAAAGGCCTGTCAAATTTTAAGAAATGTTTAATTAATTATTTACTGAATTAAAATTAAACAAAGCTAGTACATTGTTTGAGTAACAATGATTATGTGGAACTCTTTAAATTGTTCATCTGGCAGCCAACAACCAGGGCTGTAGTCCAGGGTGGTATACTCACCTCACAAAACATTTGTCCTCATGTTTAATTTGTTTTGGAAAACTAAATGGTAGTGTGTACTCAACTCTAATTTTACCACAACAGCCCTGCCAACAACTCAAGTAGATTCAGAGTCTACAGCTACTAGTTTCCAATCTATCTCATTCAAATTAATTTTCTTTTAATGCAATGGCTGGTGAGCCTGAGAAGTAGAGAAGAAGTTCTCCTCACTTCCTTGTATTGGTGTTGAATGATGTGAAAGTCAGATGAATGATGATCTGCCCTATCAACATTAATGGGAGGAATGTGAGATAAGGTCCATCATGATGCAGTTTGTCTGATGACCTCCCATCCAACACTGATACTCAGGTAACAAGAACACAAATTTCACATGAAACTGAAACATCCAATCCTCTTCTTAATTTGGAAGAGACACAGACTGAGGAATGGATATATGAGACTCATTTTGGCTCGAAGAAGAAAGACTTTCATACTGCTCAAGGATCTTGGTCAAGCCCTTCAAAACCTATATATAATTTTCTGGGTCATTCCAACATAAACATCAGGTCATTTACAGCCAGCATTAGCTGCGAAGCCAGATAGCATCTGTGCTAGATGCCAGTGAAAATAACAGGGTAGTAAACCGATACAGAAAAGGCATTCCAGGTATGTCCCTAACGGCTTCTCACTCTAAGGAATTCAGAACATCACGTTCTGGTCCATAAAAAAACCACAGAATGAAAGATTATTAACTCTAATGAACTAATTTACCAGAACATTAATTTCCCCTCTTCCCACCATTTCTCACTCCATTCCTCCATCCATTCCACCTATTTGATAAGGACCAAAACATCAAACTACCCTAAATATAAAAAAAGCACCAGACACATCAGTGTAGTAAGACAAAGCCGACCACCAACACACAGCAGATGTTCCATGTGTGCTTTCCATGTGCTAAGATTGAGCACTGAATGATGAGAACAAGCAAGACTACACACTCAGCCCATATGACAGACCGAAAAGACTGACTGGCCATTTACTCTTCATCTGTGTGTGTGTAGGTATGTGTGTGTGTAGGTATGTGTGTGTGTGTGTGTGCGTGCGTGCGTGCGTGCGTGTGTGTGTGTGTGTGTGTGGCTTTATGTGTTGGTTTCTTTTACCCAGAGCTGCAAAATGCCAGCCAAACTCACAGAGCTCTCTAGAATTCCTCCAATATCCAGAGTATTAGGAGATCTTGAGTAAATCCCTTGCATTCCACAGTAGTCTCACTCTACTAATAACATCTTTTGACAGAATCTTCCAGAATGTTTAATTCAATCCAGATTGATCAGTATATATCCCAGAAATCATTCTGATTTTCTTCCTCACAACGTTTTGCCCATATTTTTGGTGGCATTTGGAGATAAATAACTTATCTTCATTACTCAATGAAGATAAGTTATTTGTCTGAGATTGCAAATACTTTCTGATGCAGTAGGTCGCCTTTGTCCTGTTCTGTTCCAGTCTTCCAGACCTTTTATAATCTCCCAGTCTCTTCTCAAAGCTTTCACTTTGCATTATAAAGTTTTTGTTAACACAACTTCTGATATAACACACAGTTGGGGATCCCAAAATTAGTTCAGCTACAGAAAATAAAGTCATTACAACATGATATTGTTATGTATGTATGTATGTATGTATGTATGCATGCATGCATGCATGCATGCATGTATGCATGTATGTATGTATGTATGTATGTATGTATGTATGTATGTATGTATGTATGTATGTATGTATGTATGTATGTATGCATTATTATTATTATTTTTATTAATTAAATTTGTAACACGCACACAGTCACACGAAATGTGAATCTGAGGCTCACATAGTCAGTTGCCAGGTGAAGATGCAGCTAGATATCCAAGTGCTTGAAAGCCAAGGAGAAATAGTGAGGTTTGAGCTGCCTTTTGAAGCTAAGAAGTGAATTTGAGCCGGGAAGAGAGAGTAGCAGTCCATTCCATTCCCTGCAGGCAGAGGCATGCATGTATGTATGTATGTATATATGTACGTACATATGTATGTACTATGCATGTATGTACGTATGTGTGTATCAGTGCCGGCGCTACCATGGGTCGCTGTAGGTCATTTGACCTGCTTATTTCACTCTTGACCTGTTTACGACCTGCCTATTTACTGTGCAAAATTCTTTGGAATCTTTAATATCTCTTAACTTTTAAAACATCAGCATCTGTCCCATAACATCACTAGTGCAATTATTAGATCTAAACGACTTTTTTACGTTTTATCTAGTAGACTATGTCAATAGAAGTCTATGCTGTAAACTCTAAAATTGAAATGCTTAAGTATTCTTTTGCCGCCGTTGTGTCATAAATTTCTGGAAATAAATATAATTTCTTTGACCTGCTGAGTAACTCCCATGACCCTGACGTGACCTGCTGAAATTGTATAGCTGGCGCCGCCACTGGTGTGTATGATGACACTTTATATAGCATCTTTAAGTATCTCATAAAATGGCTGTAAAAACCTTTTTTAAAGCGGTTCTTGACACGGCTTCCAAAGAAAGTGTTATTAAAAAGGTTCTGGTTTATTTTATGCATGTTGTTTATATAGCACAACTATCTAATGCTAGGCACCAAACAATGGCACTCAGCAATTGTGCTTCAGGAGCACAAACAAAAGTGACCATCGCTCGAACCAACACACTCCATGCTACAAGGACACAACCACTTCTATTCCCTATCTGTGGCTTATGTCTGGACAATGAAATTGTTCAAGTGGCAGTTGGCCTTCATTTAGGCCTTGACCTTTTTACCTCTGCAGCCTCACGGATGCTGCTGTAAGGATCTGGTTGGACCAAAGGGTCACTAACTCACTGTTGTGCTCACAGCAGAATGCTTCTGGAAGCTTCCTCTGCCATTATACAAGTCTTTAAGCAACATCATCTGGGGTGCCCTCCAGAAAGGTTACGTATCCATTTAGAAGAACCAGTAGATCCTATTGAAATCGGATGGGAAATTACCAATCAGGCCACAACGGTTCCTTGGGAGACCGCACTAATAATTATTCAAATGTGCACCATCCTGCAATTACACAATGCAACATCAGCATTCAACATTTGAGGTAAATATCTGGGCCATTGATTTTCAAATCGTGCTCCCAATCAAATCTTGATGGGCAGATTTCATTAGGAGGGTGGGGTTTTCCCGATCTATCCATCATCAGTGGTAAACCTTGCCAGGTAATCTTTTCCAGGACCTAAGCTTTAGCTCTGTATTCAGCAATATGATGCCATAGTCTTAAAAAAGCGAACCTTCCCAGACAAACATGAGCATTACGCCTAGCTTACTTTTATAAATCCAGATTATCCCAAAGAGAAAATATTGTTATTGTTATTTGGATATTGTACCTGTCGATTATGCTAGTAATTTAACTGATGACATTTGATCCTTTATCTTTTTCTTGTTACAGTTCACAGAGCCTCATAATTACACACCTGTATTTCTACCTGTTCTGTCTGCATACATGTGTTTACTGTTTGCCACTGCCTTCTTGCTGCTAAGCAAAGCTTCGTTTAAAGGTTTGATAGGTGGCGATGGACAAGGAAAAATTGCAGCACCAGTCAGCAGAAGACGAATGTGGTGGTGGCAGGAAGAGACATCGTTCTATTTGTGGTCGTCAGAGGAGGAAGACCGCCATCATCTGTGCAATAGATTTTCGTTCTTCTTCGATAAGAAGCAGTTGTCCAGATAGAAACTAACAGCAGCAGCAGCAGCCTATAGGAGGAGGAGGAGGAGGAGGAGGAGAAGATGCAACATAAACGAGGACCGATTGGCCGAGCAATAGCTCCGCCAGCCATCAGCAACAGAACACAAAATACAGAGCTCATAAACTGCAACTTCTTATCAGCGTCCAACTGTTTCTTTACTTACGAACGCCACTAACTCACTTCAGGTGCATCGGTTATTACCTGCGTTTACACGTGCAGGGCCTTCACGGCAACCTACGGGGATGAAAGGCCGCTGCCACCCTCTCTCCATCGCCGCCCCTGCAGATGAGCCAGAACGCTCAGCCTGAGGAGCAGCAGAGCTTTTGATCTGATCTAGGGTTTCCAATGGCCTGTTTTCCAAGACAGCTGCTCGACTCCCCTATTCCAATACCACATCTGATATTTCCCTCCCGTCACTCCTCCTCCAGCCCCCACCCTGTGGGGCCAGACCCCTTCCCACTCTGGCAGTCCAGTCACGACGCGAAGTGCCTGCCTCCTCTTCCTCCTCTTCTTCCTCTTCTTCTTCTTCTCCTCTGTGTATTCAGCTGGGCTGACGGAGAAATCCAAACCGTTATTCTGACGTCTAAATGAAAGGAGGAAGATGGAACTCACAGCAGCAGCAGCAGCTGCAGCCAGAAATAGAGTTTGCAGAAGCTGCAGTGAATTGGAGACGGTTGCGGATGGAGGGGGCATGATGGAAAGCCGCTGAAACGAAACATTCATCAGCAGCAGCCAAACTACATGAAAGAAGGCATCATCATCACCATCACCATCATCATCACCATCATCACCATCATCATCACCATCATCACCATCGTCGTCATCGTCATCATCATCATCATCATCACCATCGTCGTCATCGTCATCATCATCATCATCATCATCATCATCATCATCATCATCATCATCACCATCGTCGTCATCGTCATCATCATCATCATCATCATCATCATCATCATCATCATCATCATCATCATCATCACCATCATCGTCATCATCATATCATCTGTCGCTCACTCTGGCCAGTAACTTCACCCTCCAACATCAAATTCCTCATTAGGTCTCATCAGTTGGACAGTAGACCAAACTATCAGAATTTTTATCAACACGGCTCATGAGACTCGCGGTCGCTCAGTGAAAACCTCCCTGGGTTTTAATTAGAGTGGCCCCTCTCTCTCCCTCCATCCCTCTTTCTCTCTTGTTTCTCTCTATCCTTCCCTCTCTCCCCCTCCTCTCTGTCTCTGTCTCTCTATCTCTGTATCTCTCTCTGTCTCTTGTGGTGTAAGCTATCTTCCAATATGCACTACTATCATTACAACAGTTATTATAACTATCACTTTTTATATTTTAATTGTTATTCAATATTACTAGGTATGTATAATATTTATTATAAAAAATGATTTTATTATTATTATTCTTATTAGTTACTTAAAGTATAAATATCTTTCAGGAAAGAAAACTGGGACATCATTGTAATGGATGCCTGATCATGTCTTATGGAAAGCCAATGCTTATGGAAAGCTATTGAGTTGAAGCACTGAATGGGTATAGATAAGCACTCCTGGAGATGTGTAGTCTCCCTTTTGAGTCCCGTTATCTGGCAGCAGGGTAATGTGTTGACAACATTGAGGAGGCCATCCTCGTTTATCAGCTAAAGAGAGTTTCCGAGTCCTAGAGCATAGAAAGCTTATTATGAACAGAATGAATGACGGTTTGTTTTGCAGATTCATTTTCAGTTGGGATCTTCTAAGTGTATCAGCTGCAGCAACCTCACCTGATGTGTCTCTGAAGGAGGAGGTCTTACATCGCAGCGTTCAGCCAATCCATCCAAGCAGCACACAAACACTAATGTAACATTGAAGTGTGGTTTGCAGACATGCTGATCAACATTTTACATTAAAGGTTTTAAAACGTTTTAACAATTTTTTAATGTTGATTAAATGCTTACATGAAAACATGTTCAGGTGTCATTTTAACATTAACAGTTGGGATCTTCTAAGTATTAGGCTGACATAAAATTTGTGTGACAAGTCTTGTTGAATAAACATCATTTTGTAATTTTTTAACATCGATTAAACACTCACATAATGAGCTGTTGTTCAGGTGTTAATTTAACATTAGCGTAATGGCTATAAAATTAAAATGGACATAAAATTAGTGTGAAATGTTGATTAAATATCATTTTGTAATTTTTTAACATCGATTAAACCCTCACATAGATTGTGTGAAACATTCATGAAATATATCCAAGTTTTCATTACATTGATCAAAATTTCTTCATGTCACAGGAACGTTACAGTAATGATATTCAAAGTTTCAAACTAAAAACAAAATTGCAAAAACGTTTTGATGCTGCCTGGGAGGATGTTGTCTGTGACAAGATGACAATGCACTGTCAACTCTCCTGGGGCATGAGAGTTGTTCCAATATTCTCTCCTGCAAGTTACAGGATTAACTAGCAGATGAAACCAGCTTTTATAAGTCCACACCAAGCATCGTTGTAAGTACATTATATTTACAGCTCATGTTTATTGATGAGATGCTATTCAGATGTTTGAGTTGAACCAGTGTCCAGTATGTGTGTGACCAAGTCTTAATATCAAAGATTAGAAGTGGTCTTAATGTCGGATCAACAAAACCTCCTCTCAAAACATTGACGGCATTTAACAAGACACAGAGGTGCACTGCTACAAAGTTGTGCTAAGGTCAGTACAACAAGTACATCTGGAAACCATGGTAACTCTCAGGAAGTGAATCGCCCTTTGGTCAGTCCTACGTAGAACCACATGAACCAGTTTATCAGCTGTGAAAATCTGGCCATCAGGATTTACAAGGACCGGTACACAGTAAAAAAGTCCGTGGAGGGTTCCACCAATTTTGGTGGTCCCTGGGTCAACCAATATACCAGTGGACCTTTTCGTTGGTTGAGAGGACCAAACCACAAACCGCAGGTCACAGAATAGTTCATCACTGCAAAGGTGGAATCATCCTCTGTTGAAAACGTGGAATGCTTCACCAGTCACTTGTGGAATGGTCCAACATTCAACAGATGCAATGCTCTAGTGCTCTACCACTATTGGTGGAATGGAGCACTGTTCAAAAGAAGGAATGTTCGTGAAATGTTCCACCTTTTCAACCATTGGATATAAACACCCCATAAGTACCTGTCTCTCCACAGCACACCACAACTATATTAGGCCTATTATTACTACTGCTGCTACTACTACTACTATTTTGTTTTTGCCCCAAGGTATGCAGAAACCCTTAGGGACTTAAACATTAATTAAAAGGAGAAAAACAACGTCTGGAATGGCACCTATTCGTCAAAGTCCAGTACGGAAAAAGCACCACGGAATGCCACTGCATTGAACTGTAGTCAGAGCCAGGCACTGAAACAGATAGGAGGTGTAACTGCACCCCCGGACATCGTGGTGAGGCTCTGTCCCAAGGTCAAGATGAAGGCCAGGTGGCCCAGGCCATCAGCGTTCACTGGGCCCATGGTTTTATATTATTTTTATTATTTTTATTATTATTATTATCATCATTATTATTATTAAACCCTGCAGTTTTAAGTGCCAAAAGACAAAGTGAAATCAATCCACATAGTATAAAATTTTATTACTATTGGAAAGGGACCTTGAAGGCCCTGTGGCATCAGTCACAGTTTGAAAGATGAAAGCAAGCAGAGCCTCAAACGGATCACCTGAGACGGATCTCTGATTACTACTACTACTACTACTACTACTACTACTACTACTACTACTACTACTACTACTACTACTACTACTACTACTACTACTACTACTACTACTACTACTACTACTACTACTACTACTACTACTACTACTACTACTACTACTACTCTCCTACTACTACTAATAGTAGTAGTTTCAGAGACGACAGGAGGAGGAGTAACTGGTAACGTGGTCCTGTTATTTATTTTCAGTGATTCCAAAGGAAGTCCTGATCATTGGAATGAGAACAGATTTTACAGCTGCGTAATTCTCTCGTGGTTCCTTCTAATTGATTCATACCAAGGATTCCTTTGCATCATCTAATAAGTCTTCAGAAGAACTAGAGCAGCAGCAGCAGCAGCAGCAGCAGCAGCAGCAACAGCAGCAGCAGCAGCAACAGCAGCAACCAGTCAGTCAGCCTCCTCTCTGCTGCTGCTGCTGCTGCTGCTGCTGCTGCTGCTTGTCTAACTCATTCGCTCATAGAGAGGTAATTCCGACTGTTATCTCCAAATGCCCTTGCTGACTTGCCATTCCTTGTCTCTTGAATTTAGATTAAATCTGGCCACAGATGGGTATCGTCTGATCTATTGAAGCAGCAAGTATGGGAGGCCAGTGATAGGACCATGTCTAGTAACACTGCACTCTAGTTATACCCGCGGGCGGCACAGCTCCACTGGCCACCGCCTCCGCAGACTGAACACAGTCTAGGGTTTCACAATCATCAGTAGATAGCCAACTGAATTGAACAGCGTTTGCCTAATCACACACTGACCCACTGTTGCCCCTAGCAACAAACTCAAGTGACCCCATATTTCATTACTAACCACGGAAAGCGCATTATCCTTGGGGTGTGGGGAGAGCAAGTATGACTGGTAAAGCTTAGGATCAAAGTTCCAATCATTCTAAGCTTAACCATTCTATTTTCCCCGATCTCCATTTCAATTCATAGAAAATGCCAGTCACCTGTCTCCGTGTAATGTTATGTTACCAGTTGCTTACATTGTAAAACCAGTGACACATCTTCCTTCATGACTTTTGGGTTGGTCATCATCATCATCATCATCATCATCATCATCATCATCATCATCATCAGTTCCTGATGCCAGCCATTTGGCGGCGATGGGTACGAATAAATGATTTCCATTGTCCTCGGTCATTTGTCAAGTCTATTGCTCCCCTTAATGTTAGTCCAAGTGATGTTATGTCCTCAGTTATATTATCTATCCAGCATAGTCTTGGTCTGCCTGTGTGTCTTTTTCCCTCGAATCTTTCATGTAGTGCACTGTGTGGGATTCAGTCAACTGGCATTCTATTTGACTAAGACTGTTTAATCCATTTTTTGTCTCCCTCCATGACTCTCTTTTCTTCATCCATAATTACTGTTTGACTACATCGTGTTGTATTAACTGGAATTGGGATCAATATCTGAATCATTCAGTAATGTACAACCATCTTCATACCAATCATTGGCTGTACATGTAGTAGTAGGTGGTTATCAAAACCAACATATCTCATTTGATCATTACCACTCTGGGATTGTGCAGAAGAGAAAATCTGATATGAAACAATGATTATTGTATTGTCTGCATCAATGATAGTGATAAGGCTGGAAAAGTAGAATGAATGAGTTAAACGATCAAAGTACAAATTCTGGATTAGATCAAAGACGATAACTTTGTTAGAAATCAAATCAGAAATTGAAAAACATAGATATTTTATCACATGCATAGTCATCCTTGCTTGTTGAATTACTGAGCACAAGAAGTCAAAGTTTGATAGAATGTCAACTTTATCCATTTCTAATAATTTTCTATTGGCGTTTCTTGTGGGGAAGAATTTGAAGAAAACTCACCTGTTCCTCATCCACATTCCCATGATGCACTCGGCCTTCTAAAGTTTTGATATGGTAGAAAATGTGGGTAACTTTTTTGTCAATTCTTCAATGGTATAGATTATTGGTAGTTGAAATGGCTGTCAAAGAGTGGAATGTTGAACAGGACACACTTAATAGATCTCTTTTCAAACTCAGTGTGACGACAAGTCAACAATTATAAGGCGATGTTCTCACTTGAGCAGGAGGAATATCTTAGCTGTTGATTCGGAGGCCTAGCTTCGTCTTCTTAGACAGTGCAACAACTCGACTGCACATGGCCATGGATGTGGTTTCATGTGTATGACCAATTATGGCCTTGAACAATTTCAGATGCAGATGTTTGGAAAGGCTGAACGTTGTGAATTATTGAGCTGTTCAAATTCAAGTGATTTTCAAGAGATTCCAGTCTCGAAATTAGTGCCACATTATCAAGTGTCAGAATGTTTATCATTCTTCTCTTCATAATAATGGCTTAATCTTAATTTCTGCCTCAAGGAACTTACTACCACAGCTGCTCTGACTAATTCTGTAAACGAATCCTTCAGTCATGCCAAGATGGCTTTATCAACAATAGATGAAAGCTGCAATGTTAGTGTTTCCAACAATAGTTGGTCTTCAATTTACAATTCTTCTTCAGTTTTCTGATTTTTAATCGACTGTAATGTCTACTACTACAGTTTGGGTGTCATTTACTAATTTCCTTCACTTAAAATTATGAATTAATTCGATTAATCAGTATTTTTAGCATGTAAATAGTATCCAGAGATATCCAGTCTGCTCTTGCCATCCTCCATCACTCTTAAGTCTTCCTGATAAGAACATATGTCTACTTTTGGTCTATTTTTGACACGTACCACGTGTAAGCTATGACAAGCAGTTAGATCACACAAAGGGAAAACCTTACATGTCTGCTATAAAATATCACAAACACAATGGTCTTCCAACTGCATCCATAACCAGGCCCTTAGCCGGAAATAAAGAGTTGGGCGTCCAAAAGCATTCAAAGTCGTGACCGCCCGATGCCGTGACCGTATGAATTCGCGACCACCCGATGCCGCTACTGTACGAGTCCGACTGCAAAAGTCTGCAATGCCCCTACACTGAATGACTTTTGGGTTTTGATCACAATTGTAACAGTTTTGTTTCACATACAATGATACAAGCAACAATCTGTTAACTTCAGATTGTAACTTTTAATTCCCTTATTTGATTATTATAGCCCAGGGAACAGACATTGATCCTATGTCAATCCAAGCCCCTATAATTATTCATAAGGTCCATGAAACAACCTCATCTAATTGGCACTTAATTACACCTATCCTAGGTCATAAATAGCTGTGAGAGAAGTGTATCTTGTGTGGGAAGAGGAACATCGTTACACAGATGAAGGGGAATGGATTATACATTATACCACATTTAGGACATCACGTCCAGTGCCGTCCATGCACAATTTATGCCCGTCCAAATGATTTTCAGCCGTCCAAAGGACGGGTGGACGGGTGGCTGGCTAAGGGCCATAACTAAGTCAATTGTTCCTGTTAACTCTACAGCCTTCATGTAATAGACAAATGACTGACGAAGGACCAATCAACCGATCCACCTGTTTGTTTTCAATGGAGTCTTTTTTCCACTTTGTTTCATATTGTCTGAAGAATGTGTCAAAATCTGACTAAACCACTTCCTACCCACATCTTGACTTCGAAGTTGCCACTTCCACTAACCCTTGCTTTCATCTGCAATAAGAGAACTGGAGTCGGCCACTCACCACGCGGCTGACTCCAGTTCTCTTATGTTCTCGGAGAACACCGTTCCCTATTATCCAAGCCTTTGTTCACAAACTATAACATGCGTACTCACATCTAAGACAAGCACAGCAATGAATACGGTGTTAGCAGACATAAGTGGTAACAATAAGTTAGTGTGCAAAAGAAAATGAAGAGAAAAAGAATAAAGTCGCTGGGGAAAAGAAGTCTGTGAAGACGTATGATGAATAAATGCAGGACATAAGAACAAGAAGTGCTTTGTTTTGGGTTAATGTCTTTAAGTATGCACCTGCTGTATACTTGGTATAAGCACCTAGTGGGCAAATAAATTCTCCGGAGCAGGAGGAGGAGGAGGAGGAGGAGGAGGACGTGAGAATGCTGAAGACAGCTGTTAGGATACTTGGATTTCAGGGAACAAGAGAATACACTTTTAGCTACCTATAATGAATGGGGAAAAAATGGTGCATGAGGTTTATGAATTGCTTCCTTGCTCTCCTCTCTCCTGCCTTCGCTCTCTATTCCATCAAAAAGGAAAATATCACTTTTTTAAAAGTCTGATATCACCCCAGTTCATCACTGATCAATCCATAAAACATAACTAATGTGTTACATTATTTATATAACAAATATCAGTTTTATCAGTTATATTTTAAAGACTATACAGTGAACCCCATTAGCAGGCATGCAGTCGGAACCGCGCTTTACACGGCCTAACGACTCTACACTCGGTAAAGCAGTATGTATATTGCCTATCCTTGCTTTGATGTGTAGTAGGCGAATCTCAAACATCATTATTAAGCAAAAATTACATTTGCTCTGCTAAGTACAGATACAAATGCATTTTTGCCAATGCAGAAGAAAACCGAAAAGAAACATTAATTATTTTAAATCTACTAAAATTAAAACCTAGAAAAACGTTCATGGTAAGTGGTTTAAAAGATTAATTGGCAAAGATATATCACACTCAGAGTTCGATCCACTGTACTGAAAAGGTTATAAGTCTGTCATATGTAACTGAGTTATTTTGACCCCAAAGTATCAACATATCGCACCAACATTGAACTCATTCACTGGATGACCAACTAATTCAGTTAAAACTGTCTTATAGTTAAAAAAACATAACACTCAAATCAGTCGACCTATCTCTGCTCCTTGTTCTCACCTGGTTCCATCTGGTGCCAATGTAGTCAATCAACCAACAGATACCCTCACTCTTCTTGTGCCTTACTCCAACCCCCCTCCCTCCCTCGTTTGGCTCTCAGACATTCTCAGTGAACCTGTATAATAATTCACTGCCCAGTTTTGTGGTTTCTGCAAACTCTCAAATGTCATAGAGAACTAAGCTTAAAACTGGTGGTCATTATGCCCCTGTGCCATCACTGCCATGGCACATGGGCCTCTATGGTGGCCATGGCCCCCTCTGGTGGCCATGGCACATGGGCCCTCTGGTGGCTAGGGCACATGGGCCCCTCTGGTGGCCATGACACATGGGCCCCTCTGGCTTCAGTAAGTCAGGCCCTTAAGGCAGAAGAGAATTAATTAATACGCTATTATGCAAATATTCTAACTATGCAAACTCGCAAAGCTTGTGGTTCCTTGGATGATTGAAATGGCAAGGCCCTTAAAATGGTCGCAGACGGATTCTGCTTAGAACTCATCTGTTTCACGTTGGTTATCCTCCTCCTGTAGCTTCACTTCTGCTTTCTCTGACTTAGACGATTTAGACTTATAGCTTCTCTAATGCATTCTGACTTTGAATACGGTTTCAGTTGGTGAGGGGCTCTGTGGCGCACTGGTTAGCATGATGGACTACGATCAATTGAGAGGATGGGGTTCAAATCCCTGCCAGGGTAGAAATTTGGTTGGAGATTTCAACTTCACTTCCATCCCCTCCCCAACTCAACTAAAATGAGTACAATGACCATACTGTCAGCACTTGGGAAGATGAGGCGGCAAGGGAAGAGGGATGGCCACCCACCCTTATATGCCCTTTTGAGGCTATCAGTTGCCACTGCTTCCTACCTGAGGCTGCTTCTAAGGGTCAACTGATGAGACTCCTCTTCCTCCTCTTCCTCCTCACTTTAACTCGCTGTCTAATGATGCCTTGTGCATTACGATGATTAAAGGTGCTATATAAGTTATTACATTAGGTTATATTACATTAGACAAAGGTTACAGCATTATGACAGGGACATTTTGGTGTAGGAATGGGAAGGGATGGTGGTGGAGGGAAATGGGGACATTTTGGTGCAGGGATGGGAAAGGATGGTGGGGGAGGGCAATGGGGTCATTTTGGTGTAGGGATGGGAAGGGATGGCGGGGGAGGGCAATGGGGACATTTTGGTGCATGGATGGGAAGGGATGGTGGGGGAGGGCAATGGGGACATTTTGGTGTAGGGATTGGAATGGATGGTGGTGGAGGGCAATGGGGACATTTTGGTGTAGGGATGGGAAAGGATGGTGGGGGAGGGCAATGGGGACATTTTGGTGGAGGAATGGGAAAGGATGGTGGGGGAGGGCAATGGGGACATTTTGGTGCAGGGATGGGAAGGGATGTTGGGGGAGGGCAATGGGGACATTTTGGTGTAGGGATGGGAAGGGATGGCGGGGGAGGGCAGTGGGGACATTGTGGTGCAGGATGGGAAGGGATGGTGGGGAGGGAAATGGAGACATTTTGTGCTGGATGGGAAGGGATGGTGGGGGAGGGCAATGGGGACATATTGGTACAGGCATGGGTAGGGATGGTGGTGGAGGGTAATGGGGACATTTTGGTGTAGGGACGGGATGGGATGGGAGGGCAATGGGGACATTTTGATGCAGGGATGGGAAAGGATGGTGGGGGAGGGCAATGGGGACATTTTGGTGTAGGGATGGGAAGGGATGGCGGGGAGGGCAATGGGGACATTTACGTGCAGGATGGGAAGGGATGGTGGGGGAGGGCAATGGGGACATTTTGGTGCTGGATGGGATGGGATGGTGGGGGAGGGCAATGGGGACATATTGGTGCAGGCATGGGTAGGGATGGTGGTGGAGGGTAATGGGGACATTTTGGTGTAGGGATGGGAATGGATGGTGGGGGAGGGCAATGGGGACATTTTGGTGTAGGGATGGGAAGGGATGGTGAGGAGGGCAGTGGGGACATTGTGGTGCAGGATGGGAAGGGATGGTGGGGGAGGGCAATGGGGACATTTTAGTGCCGGATGGGAAGGGATGGCAATGGGGACATATTGGTGCAGGGATGGAAAAGGATGATGAAAGGGCAATGAGGACATACTGGTGCAGGGATGGGAAGGAATGATGCATTGGTGGGGGATGGTGAATGAAAACATGTTTCTGCCCACATAACTCTCTCCCTAACAGCAACGAAAATAAAATTTAGATCCAGCAAAAACGATGTGGTTC
The DNA here is from genome assembly GCA_963556255.1 of Allolobophora icterica. Classification (NCBI taxonomy): domain Eukaryota; kingdom Metazoa; phylum Annelida; class Clitellata; order Crassiclitellata; family Lumbricidae; genus Allolobophora; species Allolobophora icterica. Next base: position 4,266,951 of record OY744615.1, on the reverse strand, counting down.
TGACATGTTTAAATAAAATAATTTGATGACAAACAGTGAGAGGCAAGAACATCAGTGTAAGAGAAGAACTAACAGGAATTGCGAATACATTTTGGCCGATAGATCAGAAGAAGAAACTTTTCTTATAACCAACAGCATTTATCTATTAATCCTCCAATCTTATCACAGGAACAGCTAGCAGCAGCAACAACAACAGCAGCAGCAGCAGCAGCAGCAGCAGCAACAACAACATTAACAACAGCAACAACAGCAGCAACAACGCCAGCAGCAGCAACAACAACAACAGCAGCAGCAGCAGCAGCAGCAGCAACAACAACATTAACAACAGCAACAACAGCAGCAACAACGCCAGCAGCAGCAACAACAACAACAGCAGCAACAACAGCAGCAACAACAACAGCAGCAGCAGCAACAACAGCAACAACAACAGCAGTAGCAGCAACAACAACAACAACAGCAGCAGCAACAACACCAGCATCAACAGCATCAGCAACAGCATCAACAAGAACAGCATCAACAGCAGCAAAAATAACAGCATCATCAACAGTAGCAGTAGCAGCAGCAGCAGCAGCAGCAGCAGCAGCAGCAGCAGCATGAGACTGCCTGGGTCTCATAGAGATGGAGCAAATTTGACACTAATCCTGACTTCTGTGATCTGCTTTCAACAGCTGCTGATAAAACTGATCTCCACTTTGTTGAAGCCTAGGAGAGAAGGAAGACCAGAAGAGGAAGGAGTGAAGGAGAAAAGGAGAAGAGAATGAGCAGAGCAGCAGCAGAAGAAGGATGGTAACAGAGATGGAGGCCATCTTTCTGTGTGTGTGTGTGTGTGTGTGTGTGTGTGTGTGTGTGTGTGTGTGTGTGTGTGTGTGTGTGTGTGTGTGTGTGTGTGTGTGTGTGTGTGTGTGTGTGTGTGTGTGTGTGTGTGTGTGTGTGTTCGTGTGTATCCCACTGAACTTGTTACCTTGATGGAAGTCTGCTCTATGCTATTAACTGATACTGGCACTGGCAACTTCTATGAAATGAACTTCAACCCAAAGGTCAAACAAATCCTGCACTGAAAAGCTATTACAAACAGAATTCCTCAATTTTCCAATGAAATATATTTTATTCTAATCGTTGTATTTTGTATGTGATTTAAAGAAAAGTCGCACTTATGGCAACCATTTTGCAACTTCAAAATAAACAATGGCAGTCTTGCCATTGTTCTGAGGTGACACTTTTCTACCTCGAGACTGATTCTTGTCTGTTTTCTTGTTTGCAGGGAAAGTAGATAAATATCCAGGTCATAAAATACAGCTGCAGAGTTAAAGATTCATTTAGACAATATTGAGCTGACAGATGCGGTTTGAAGAATAAATGACAACCTCACCTTAGAAACGTAAATCGCAGAAAATGAAAGGCTCACCTCAGAAAGAGAGTCATGAGAGTTGATGGCATCCATTAAATCTTTAACTGATGCAACCTTTGTGTTCACAAGGAAACATTCACCTGAGCGAAACAAGTTCTAACATAAATTGGGAAATACTACAAACGAAAGAAATACTACAAACATCATCTCATCTTATAGAGAAGAATTAAGAACCAGAGTCCATACTCACAGTCACAGAGTAAACAATCATTTCACAGTTCATTAGACACCAAAACTGAGGCATAAAAGAATAACCAGATAGAACTGTTGTTTAAATGACATCATTTTGATTGCTACTTGTACATTTGGGAAAATTTCTGTCCTCACTTTGTAGCTTGTCTCATCATTAAGACCTATCTTTCATCATCATCATCATCATCATCATCATCATCATCATCATCATCATCATCATCATCATCATCATCATCATCATCATCATCATCATCATCATCATCATCATCATCATCAAACATCATCATCATCATCATCATCATCATCATCATCATCATCATCATCATATTAAGTGCATTCAATTTAGACAAAAAACACAAATTCAATAAACTTTTCTAAGAAAAGTTTAAATTAATATGAAACTGATGAAAGAGAAAAATAAATTCTCATTTCTGGTTTAGATGGAGGTCCATTACTATTAGCAGGACTGCAGTTCAAGTGCACATTTAAGAAATTGGCAATTGAAGACAGACTCATGAATTGGCAAATAACGTCCCTTGTGAATAAGCTGGTGCCCTTCGCCTAGCTGTAGTTTAGCGCTTGAGAAATTTGAGTTTACGATTACTGTTCATATGGTCCTGTAATGACTGTTTCACCAAAAAGTTCTACATAATATTATATCATAGATAAGAAACCCACAACACTTCAAAGTGAGAATAAATTATAATTGATGGAAGATGTCATTTTGCCCTGATTTATTCACATAAATAGAAAATAAATAAATGATTGAAGTAGTGGTTAATAGCCTGTTTCTGGCCCATTCCGGCAGAACCCATAGCCTGTTTCTGGCCCATTCCGGCAGAACCCATAGCCTGTTTCTGGCCCATTCCGGCAGAACCCATAGCCTGTTTCTGGCCCATTCCGGCAGAACCCATAGCCTGTTTCTGGCCCATTCCGGCAGAACCCATAGCCTGTTTCTGGCCCATTCCGGCAGAACCCATAGCCTGTTTCTGGCCCATTCCGGCAGAACCCATAGCCTGTTTCTGGCCCATTCCGGCAGAACCCATAGCCTGTTTCTGGCCCATTCCGGCAGAACCCATAGCCTGTTTCTGGCCCATTCCGGCAGAACCCATAGCCGTGTGACAGCCCATCCACGCATTTCAGAATATGCATTTTAGAGGAGAATAGGAATTATTAATTATGAATTATGAACAACTTAACACACACACACACACACACACAAACATCAATGCAAATACACACACACACACACACACACACACACACACACACACACACACACACACACACACACACACACACACACACACACACACACACACACACACACACACAAACAAACATCAATGCAAATACACACACACACACTCACACACACAAACATCAAACCAAATACACAAACACACACACACACACATATCAAACCAAGCATACACACACATACACACGTTTTGAACTCTGCCTTACTCACTCAAAATCTGTTATCAGAAATGGACTCTGCACTTTAGACACATCTTGCGTTCCACAGAAGGGCTCTAAGAGGTGTTTATCCAAAAAGACAATGGAACTATACCCATGCTTGGCCACGCACACAACTCATATGTCATGTTGAAGCAATCATTCCAATTAGCATATTCAGTTGGATTGAGAGGTTACATATAAAACTTAGGAATTCCAAGTTGTATGAGGGATTTCTACAGTAAAATGTCCACTTTTAGCGTGTGATGATGCACGATGTGTAAGCTTTCAAGCTAAAATGACAACGGATATGTTACAAAGATGTGCAATACATTGCAAACAGGCATCTCTTGACGTCTAGGGACTGCTGGGAAGAGAGAGTTTATGTAGCAAAATTACAAGTTTTGAGAATGCACAGACGCATATGAGGAGAGAAACGTATGTCTTTTAGGGTGTGAGGAGAGCTAGTATGAAGGTTTGCACAGTAAAATGTGAGCTTTTGAGTTGCATGAGTGCTTGTGATAGTGATTTCTATACTAAAATTACAACTTCTTCGTTTCAAGATTCGCAAACTAACCTCTCTTATGTTGTAAAGTCAGCTGGAGAGAGAGCTTTTGCAACAAACTTACAATTTTGAGGTTGTAGCGACGCATGTGAGGTGAGAAACTTATGTCCTTTAGGGTGTGAGGAGAGCTAGCATGAAGGTTTGCACAGTAAAATGTGAACTTTTGAGTTGCATGAGTGCATGCTATGCACATTTCTGTACTAAAATTAAGACTTGTAAGTTTTCAAAGACATGTGGAGTTGGAAACTTATGAATTTTAGATTGCATGGGACGATGAACTGTATGGTTCAGTTACAACTCTTAGTATCAAACATCGCACAGTTTGAATCTGATACACTAAATTCTGAATTCTCGACTCTGAACATGTATGAAATACCAACCTGTGCAGTAAAAATTTGAAAAACTTAGTTTGCTGAGATGTGCACAATGAAGATTTGGACGTTAAACTTAAGACTTTTAAGGTTTCAAAGACATGTGGAATGAGAGTTTGAGTAGGACGCTTACGAATTTTTATTTGGGAAGACGGTTGAAGCGAATGCTTTCAGAGTAGAAGTCCAACTTTCTAGGGTTGAAAGACACGCGAATGTTTGGTTCTACACTAAAATGGTAACGTTGAGGTTGAAAACATGCATGCGATGATGACTTGCATACTAGAATTACAACATTCTACTTTGTAAAGACGGCTGCAGCGAGGGTTTTTACAACAGTTGGCAAATTTTAAGTTCATAAAATGGTTGAGACGAAGGTTTTTAGATTGAAACGCTGGTTTACATTATAAAATTTTGTCTTTCTTTAGATGCAAAGAAGTATGAGACCAAGGTTTTCATGATAAAATTGTTACTCATAGGGTAGAAAGACAGCTTGAGTGGTCATTCCTACAATAAAATTATACATTTAGGTGTATGTAGTGCTGCTAAGATTAAGTCTTTCCACATTGTGCAGACAAATGGAATGCTGATTTCCACAGTAAAATGACAACTTTTAGCATACGAAGACGCAGAACATGAGAGCTTACTTGCTAAATGACAAGTTTTTGACACAAAGATGCATGCGTTCAAGGTTTGTGCAGGAGGCTGAAGTCTTTCGCGTTTGTATATGCAGTTGGATTGAGAGTTTACTTATAAAACTTAGGACTTGCAAGTTGCATGAAGGATTTCTACAGTAAAATGTCGACTTTTAGCGTGCGAAGATGTAGTATGTGAGAGCTTACAAGCTAAAATGATCATTTATGCTACAAAGATGCGCAGTACAGTGCAAACAGGCATCTCTTATGCTGTAAAGCCTGCTGAGAAGAGAGTTTATGTAGCACAATTACAATTTTTGGAATGCAGAGACGCATACGAGGAGAGAAACTTATGTCTTTTAGGATGCGAGGAAAGCTAACATGAAGGTTTGCATAGTAAAATGTGAGCTTTTGGATGTGCAGGACAGTGCAAAGAGGTATCTCTTGTGATGTAAAGCCTGCTGAGAAGAGAGTTTATGCAGCAAAATTACAATTTTTGGAATGCAGAGACGCATACGAGGAGAGAAACTTATGTCTTTTAGGATGCGAGGAGAGCTAACATGAAAGTTTGCATAGTAAAATGTGAGCTTTTGAGTTGCATGAGTGCTTGTGATGGTAATTTCTATACTAAAGTTACAACTTTCTTCGTTTCAATGAAATATTTGCACGCTGATTTTAGTGTTTTAGCTGATCGACTTATACAAAAACGTGAAATATTAGCATGGAAAGGTTTAGATAAAGCTGAGGAGCGCTGGGAACGCTAGGAACGGCAGAGGCGGAGGCAGCGGCGGCAGCGGAGGTTGCGGAGGCAACGGCAGCGGCTGCTGCAGCGAATGCAGCTGTGGCAGTGGCCACGGATTTGTGTGAAAGGTAGGTTTTCGATTGAAGCGTATATGCAAAGTCTGTAAAATGATACATTTTGCGTCGTTTGGATGGTGAAACTAATACATGTGATATTTCTACATGGTGTTGTGTGAAGCCAGAACATGGAATTTGTTGAAACTTAAAGGTTTTGACTTAAATGTGTTTGAAAAGAAAGTGAAAATGTGCATCTTCTACAGATTTTGGGTAATGGAACAGATGTGTATGAAAGTTCTACTTGGAGTAATGTCAAACACGTTGTAGTTATTTGTGCGAAAAGAGCCTTTTTAAGTGGAAAACATGGTGCGTTTTAGAGAAATCGGGAGTTGGAAATGCTAGGTATAGTATTTCTAGTTGAATTCATAGAGGTGAATTGTACACATGCAATTTGTAGGAAAAGGCATTTTTTCGATTGAAGCACATTTGCAAAGCGCTTAAAATGATATATTTTGAAAAGTTCGAGTGATGGAATTGGTGTGTAACATAGTTGTAACAAGAGTTTGCGCTACATGAAGTGTAGCACATCGATGAATTTTTGTTGGAAAAGACATGTTTCAGATTGAAGCGTATGTAAAAAGCACCTAAACTGAACATTTTTAGAGACTGTGAATGGTGAAAGTGTTATGTATGGCAATTCTAGCTAGAAGGAACAAAGCACGCTGGTGTAATTTGTACTGAAAACGAGTGCTTTTGATTAAAAGACATTTGCAAAGTCTGTTAAATGGTGCAGTTTTAAGAAATTTCAGAAGATGGAACAGCTAGGTGTGATAGTTCTAGCAGAGCGTTGGCGCTACGATTTGTTGGGAAATGATTGGGTTTGCCTGAAGTACTTGTGCAAAGCATGTAAAATGTTGCATCTTGGAGAGTTAAGGTGGTGAAATTGATGTGACAGAAGCAACTTCAATATGTGTGAGACTTTGGATATTTTCATTCTCAAGGTTTTTCAAATACATACCAAAAGAAAAAAAAGTCAAGTACTTTAAGATATGAGCTGTATATTACAAGTTGCGTTATTTGATTAATACACTTTCACAATTTCTATGTCGGGTCACCAAAGTTTCTTTGACAGGCTCTTGCACCATATGAAAATCTATACTCTATGCGCAGACTTGTCAGATTTGCACAATATAATACTGGGATAAATTTGTCTCATCATTATAGTTCCGCAAACGCCCAATTTACTTCAATGTTTAAAAATTTCAATGTTTAAAATTTTCAACTTGAAAATTTTCAGTTTGAAAATTTTCACTTTGAAAAATTTCAGTTTGAAAAATTTCAATTTAAAAAATTTCAGTTTGAGAAATTTCAGTTTCAGAAATTTCAGTTTGAAAAATTTCAGTTTGAGAAATTTCAGTTTGAAAAATTTCAGTTTGAAAAATTTCAGTTTGAAAATTTCCAATTGAGAAATTTCCAACTGAAAAATTTCAAACAGTTTCAAAATTGAAATTTTGAAATTGAATTTTTTTTCAATTTGAAATTTTTGAAAGTTAAATTTTTCAAGTTGAAAATTTTGAAACTGAAAATTTTCGCACTGAAAATTTTCAAATTGAAAAATTTCAAACAGTTTCAAAATTGAAATTTTCTCAATTGGAAATTTTTGAAACTGAAATTTTTCAAGTTGAAAATTTTGCAACTGAAAATTTTCAGCCTCAACATTGAAATTTTGATAAAGAAATTTTGTTTGACTTGAAATTTTTGAAAGTGAAATTTTTCAAACTGAAATTTCTGAAACTGAAATTTCTCAAACTGAAATTTTTTAAATTGAAATTTTTCAAACTGAAATTTCTCAAACTGAAATTTTTCAAACTGAAATTTCTGAAACTGAAATTTCTCAAACTGAAATTTTTTAAATTGAAATTTTTCAAACTGAAATTTTTCAAAGTGAAAATTTTCAAACTGAAAATTTTCAAGTTGAAAATTTTAAACATTGAAATTTTTAAACATTGAAGTAAATTGGGCGTTTGCGGAACTATAATGATGAGACAAATTTATCCCAGTATTATATTGTGCAAATCTGACAAGTCTGCGCATAGAGTATAGATTTTCATATGGTGCAAGAGCCTGTCAAAGAAACTTTGGTGACCCGACATAGAAATTGTGAAAGTGTATTAATCAAATAACGCAACTTGTAATATACAGCTCATATCTTAAAGTACTTGACTTTTTTTTCTTTTGGTATGTATTTGAAAAACCTTGAGAATGAAAATATCCAAAGTCTCACACATATTGAAGTTGCTTCTGTCACATCAATTTCACCACCTTAACTCTCCAAGATGCAACATTTTACATGCTTTGCACAAGTACTTCAGGCAAACCCAATCATTTCCCAACAAATCGTAGCGCCAACGCTCTGCTAGAACTATCACACCTAGCTGTTCCATCTTCTGAAATTTCTTAAAACTGCACCATTTAACAGACTTTGCAAATGTCTTTTAATCAAAAGCACTCGTTTTCAGTACAAATTACACCAGCGTGCTTTGTTCCTTCTAGCTAGAATTGCCATACATAACACTTTCACCATTCACAGTCTCTAAAAATGTTCAGTTTAGGTGCTTTTTACATACGCTTCAATCTGAAACATGTCTTTTCCAACAAAAATTCATCGATGTGCTACACTTCATGTAGCGCAAACTCTTGTTACAACTATGTTACACACCAATTCCATCACTCGAACTTTTCAAAATATATCATTTTAAGCGCTTTGCAAATGTGCTTCAATCGAAAAAATGCCTTTTCCTACAAATTGCATGTGTACAATTCACCTCTATGAATTCAACTAGAAATACTATACCTAGCATTTCCAACTCCCGATTTCTCTAAAACGCACCATGTTTTCCACTTAAAAAGGCTCTTTTCGCACAAATAACTACAACGTGTTTGACATTACTCCAAGTAGAACTTTCATACACATCTGTTCCATTACCCAAAATCTGTAGAAGATGCACATTTTCACTTTCTTTTCAAACACATTTAAGTCAAAACCTTTAAGTTTCAACAAATTCCATGTTCTGGCTTCACACAACACCATGTAGAAATATCACATGTATTAGTTTCACCATCCAAACGACGCAAAATGTATCATTTTACAGACTTTGCATATACGCTTCAATCGAAAACCTACCTTTCACACAAATCCGTGGCCACTGCCACAGCTGCATTCGCTGCAGCAGCCGCTGCCGTTGCCTCCGCAACCTCCGCTGCCGCCGCTGCCTCCGCCTCTGCCGTTCCTAGCGTTCCCAGCGCTCCTCAGCTTTATCTAAACCTTTCCATGCTAATATTTCACGTTTTTGTATAAGTCGATCAGCTAAAACACTAAAATCAGCGTGCAAATATTTCATTGAA
>OY744615.1:4223122-4253122 GCA_963556255.1 Allolobophora icterica | reverse complement strand
AAACATGGATCACCCAAACTCCCGCCGGGTCAGGGTGACCGCACTCAATGCCTATTACTATGCTTAGATGGGCCGTGTACCTCCTGCTCGAGCGCTCACCACTCATCTGGGCTCTTGTTGGCGAGACGATCAATGGACATCGTCTGGCTCGTCAACAAATTGGACAGATGTCGCTAAACGCTGCGATCCTCCTCTGCGCTCCTTCCAACTAATTCCAAGTGCAACACACACCAAATAATGGCCACATCAAAGCGGTTGCATCTCCGTACTATGTCCCGCTAGTTATGACTTGCTGTCACAGTTCCGTAAATTATTGCACCAGTTTGCATAAACACACACGTATATACATAATCAATTAATTACATAAATTAATTGTTCCTTTGAACAGCGCAAATTAAAACCGCTGCGTCTACGACATATATAGCTTTTAAATTAGTTTTAATGTCGCAACCCATTACTCTTCTCTCTCTACTTGCTTTCTTCCATTCGCGTCGAATTCAACGAGGCAGTTCAGTCAACTAATGAACCTATTGAGCGCTCAGACTATAGATTGTCTAGTGCCTTGAATCGGTCATTGAGGTATACAGATAAATAGCCTAGTTCTATGTCTCATTGCAGAAGAAAAAAGATCACGGATGACAACATTAAGAGAAAGGCAAAAGAACTGCATTGGACACATATATTAAGAGGAGACTCCCTCTTGAGAGAAATCATAGAGGGGAGATTGGAGGGAAAGAGAAAGAGAGGAAGACCGCGACAGATGATGCTGGGATGGATGATGACCGACGGATACAGCGGACTGAAAAGAAGAGCACAGCGAAGAGAGGAATGGCGTCACTGGAAGTGGAAACCTGCCGAAGGGCAGAGAACTTATATTAGTGTCAGTCATCGGCCTTTATCGGAAAGGAAGGAGTGACGTGAAACTTGTGTGCTGCAGACTTGTTGTCCCCGAGACCAAGGTCTTGGTCTCGAGTGCACTCGAGTTAGTTTTTAAAAGTCTTGATCTTGGTCTTGGTCTTGAGACCAAAAGTCTTGGTCTTGGTCTTGAGGCTCAAGGTCTTGGTCTTGGTCTTGAGGTTCAAAGTCTTGGTCTTGGTCTCGCAAGACCAATACCAAGACCGGCTGTCAATATGAACAGCCATTTAACAAAACTCAAGAATTTAAAAATTTATCAAGCCTATTTGCATCATCTTCTTTTCTCTTTGTTTCTCTTCCGTCAGGCCGGGGCCGACGATGAGTCCTCAATTAATTTGCTTGAATAAAATAAAAGACCTACCTTGTCATTAAAATAGCGAGTAGTACGACTTGACAATTTTCTTGTAAGGAAAAGAAGTCTTGGCCTGAATGTGATTTTTTGGATTTTTGGTCTGGTCTCAGTCTTGGTCTCGAGGTTCAAATCTTGGTCTTGGTCTCGAGGTTCAAAGTCTTGGTCTTGGTCTTGAGGTTTAAGGTCTTGACAACAAGATTGGCGTGCTGCAGCCATGGAATCTATTTTCAGCAGCTGACAAAACCCTACACGTGGGTCAGAGGGATCATGGACCAGCAAGAATATGTGGCAACAAAAGTTTTGGTGCCTAATTTCTTTCCGGTTGGGTTAAATGCCTGGGGTGCTCGATAGTGTAGTGGTTAGCGTGCAGGACTCAAGCACTGAAGATAGATCCATGTTAGTATGCCTAATCTCCAAGAGCACTGATAATGATCCATGCTAATGCCTCATCTCCAAGAACACTGATTATCCTGGATAATCCTTCTGACATCTGCTCATTTACCTTGTCCAGCCAGTCATGTGTGAAATACTGGAATGCTTATTGTAGCCTGGTTTGTTCTTTCACCGTCTTCTGAATCTATAGCCTACACCTGCGTCATCATGATTATTGATCCATGCTATAGTACCTAATATGCAAGAGCACGGATCCATGTTGGTACTCATATCCAAGAGCACTGATGATATAGATTAATGTTAGCTCGATACTGAACGGCGATCGCTCTCTGATGTAGGCCTGCTTCATAATACAGTACCAAACAACGAAGCATGTACCAGCAGGATGACGTTGAACTAAATGCAATCGGTAACAGGAAACCAGCGTAGCGTTTCCCTTGCGTCTATCCGGAAACATGCAAGTGTTTCGACAGACTGCAGCTGTCGCGACGGGAACTTTGCAGGCCTACAATCGAGAGGTCGGGGTTCAAATCCCCGCCATAACAGAAATTTAGTTCGAGAGTTCTGCTCCACATGAACCCTAGCTAACTCAGCAATAACGAGTTGGCTAGGGGGTGTATACAATGTCGGTGAAAGATGAGGCACCTTAGCCTCATATGCCGAGGCTAAGAAAATAAAGTCGCCAACGCGTGTAGAAATCTCAAGGTTACAAGTAAAGCGCTACTTAAAAGCCATAAGCGCAGGGCACCAGCTTATTCACGAGCGCTGGAACCAATTGGCCTCCCTCCCTCTACAGGACGCCGGTCCAATTCATCCATCAATCTTCGACTCTCTGCAGAAGATCTGCAAGTAGCCAATCTCAGTGGACATTTCTCAGTCACCTGCTGTGCGCTGCAAAGGACGGTTCCTTAAAAAAGGTGAAACTCACTCTATTTAAATGCATTTTAGTTTCTACCTATTCACTAGGTGGCGTCACTCATGCATTTCAGCTCAAATAAATTATGTTACAAAACTGTTAGGCAGATGGCAGTTCTCAATGGATGAATAAATGCAATGAATCTGTGTATCTGTACATCGTTTATCCCTGCAATAGTATAATACTTATCCTTGCAAGGATCTATAGTGATTAGTGATGTACCGTCCGAATTGGATCTCACCAACCAATCCATATCCTGCACGCGCCATCTCTGTTGGCCACCCGATATCAGTCATCAGTCTATCAAATCATCGAACTTTCCATTCAAACCTGAAGTGGTTTGTAACATTTATGTAACGACGCCGTCATATCGAAGATGATTGACGTCCAAACCTGAAGTCCCGCTGTTCAGACCCAGATTGATTCAATTTGCCGCCCTAGGAGCTCCTGTGTCTCTCAGCCTAAGTAGAACCCACTGCAGTCCTACGTAAGACATATCTGCTGTTTGCCAGCATCTCTGGTCTACTGACAACGGACTAAGTGTAGGACTACTTCCTGTCAGAGGTGGATTTAACTCTTCCGCCCAGGCCAAGTGTTTTGCCGTCCCAAATATTTAAGTTCTAGAGTTTGAACATTTTCATTTTTGCTTAACAAAACACGTACGTACCAGACAAATTCAGAATGCATGCACTAAGAAAGTTCCAGAGTTTGAACATTTTCATTTTTGCTTAACAAAACACGTGCCAGACAAATTCAGAATGCATGCACTAAGAATAGCCTACCACAACTTAAAAATTTGCAAACATTAGGCCCTATATTGTCATTAACATCGTTTCATTGTACATGTAGGCCTATTTATTTATTGTCGTCTCGCTCGCAGTTTTAAATTAAATCTAATGTTCAATTTTTTAGTTACATTTTAAAAATAATCTTACGGTTTTTCCGCCCTCTATACACAGATATTCTATTATCCTTAATAATAATTTCCATCTAGCGTGTGTCCATCCGCAAACGGTCTGGAATGTAGGCCTACAGTGGAATTTATGGAATGTCACTAAGGGGAGGTCGTGGCTGACACCGTCGTTGGCCTGTTCAGGAGTGTTACTGGGTCTGGGCCGAAATTGGACAGCCCCACGTACAGACGCACAGCCAGACAGCCAGACAGCCAGACAGACAGACAGACAGACAGACAGACAGACAGACAGACAGACAGACAGACAGACAGACAGACAGATTGACACATAGACAAAGAGCGTTTAGTAATTAAGCCTGTCTGTGCCTCACAGCGGCCGGCCTGACCTGTCAGACAGGTTTGATAGACAAACAACCTCTTTCCATCCATCCCTCAATCCCTCCCTGCCGGCAGTGAACTAAATCTCTTCATGGTGCACTGTTGATGGGAATCAATAAACGATTTGGATGCCTTTTTGAGGACAGTGAATTCCTCATAACAGCAATTTGTCATCCAAAGTTCAAACTCAGTTAGCAAATGATACTCAGAATCCCTGTCATATATGACGGGTAAATACTCTAGTTCAATATATTTGCTCTATATGCCGCCTCTACATAGGTCATGGCCTCGTTGTTGCTATTTTAAATCCGTCTCAGTACGTCGTCCGGTATTGCTGGACTAATGGCATAATGCCAGGGTGCGATTTGTCGGAGGAAAGTAAAGCCTCTCGTTATGGACATTGAGCCTCCAACAGACCACTATGGAACTGTGGTCACGCGGGGAAGGGAAGCTTTGTTTCTCTCTTCATTGGTCTACGAACAGTGAAGAGAGAAACAAAGCTTCCTTTCCCCTATACTGACTAGTCGAGTTTTCCAAAGCCCGCCAGTGCCACCACACATTGGCGGTGTGAGCTAAAGGTCGAACAGGGCATATAGTATATATGGGGAGGGGCGGAACCGACAATGCGCCAACTGAAAGGAGTAGGGCTACTGTCACAGAAGATCGAGAAACAAAAAGTGCTAGAAATTGGGTGACTGGAAAAGTTATAAAATCATGGAAAAGTCATCTGTAAAGTTCTATCTACCCAACGGAGATTGACAAATCCATGTTACTGCATACCGATAGGTCTTATATCTTATTATGGGTAGAATTCCTATGCTCTACATCACACACCACACAGGTCTAAATCGACAGCATCGATCGACAATTGGATGTGCTTTTATAGGCCCTATCTAACAACTTTACCTGAAGGGTAAAAGTTTAAATTCTTTATGAAAAACGTTTAAAAATAGATAACTACAGTGGTACCATTATATTTTTTTACAATTTTGAAACATTTTGTTTTACACAAAAACTGAATTACCATGCAGACAGCAGGCATTTCCAAATTCAACAAATTAAAACTTTAGTGCGAAAAATGTGCACAGCGTTGAAAAGTAATTTTATCTAAACAATCCGCTGAAGCAATTTTCCCTCGTATTGTATTATTGGTCACACCAATTATTGTTTTTACAAGTGCCCAAATTATAGGCTCTGAAAGGAGTAGGCCTACTGTGATATGCTTTAATAAAAGCACTTTAATTCAATGAAAATTTTAACACTGTAAACGTTACTAGGTTCGTAAAATTCTAATGGAAGCGTTTCAAGTTTCAGCATAGACTATCAATTTGTGTAACGATTACAACCTCGCTATGACATCTCTTCGGAAGATCCGATAATAATAGTGCAAACTTTAACATATTCGGACGATAACAGCACTGCTTAAAGAAATAGTCAATTAACGCAGGATCCCCGCCAGAGATCTGCGTTTCATGCGCAGAGTTTTTAGCTGATGAATATTCACGAGCGTTGCTGCGAAATCATTGCACATCCGGGTATCTGGAGCTGCCTGGCCGAGCGCCAAACAGACAAAGACTGTCACAGGGAGGCCTCCAAAAGTCATAGAAGCCAACGGTGGGTTTTCTTTCAAGTTCTGATCAAATTTTTGTTGTAATTTTTTGAACGAGTTGTCGTAGAATGACCTCTTTGATCCTTTTTTTTGGCATTGAACTGATAACGGATCTGTTTTGTGCATAGAATCGTTGACTTGATCTGCGTTAGAATGGAGCAAATGAAAGATATGGCAATGGCGGCACCTATGCGCCGACCATTCGATCCCGTTGTGCATGACCTAGATCCGAACTTTAGACTGACGCGATTCTCCGATTTGAAAGGACTTGGATGCAAAGTTTCACACGATGCCATGACGAAAATGCTGGAACCATTTAAGGAGCAAGAGAAAAGCCAGCTGGAACAGGAGCAGGTCCATTTCCAGTACGTGGCGCCTTCTCCGCGAATCGGTAAGTTGGTATACGGCGGCCATATTGTCGGCGGCTGAGTCTAGCATAGAAGATCTAACTAACAGAATCCAAATCGTAAAACAATCATGGGTACTAGACTCAGTAGCCAGTTCCTGATTAGTTTCAGCGCTGGTTGTGATGTGCATCTAATCATAATGAGCCCTGAAGTGAAGTCCACTGTGCATCATTGAAAACTAGATGCAGATAGCCACCAACTAATACACGTGAGCTTCTGGTATATGCATGGATAATCCTCCATTTTAGCAGCTTTTATTATTAATTAATCATTATTTGCACCAAACGTATGCCACCAGTTTAGAAAACAATGATATATACAAAATGTCTCTGACTTGGTCCAGGAAAAACCAACTGATCTGTTTTGGTAACCGTCCAAAGCTTCATACTTGCACAACTTGCAAGCTTCACCACAGTATAAATAATTACACAGTACGTCGACTCTCATTGCTGGCTGTTGACAAGTTTTTCTGGTCACGTGATTACGTCACGTGATTACGACGCAACCTTGAAAAATAGCTTTTGAATTATAGATTTAAGCTGAAATTAACGTTAAAAATAATATTGTTAATTCTAATGAAGTCCTAAATGTTGTTGTAACGTTTAAAAAATATTTTATTTGATGAATTGCGGTGTATCGGCGTGTAGTCCTCAATGTTGTTTTTAACGTTTAAAAAATATTTGATGTGATTGTTTCCGGTTTATCGGCATGGTAAACGGTCTCTTTCAAGATGGTGGACGACAGTGGGCGGGGCTTAGGTATTTATAATGTCGTTACAGTGGGCGGGGCTTAGTTATTTATAATGTCACACATTCTGACTGCAGCAGCGGCGACGAGTCGATGTACTGTGTAATTATTTATACTGTGGCTTCACTTTCCAAATGGCTCATCTGTGTTTGACCTAGATGTGACACTGGACCAAGAATTGACCTTATGACCACATGAAAAGTTTGTTATATGATTTTATCGTATGTGTCAGATATGACCTATAAGCTGTGTACTGTGCAGAAGTTACTTCAGCCTAATCAATGCATGCATTCACAATTCACAGAGTGACTACGATAATGCTATTTAAGTGAGCCTCCCTGTTTTGCATTAACCAACTGTTGTAAATCAGTGGGATTCATAAACTACTGTTATATGTAGATTTTAGCAATTTTAGAATGTGTACATTTGAAGTTGTTATCAGTCAAAATGATATTCAGTTTGTTCTTTGTGAGCTTCATGATCGAAAATATTTATTCACGTAAACTGTTAAAACGACTTTAAAACCAAAATTTTACCTTGTTAAATTTCTCTACTGGTAGTCTGGATAAATGTTCCTGAAAATGCGGATATTTTGTTATCCTTAAAACCACTTTCAGTGCAGCTGAACACTGAAGGTTGATAACCTTGAACTGGTATTTATCAGGAATAGCTTTCACTGTACAGGATAAGATATCACACATGCATCTTTTCTTTGAACTCTTAACTCTTTCGCAGCCATGTTGTTTTTGATAAATTTCATCATAATTAGTTTATATGAATACAAACACTTAAAATCTGTAGAAACATAGACATGTCCAATATCATTTTTTCGGTATTTTATTCCTCAACAATATTCTGTATTGAAAAAGATGACCAATTATTGTGTTTGCCTCAAAGTTTATAACTATATGAATTATTTTTGAAAATAAAAAAAACAATTATAACATTAAAAATTCATAAAAAATCTATGAACAGAGTAACATGTAATAAAAACACTTCTAAATGTAGCCAATTTTATGGCAAACTTATAACAATGGGTGAAGGGCTAAAAAAGTGAATTTTGACCATAAATTAGATTATATTTCTTTCACCCCATGATATGGCATTGGCCCACACAACGGTTAGTTCGGTGATGTAGCCGTCTTTCAGACCCAAAACGTGCGCATAGTCAATCGTATCAATTTCTTTCGATAGCCTTTCCAAATTGCCTGACCGATAAATTTTATTTTCTGGACTTCGCTAACGAATAAAAGAAATTAAACTACAGAGAAATTACCAAAATAAGCTTGTTTTCTCTAATCAATGTTGATATCGGCCTGTGTAAAATTTCTCGTCCCATGCGGCCGCCGGCGATCACCATCTTCAAGTCTCGAAAACCTCTCCTTCGTCAAACATATTTGTTTGAGAGCCTTTACAACATTTATTGAACGATATAATTTATCTATCTGGACTTGGCTGATGAAAAAACCATTAGATAATAGAAAAACGGCCAATGGCATAGAAGCGGACGAGGCTATTTGAAATTTAAATGCCTGAATGTAATAATTATTATTGAAAACATCGCCAAATTTGCCCTTATAACTTTAAAAAATCACTGGAAAATCCCATGCAAGGGTTTTTTTATGGAATGTATAATCATTCTTCTATCCAACGTGTATAAATAGAACTCTAAATATAGCTAATTTATCTAAATAGCTGGGTTCCTAATCCATGCGGTCTAAAACGACCGCAATGGCCGCGGAAGAGTTAACTAGTTAAACTGGCTGATTTACTGTTAGTTAAAGTGCAGTTTGCCTGTAATCCCTGTACTGCAAACTAGCGTTGTGTCCCTCAGGACTTGACTGTGTTGCTCTGTTGCTGTTAAACACATGGTACAAAGAACTAATCTAATCTAATCGTTTTATAACTGCTGCAACCATTTAGTGTATTCAAGTTGCATGAATCTGACAGCTTGTTTTAGTAATGAACGAAAATTGATTGATTGATTGATTGATTGATTGATTGATTGATTGATTGATTGATTGATTGATTGATTGATTGATTGATTGATTGATTGATTGATTTTGTGCATTGAACCATAGTTTGAAAGTTGATGATGTGTTGTGTGTTTTGCAGGCATAGGAATGGATTCCTGCATCACTCCTATTCGCAATGGTGGCCTATCACTTGTCCAAACGGCCAGCTTCTTGTATCCAATCATTGATGATCCGTATATGTTGGTAAGTGTGATGGAATTGCAGTGTGCATTTTACTTTGTGTCTTGGCTGTATATGTCTGATAAAATGAGATTGTGAATGGCAGTTTCACGTCAGAACCATGAACATGTGTTATTATAAGTGAATGTACAAATCTTAACATCAAGTGCATTTAACAGTTATTTAATGGAAATGGTGAATATTATACGTGGATGCTTTACAGAAACTGCAAAAATGACTTAACTGAGATTTTTTCATTTACTTGTAAATGAACACGGTAGATGTGTGTAAAAAAGAAAATGCTTTGCTTATGTTCTGCTTTTCTTACCAGTTTATTATTTTGGTCGGCTTTTTAGACCTGTTCCTCTGATGTCCTGTGCTTTGTTGCCACAACTGGTTTCTACAAGTTGTAATTTTTAGGCTGCCACCATCTGAGTGATATTCTGAATGGCTTACAGTCTTTTGTCTAATCTTACTAAGATTGCCTTAACTTTGATCTTAAGTAGACTTTATGAGTGCTGTGTTTGTGCGTGTGCGAGAAGAATTTTTAGATTGAAGGTTTCTGTAATTTTTTTTATAATTTCTTAATTTGGATTGTTGTAAACTTGTAGGGCAAAGTGACATGTTCTGCTGTCCTGAGTAACATGTACGCAATGGGTGTAACGGAGTGTGACAATATGTTAATGCTGCTTAGCATCAGTCAAAAGATGACAGACAAAGAACGTGATGTTGTCATGCCTTTCATCATGAGTGGTTTCAAGGTACAACGACACTTTTATATATGAGAATTTGTGCGCTGCCTTTTAAGAACATTGATATAGGTTACAGGCTATTATTGTTCAATAATCATTTACAGACGAGGAGGCACTAGAAGCTACTGTGAAAACAATACTTCTCGTTGTTAAAGGATTACAAAAATGGGTTAAGTGGTAAGGAATCCATACCTTTTCATATTGGTAAAGTCAGGCAAACCAGTTTTGAATAGAAATACAAATAGATATGAGAGGACATTTGGATACAGGTTCACATTACACAGACTGTAGACTACATAATGTGCATATCTGAACACTTGTTGTGTAGGAGATGTGGTGGGACAGGAAGGAAGGCATGGTACAGTGTTGTGGATGTGATTGAGTTGCCCTACTGAGAGAGGGATCTGTCAACTGAACAGCCAATAATCATGTCTGGTTTGTGAGAACTTGGATTACTGATGAATAAGACTGAGCCTTTGGTTGTGTTTGTAGG
Organism: Allolobophora icterica; assembly: GCA_963556255.1. NCBI lineage: Eukaryota > Metazoa > Annelida > Clitellata > Crassiclitellata > Lumbricidae > Allolobophora > Allolobophora icterica. The sequence goes on along the minus strand of OY744615.1, from coordinate 4,243,052 downwards.
ACGTTGCAGAGGAGACTGGTACAAGTGTAAATGGTGGACAGACTATCATCAACCCATGGATGACAATTGGAGGTGTAGCTACAAGCATCTGCCAACCAAATGAATACATCATGTATGAAGAGACCATTGCTATTCCCTGATAATTCGACGTTGATTAGGTTCCTTTGCTTCTATTTTATGACGTACTTCTGTTTCTGGTGACTTTTGTGCTGACTGTTTGTCAGAGTATCTTTTCGTTATACAATATCATATTTACTTGAAGTAGTCTCTCTCTGTCTCTCTTCTGTCAGGTGTATGCTGATGATGAGCTTTGTACAAGATGGCTCCATTTCTTTCTGTTTCTGATAGTATCCAGGGCCATAGTATAATATTCATTAGTAACTGTGTGGCGTATTAATGTAGATGAGGTGATTAGCGTAATTCCTGTTTTCAGGCCAGATAATGCAATGATTGGTGATGTCTTGGTTCTGACAAAACCACTCGGCACGCAGGTTGCAGCCAACGCATATCAGTGGCTTGATTTGGCAGAGAAATGGAACCGTATTAAACTGGTTGTCAGTGAAGATGATGTTCGAAAAGCTTACCAGAGGGCTATGTTCTCCATGGCACGCCTCAACCGGACAGGTTAGTTCAAACATGTTTTGTCCAGTTATATCTGCAAATAATTGTGATGAGAAAGAAGAGAAACTTGAGTCATTTTACAAACTCTGGAGTTTGATTGTATTTATATATGTGTTTATCCAGATTGTATATATAGCACCCTCCAAGGACTTAATGCATTGAGTCAGGTCAGCTGAAAATGTTGTGGGGGTTATATTCAGTCTTATACACAGGTTTAGATGCACACTTCGAGTAATTATGTTAATGTGTACTGGTTCTTTATTCACAGAAGTTATTGTTCATTTGTCCATTTGCTCTCATAAGAAATCTAGTTCTGTTTGGAGGGCAACTATTTGCAAGTGTGTACTAATAAAAATTCCTAAATTCAAATTACTGCATTCCATTGATCATTGCAGAAAAACACATGATTCTTGAGTGAGTTTGATGCAATGATTAAAAATTTGGTAAATTTATACCAGCTGCATGTAGTTTATTTTTGGCAGGAAAATTAAAAAAGTCAAGAAGATGAGAGTTATAGAATTGGATGTGCTTCTTAAAAAATAGTCTTGTGATGGTGGAGGAATGAAGTGTAAGCTCTATCAGTGTCTGCAAATGCCTTAGCAGATTGTGATAAGATCCTCAGCCCCTTTGATAGGGACAGAAAGCAGAAGGTGCTTAGCATTTTTACCTCAAGTAATACTTGTTTGGTTTCAGCTGCTCTGCTGATGCACAAGTACAACGCCCACGGAGCTACAGACATCGGTGGCTATGGTCTGCTTGGTCATGCTAACAAACTGGCAAGCATTCAGAAGAATGAGGTTGGCTTCGTCATTCACAACCTTCCAATTATTGCCAAGATGGCTGCTGTCAGCAAAGCTTGTGGCAACATGTTTGGTTTGCTACAGGGCCATTCTGCGGAAACATCAGGTCAGTGTCTCCTGCTTTCGTGCTTCATCTTGCCAAATAGAGTTTGATGTTGGAAACCACTTTTAACCACTTCATATGATAAGTAGCAGATGCTGGTCTGGATTTTTTCATGGACCGGCTTCTAAAGTTAAAGCATTAACTTAATGAAGCATTGTAAAAGTGATGATGTGATAGTCTTTTGTCATTGTGTCTTCGATATAAATCCCGATATGATGTGCTGTCTGGTGAGCGAAAGTGAAGCAGGTTGAGTCTTATGGATAGCATAGATAATTCTCACATGTGAGTCTGTCTGTCTGTCTGTCTGTCTCTCTCTCAATAAAGGCACTTTTATAAATGTTCGATTACATTTATATGTATGTCTTCTCTCTGCATGATTGCTCAGTGGTCTGGAATGCAAGTGATCTGTGCGCATGCATGCACTGGTTTGTCAGACAAGAGGCCATCCATTTAGTATGTGCACAGAAATCTGGAAAAATTGGCCCTGTATGCATGTGTACTTTTTTACAGCCCCCACCTGCGAATATATGCTTTCCACCCCACCCCCCCCCCCAAACCGATGGAACAGTATGTATTAAATCCACGCAGAAACAATAAAGGATTAATAATATTAAATTTTAAAAAGTTTGTCTAGTGTCTGCTAAAAGACTCAAATACTGACTGAACCGAATCGAACAGGCTACCGCCTTGTTTTGATCAGGTTTTATTTAGGTCATCTAGCGTCTTACATGATCCCAATATAGATAAATTATAGGTTCCCGTCTGCTATGCGTACACGTGGATTATCAGTAGAACTCCATACACAAGCGTATGCATTTGGGTTAACCCCCTCCATGTGTACATAAATGCATACAACAGATGACCCCCAACATTCCTGTGATGGATGTTTCCATCAATGTGTTGGCACCCCAGAAGGCAACTGTACAGTTTGAGTTTGATATTTGTGTTAAGTGGACTGTGTCCATTGCCTTATTTTGTTTATGCAAGTACTGTACTGGTTGTATTTTAGGTGGACTGTTAATTTCGCTGCCACGTGAGCAAGCAGCTGCCTTCTGCAAAGACATTGAGAAACAGGAAGGCTACCAGGCTTGGATCATAGGAATCGTGGAGAAGGGTAATCGATCAGCCAGGATCATTGATAAGCCACGAGTTATTGAAGTCCCAGCTAAAGATAAAGATGGCGAGTTATGGTGATATGGACGTTTGGTGATGGAATTCAACATCTCGGAACAGTTTTTTATGGTTGGAACTGACAAAATATCAGTGTACAGTAAATTGTTGACTGGCAATTTATAAGGGCTTACAGCATTTAGCATTTGGAAATACTTTTGTGCATATTGTCAGTTTCTTGTGTTCAGTATCTGTAGGAATACAATGATTATACCACAGACTAAGAAAGAGACTTTTAAATTTTCTTCGGACTTGTGTCTGAGTTTGTTAAGTATTGTTGTCCATCTCATTCCCCAAACCGAGCCGACTCGCTGTCAAATTCAAGTCTTCTTAATGCATGTTTAGCATTTGTGCTAGTGTGTTACAATGCATGTGTAGCCACATTTTCTAATTAATGTAGAACAAACAAAGATGTTTAAAATAAATATTTGAAATTTATTTGGACCCTTTTACTTTCATTGACTCCAACTTTAATATTTTAAACTGAAGTAAAATTTTATTATAATGAAGTATCTAAAATATAAATTCATTGACAGCAGATTTTCTATGCGGTTGCTTAAATTTAATAAAATCAAGAATTTTAGAAATCAGGATCGTCCATAACCTACTTTAAATTTATTATCTTTGGAAGGGTGCTGGAAACTGATAGACCTATGCTGGTAATAAAATTACTGTTGGGTGTTTACATGTATATTTTGATCGTTTGTAAAGTTCAGTGACTTTGTTTATTCTAGTGTATTCATTATTCTAGTGTATGACTTGTGCACAACACCACGGATTACAGTACTTGGCAATCATTCTTTGGGTGGATATTATTGATGTGCTGATGATTCTCAAATTTACCATTTGTTTTGTTATTCATCTGTGCACCTGTTATCCACTGCCTTTAAGTAGGTGCAGTCTTGGGTGGCAGCTAATAAGCTCTTTAACCTGTCAAATACTGAATTTTTGCGATTGGGCACTCAAAACATTTGAATGATTTAAATCTTTCAAACTGTGTTACTCGCTTGGCTGATGGCGTGTATAACTTAGATGTTGCCTTTGACTCTCTCATGGCCGTCATTGACTGTCAGTGGTATTTGTAAATCGTAGCATCATGTCCCTAGGTCTGCTAGGATATCTGTAGTGAATGTATTTGTCTCTACTTGCCCTTGTAACTCTACAGTTTTACAATTTGCTGAAGCTCCAGAGAATTCAGAATTCTTTGGCAAGACACAACTGATAATAATGTACATCAAAATAGGAGTAACCTCTGTCTGAGTTAGTTTTGTATTCTCCAAAAGATCTTTGGCAAATAGGAGTTTATGGTTTCTAAAGCATTGAACTAAACCACCGCATTTCGAATCAGTTATTCTCTTGGTGGACTGATGTGGATGACCCGATTATGGGCTGATTTTGGTGTGCCATAGGTTGATGTTTTGTGCATTAGACATGGACGCTATAAGAAAATGCTTTGCTAGTTAAATAATAATAATGACTTGTTTCCAGTCGGTGAAGATGCACGATAAACAGTTGATGAGAATGTTCGTCTAGTAAAGGAGAACATAAGCAGAAGAAGAGCAGTCCCTTAAGCTAGCTAGCCCTGTGGCAGCCATGGGTATGAAGTGTTAGCAACCTTATTTTCTTAGCCTTGGCATATGAGGGTCGATGGCCAATCCTCTTCCTAGCCATCTCATCTTCCCACTGACAGTGTAGGGTCAGTGTACTTGTTAATAGCTGAGTTGGCTAATGGAGAACAAACCTTGTAAGTACATGTATTTGTATCTTTTCATTTTGCAACAAGTTTTACATCAATGTGACGGACTGGGCACCAGACGCATCTGATCCAGATTATGCATTGGACACTGACTTTCACGATGCTTGCCAGGCATCTGCAAATAATTGTGACTGCATATTTGGTGGGTGTTGATATCACTCTTTTAGTTTGTCAACAAGGACCACACTGATCAGCTCCGACAATCCAGGTGAATTGGCAGTGACAAGGTGTTGATGAAGTGATAAAAAGCCTGCAAACAGTCTAGAACTAGTGGTACGCGAAAAAATTCGAAAAGATTACATTCTTTAAAATTATATTTTTATTTTTAAATAGGTCTACCTACGTTGTATATGCTGATTGCAAGGGGACTTCACACTGGGCTGTTGTTTTTGATCTGACCTTTGCTGGTGGTACACCAACATTCGATTTTTTACCTGATAGAAATAAAGTTTGAAAACCGCTAGACCACCTACGCCCTTCGAGCCTCTTAGCCCTCATACATTTCCCAGCTATTTTACCGCCCAGGTCTACTCACTTGTTATATCTTTCTTTATCTCAGCCTCCAGTCTCCTCTCTAAAATTCTGCAACTGCTCCTTAGTCTATGCTGAACTCCCAAAAGATCTCTGCCAGTTTGTTCATCCTCCTATCTTGCCTGTTTATTTCACCTCACCTCCACTCTCCTTTGCTGCTTTCTACTCACGACTGAAAAGTGAACTCTTCAAGAGTTCGTATCTTGATTCTAAAAAGCAACTAACTAGAACCTAATGACCTGCTTATGCAGTCTATGCCGAGCAACTACTTTTGACCGGTGGAGCAAGGGCCTAGGAAGTCTTTAGAACCGCGTCAGTCATGGAATGTATTTACTACCAACTGTTAGGTGGGCGACGGATACCTGTTCTGTGTGTATCTAGTGATTTCCAAGTGCAGTGTCACTGCTGGACGATTAGACAACCATGAGCCATCAGCGGCAGATCTCATCAGCTATCGTTCTTCTTCATTCTTGATACAAAGTGCTTCAGGAACTCTGAACTTGCCATCATCTGTCACGTCTAATTTGCAAGATTTTGGTTGGGTCTGCATGTGCACAATACCTGAGCAGTGTTTGCTAACTGAGAAATGTTCTGTACTTAATGACATTTAAAGTCGTGTAGGCTAGCATAAAACAGAGTGCCGCTGACTATTTTTCCAGGAGTGGTGCTATACAAATTTCTTTGATAATAATCAATAATAACCAACTAAAATACCCGCATGGTATCCTCATATAGGCCTTTATTATAATACTCAGTTGGCAAAAGAAGACCAAAATGGGTAGCGGTGGGTGGGTAATGCCAAATGCCGACAAGGGGGTGGAGGAGTCCAAAGTAGATCATATTTACAGATGCCCTTTATGGACGACCCCATATTTATTTATTCCTGATATTTCTATAGCGCCTCTCGAAGTCAACTACTACTCAGAGGCGCTCCCGACTACAGCATTGGTATACTGTGCCGGAATTTTCACGCCGAAGCGCCATATCTTAGTAGTCTTATGGTGCAGTGACTGCACTCCCCTGGCATCGCCTATTCTCCTTTAAACTCTGACTATTAGAAGAAACTTAAGTGTTAATCACTGATCTCTTTTAGTTTTTTGTCATTGAGTACATAAAACAGGTGCAGAGTGGAAAGAGAAATAAGTGTAACACTGAACATGTCACATTGCACAAAACATAATTCAACCACTTATAGAAAAATGATACAATTATCACATAATTAAAAAACTTACACTGTAGATATGACAACCAAAACCCCTTTTCCAACACGACCTCCCAAATGTTTTCCTTCAAACCTGCCAGACATTTGGACTACACAAGTCTCTCATTTTGTTATTCTAAAGATATGCACAACATCACTTACAAGGCACTATACACAGCTCAACGGTCATCCTAATCATAAAAACATCATTTCTCTGGCAAAGTAAAAGTCCTGTATTTATGTACATAAGTTATGTATTCATGTATAAAAACTAACGTACATACCTTTCAAAGTATTGAAAAGCAGATTGGGTCAATTGTGGACTGATGGTTCAGAATTTAAATTTACAGGAGGTGAATGACCACGGTTCATCAGAGTTTCACAATGCAGATAATGAAACGAGGAAAGGGTTAGAATATTTCTTACAAGTACAGGAGTGTGTTAGGTTTCAAGTGAAAAGCACAACAAGAACAAGAAAATGCGAGTGGGTGGCTGGTAAAAAATTGGTACAATTCTTGAAGGTGGTTATTCCAAAGAAATTGTCAGGTTAATTAGCTCAACAACAAATAGGTAAGCAATATCACATGGACAGTTGATTGGCTACCATACCTTCTATGCAACTTCTTAAATGGCGACAATTTTGCAACATGGTTTATTACTAACGCATCAGTCTCTCGGAACTTCTGAATTTGGGGCTAAAATTCCAGTTCATCAAGTGAAACATTGTCAAGTAACAACAATCAGTAAATGCATGCACCATGGATGGGTTCTTCTTTACTACACCCAGGATTTTAGTTGTAGGAAGTTTCTATGAAAATACAGTGTAATCACAAATCTGCCTTTTCTTACCTTCAGGTTACAAAATAAATTACTTAACTTTTCGTCATAATATAAGGCACTTTCAGCACTCTTAGACCATCAAATACTATTGGTACTTTGATTGCAACATTAAACAACAACACAATCGTCTCAAATAGGTAAGGAGAGGCCAGTGACTGCAAACTCTGGAGTCAACAGTAAAGGTACGTTCTTTTCGCTGTCCATTCTGCCCTTACACTAGAAATGATTCTCAATCAAAATGAAACAAATTACTTCTCCAATTAGTCCCTGGGAACACGGACAGCGCAAGATAACAACCACTGCATAGATGATGTTGAGACCAAACAAGACCAACTTTTGGAGGTCAGTCAATCACAGTCCATTGCAACGTCAGGTTCAGAAAAGCTTATCACCTCATCATAAATTTTTTCTGCATCAAAAACAAGAAACAAAACATCAAAAACAGATACCAACAAAACTGTACAATACAAGCTGTCTAAAGTTTCAGCATCCAAAATGTCAACCCTGTTTCTTCAAAATCTTTTCTAGCCAATAACACAGGAAGCTGCTGGGACGGCTTTTAAAATGCCCATTAGTACATAACATATCTTTGTTCAGTGAAGTCATCAGAAGTGGGTGGCAGCTTGGAGCAATGCAAGAACAGTGAAAGTAAGCAATGCCAAGCATGGTTAGTCACTGGATTGAAACAACAGACAATCTCCAGTCTTACACCCAATTGTGGCAGATTGGTTAGAGCGTTCGGCCTGCAATGTGGAGTACATGGGTTCAAGCCTATCCCAAGGCAGTAACTGTGTAGGGACCTTGAGCAAGTTCTACATTTGCACTGCGTCATCAATGTACTGTCGTATGGTCGTGGCACTTCTGAACTTTGGAAGGAGGACAATATCAAATACAGCTGTCTGGTATTGTATTAGTGCAAATAATACAAAAGATGGTTACTACAATGGAAACAGGCACATGGTATGGCTGTTGAAGGCTGAAGCACTTTAACAACAGGATAATGTTTTAAGTGCTACCATTATGTCGCCTGGGGCAAGAATATTTTGAATGTCAATGAAAACAGCAAATTAGACAAATGTACAAGACATGAAGACATATTATGGCACCTACCAGCAATCATATCTTTACAATCAAAACTGCTTAAGAATTACCGGAATTGCTTCTGAGAATAGCTGCCCTAAACTCCATGAAACTTGCTGCAGCTGTGGATTTCTTATCTATCGCAACTTCTAAAACCGACCCTCACTTTGTTTCTGACTTTATGAAGAGAAGTGGTGTGCTCAAAGTGATGAACAGAAAATACTAACAGAAGATCTTACGAATATTCTGCAACTCTGTGACTCATTGCCACTGCCTCAGTGTACTCCCTTTAAGGGTGGCCCTGGCCAAGGAAAAAGCCCGAAAGTGACTGCCATGGGAATCAAGCACACTAAACTTTGAGTGAACTAGAAACCTTTCACAATTATGTCATTCTGACAGAGAGGTAGATGGAGAGGAGATAGAGGTGGTATCAAGCTTCTGTTTCTTGGGGGCCATGATGGAGAGTGAAGGTGGATGCGAACGAGAAATACGACGAAGAATTACATTGGGGAAGACGGCAACGCAGGGACTGGAAAAGATATGGAAGGACAAATCAGTGAGTTTGGGAACGAAGACAAGAATTGTTAAAGCAATGATCTTACCAGTGGTGCTTTACGGATGCGAAACATGGACAAAAACCAAGGCATTGGAGAAGAAAATTGAGGCATGTGAAATGTGGATCTGGAGGAAAATGTTGAGGGTTTCTTGGACTGAGAAGAGAACTAACGAGGATATCCTGGAAGAAATAGGACACTGGAGAGGGAGTTTGACGTTGGGGCAGAGAGCGTCTAGGCAGAAGATGTCATACTTTGGAAACGTGATGCGTGCAGATGGGCTGGAAAAGGAGATGATGTTGGCTTGTGGGGAGGGCAGAAGGAGAAGAGGACGACCAAGGAGGAGATGGATGGACGAGATACAGGAGGCATTGAAGATGAACATCTCGGAGCTGAGAGAGGCAACGAGAAATCGGAGCACATGGAGAAGGTTGACCATGACAGTCGCTAGGATTCAACGAATCGACAGCACAAGGTGACAAGGTGACAGAGAGGGCCACACCACTTGCCCCAGCTACGCCACTGCTACCACTCCATGTTCATGTTCTTCGATGATAGCATCTTTAACAGCAGAAAGAATAACAATAGAAGAATGAAGCTTTCAACTTACGTCTCCAAGTTGGCAAATCATATTCCTGCTTTTCGTAACTGTGATCCGATCGACCTGTGATCGGTTCATCTGAAGGATCATAATATGTCTGAAGATATTCATGCGCCAGGGCTTCATCTGTTGAAATTCGAGTATCAGGATCAAGATCCAACATACGATCCAGAAGATTCAAAGCTATAACAACATAGCATTGGTTTTCTTTGGTCATTGCTATCACACGAAACATGCACGAGACGCGTCATTAATCAGGAGCCATTGCAAGTAAGTTCTCTCTGGTGTATGATTTGAAAGAGTCAGATGGAAGATGTGGTTAAACTCATAGATTGAAAGGTACACAACACAACAGAGCACATGACTGCTGGTACTACTGGTACTGCTGCTGCTGTCATGGTTTACTGGCAACAAGTGAAGTCCCTTCCACCTATCTTTACAATCATATGCAAAGCCCAAACCTTAAGGAATAGCAGAATACCGGATAGCAAAAATAGCAGAATACCTGATAGCAAAAATAGCAGAATACCTGATAGCAAAAATAGCAGAATACCTGATAGCAAAAATAGCAGAATACCTGATAGCAAAAATAGCAGAATACCTGATAGCAAAAATAGCAGAATACCTGATAGCAAAAATAGCAGAATACCTGATAGCAAAAATAGCAGAATACCTGATAGCAAAAATAGCAGAATACCTGATAGCAAAAATAGCAGAATACCTGATGATGACATTAAGCACAGTCAGCAGTCCATAGTCTGCTGAATCAATCACAAATCAGTGATCATGACACCTAATCTAATCTACCCTAATCACTGTCTCTACAGCAGCACCACGATACAAAAAGCTTCAATGGTCGCTTCATGTGGCAATGGAGGTTACTCAGTTTCAGCTGCGTTGCCTTTTGTTGACTTTCGGTGAGAAATTCCTCATCTGCAGAAGTTGCTCAAAAATTAATTCTTCAATGTTCTGACGTCCGTTGTGTCCACGTCTGCGTTCCAGATCAAATCCAAAGCAGATTTCTTAACTTGCTTTGGATTTTGTGCATTTCTGGTTGGTATACAGACACCCATTTACAAGTTCCTGTTTTGACTTGGTCGACCTTTGGCATACAGGACCTTGGTCTCAACACAGAACCTTGGTTGTAACATAGGCCTTCAACACAAGATCTTGTCCTAAACAGCTGTTGAAACCATGACCATGAAATTACTCACTTTATTTACTCTGCTACTGTTTCTGTATGAATGATGATGATGATATTCGTTTACCGTTCATAAAGTAAACATATGCTGAGAAACCGCAGCATGGAACAAAGTTAGACAGAGTTTCGAGAAGTAGATAATGTTGAGTATAGTGAATGACACTTAACGAATGACCAATATTAATTAATAAATGAAATGAACTGACCCAGAGGATTTGCTCCTTTAAATACTGTCTTGAAGTCTTTTTTCTTTCTCAAACCAATGCTTTGAATGTACTTCCTTGCCTAAAACATCAGCAAAAGTCTACACTGTTCTTCTTTCAAATGTATTTTAAACTGAGAGCATCTCAGGGTCAGCCCAGTTGAAACCTCCATCAGGTTGAAATAAGGCAACAGAGAAACAGCCAACCGAGAAATAGAAGAAAAGAAAGTTTACATTTGACCGGAAAGCTAAGAAAAATTATGTGAAAAGAAAATGCAAGCAATAAGTCTGAAACAAATTAAATGTTTAAGAGCCCAGGTTCATTAAACAGCAGTGGAGAGTTGTTGATAGAGAAACTAGACAGGACAGGAAAGAAATATGGTATGCAGATTAATATAGGAAAGACGAAAGTTATGACAACAACAGAAACCAAATGTACAATCAGGATTAATCAGGAGGAACTAGAACAGGTGGACAGATTTACGTATTTGGGTTCAACGATTGATGAAAACAGCGGTTGCGGTACAGAGATCAGAACACGTTTAGCAAAGGGTTATACAGTAGCTACGGACCTCAAAAGGATATGGAGGAGTCATGATCTAACAAATAAAACGAAGCTAAAGTTGTGGAAGACACTGGTTTGGCCTGTGGCCATATATGGATGCGAGAGCTGGACACTGAGGAAGGAGGAGGCAAGAAGAATAGAGGCATTCGAGATGAAGTGTCTGAGATTGATTATGAATATATCTTGGACGGAAATGCGGTCAAATGAATGGGTATTGGAAGCAGCAGGAGTAGAGAGGAATTTACTGAGGACGGTGAAGGAAAGAAAAATGATATATTTTGGACACGTCATGAGAAGAGAAGGAGCATGCATGGAGAAAGACATCATACAGGGCACACTGCCGGGAGCCCGGAAAAGAGGAAGACCGAGAACAAACTGGCTGGGCAACATAAAAGAATGGACGGGATTGGCAATGGGAGAATTATTAAGACTGACGGAGGACAGGAGGCGTTGGATGAACATTGTGCATGATGCGGCCGAACCTCGAACCGAGGATGGCTGAGAGCAGAGAGCAGAGGAGAGGATTATGGATTCCTTTGAATCCACAGTGAGAGAACTTACATCTTCACTGAACTTACATCTTCACTGAACTTACATCTTCACTGAACTTTGCCATTAGGTTTTGACTTGGTGTCCCTGTAAAATTCAGAATTTTCTCCAACTGATCAATTTCTGAAACAAACTGTTAAAGTACTCACTGGAAAATTCTATTACATTGCTGGGTTTCAACACACACAAGTAACTTGGTCAATAAGAACCAGTGACGTAGTCGAGTCCACCTGGGCCGAGTCAGAGTCCATCTAAGCTGAGTCCGAGTCCATAGGTGATTGAGTCCGAGTCACTGAAGATCAAGTCTGAGTCCAAGTCTATCAATATTATGGCATAGAAAAAATAGCATCACTATTTGTGCAGAAAGAATTGTTAATGTAATTTATCCAAATTACACTTCAAAACCACTAAATTAGATAAAGTTCGATAATCTGGCATGATGAGGACACATAAAAATTCTTCCACTGCTAAACACACATTCAACAGCGCACTCGTGGTAGGAACAACTAAAACTGTAACTGTCACTAAGTGTAGCCGTATCAACATAGTTGCCTGTTCAGCCTAGAAATCGTGACTCGGAAACTGAGTCAAATTCGAGTCCAGGAGCTTCAAGTCTGAGTAGTGACAGTCCAAGTCTAAAGAAATTGATCTGGAGTTGGACTCGAACCCTTGGCCGGACTCGAGTACTACATCACTGATAAGAACTGAAATAAATTCCAGGAAACAAATGGCAAGACATTGATAGCAAAGGAAAGATAATGAATACTTATCAGTTACACTGCTGTGAAATGCACTTCTTCACGTAGCATAAAACTACTTGCTCTACATGTACAGTTGCTCAGGTTGAACCCAGTGCCACGGCGCTTCAAGGAAATTGTGTGTGAAGTCTGGCCTCAGCCATGCGACATTGGTGTGTGGCCTCAGCTACATCACTTCTGGCATCAGTCACATCACTTCTGGCCTCAAATGTTGTGAACTTGTAATAGCCACAGCCCTGATCAAGCAGTGCAGAGCCCCTCTTGCAAAGAAGGCATACAAGTTACAGGGAGAATTGCTTTGCACAGTGGTGAGGAAATCACGACTGCACAGGTGAAAATGGTGCACTACAGCTACATCGCCCGACCAGCAGAGATTATATGTAAAGGCGTGACAAGAAAATTATATTCAAAAGAAGCTTGGTCTAGAGGCTGTTTAAACATTATTATGCTATAAACTGGATGTTTCATTATAATCAAAATAAAGGATACGATCTTTTCCCTCAAACAGAGGACGACCTGTGATCATTTCTGCCATGATACATCCAACTGACCAAACATCAACTGCACAAACGTCACCAGAACCAAATTAAAGGTTATCAAGTATCAAAACACTTTGACAGTAAATGCTGTAATTTAAAAACAAGAAGAGGCAACAGTTGAAAGTTGCCTCTTCTTGGTATGTATGTGTGTATGTAACTATGTATGTATATGTGTATGTATGTATGCATGAGGATGGTTAACAAATAGCACATTTTTAGTACCTCACAACAGCACTGAAAAAGTTGTTTCTTAAAAGTCTAGCTGTTTCATATCTTGTATTAAAATTCACCACAAACAGACCAAGTGCTCATCTGTGTATTAAATCATCAACCGTACAATATGTGCGTTTGGATGGACAGGCCTTTGCCTGCACCAATCTACGATGCCAGACATCGCAAGAATCAACAAATAATCATAGGAAATGAAGAACTAAATAAGTTTACACAGCTTGTGTAGAATGTATATGTCATCTTCCAAGCAACTAAAGTGGAGTGTGAGGCACAGCTTCAGCATTATTGCCCTAATGAAGGCAAAAATGTGGGATCGACTTCAGGTTGACCACCTGGTCTGTCTGATATGAATGAAGACATCTTTAATTCTTGTCAAACCATCAACATAGATCACATATACTACACTCATTGGTCATCACGTAAAAGACAACAATTTTATAGCCATTTAGTTTAGGCCTAATTGATGTGCAACCTTGTACAAACCAGAGCACAGGTCCCAAATGTTACTGCCCATGAGGCAGTTCACTGAGTAAATGGCAAAAGACCTAAACATAACATTGGTGACAACCACGCTCAATGACTTCTCAAATTGGTCTAAGCTCTCAAAGTAGACTTTGATTCACAACGGACAACAGAGCTTTCAAGTCTAGGGCTGAATATTTTTTTAACCAGAAACTCAACTGATTTGGTAGGTTTTAATATAACAGCAGTTGTTGCTACATAAGCATTAAGCATTGCTATGTAAAAACTGCTGAAAGTTCTAAGTTACCTTTTTCATTGTAATGTGTCCAATTGTAAATGATTTCTGGTGCACGCCACCATCTTGTTGCCACGTAACCCGTCATCGTAGTATCCAATTCTCGGGAAAGTCCAAAATCCAATATCTAAAAGAGTCAATAGTTCTAAAGAAAGAGACGCAACTCAGCTGCACAGACAAGTCCCCAGAAATACCACAAAACAATTCTTCAGATATTAAGAAGTAAAGACAAAACAAACAGAGACAAAGATGATAATGAAAACAGTGAAGACAATTAAAATATTTAATCAAATGTTACTTTAATTCATAGATGTCACTAAATATGTAAATCTTCCGCGTCCCTTGTAGAATACAGAAGATACAGAAGAGCTACTCATTTCCAGCTTTACAGTCCTTAACTGGCAGCACATCACAGGACAAATCAGCTGGTGGCAAACTATGACTGCCAATTGGCTAACTTTTGTAATTTCTAATCCATGGCTAGAAATTTTGCAATCTGATTATCAGAATTTTACCTTAATTAAGCAGTCTGAGTTGACAGCAAGATTGCTTGGCTTAAGGTCCTACAAATAAATCCAAAAACAGAAGAATGAAAGCTTCATTTCTAATAGACTGTTACAGTTACACTCATGGTAATTCATGAATAAGACCATAGGTAAAAACAAGAGAACAAGCTAGAGGAAATGGTCAAAGGCCACAATTCATGGCAAGTAACTGTTTGTAAGTGAAATGGTTGAAAAACAATTCCAAAGAAAATTGTAAACCTCGTTCAATGGGCCTTATGATGGCGCTTAGCCGTGACAAAGACAACCTTTACCAGTAGAGACAGCCAAAGACATATTTTCAGTTAGCCACACCTCTTTAACCTGTTGGACAGCTGCTTCTGTCCCTTTGATAACACCTAATAGGTGTTTTAGATATAAATATCTAGATATATTCAGTGGTAATTACAAGATAATATTCAGGAAGAACATTCAAAGTGTTTGCAGAGGCCTATTATTTGAAGTTACACCACTGCATGGACATTTCTATAACATATGATGCAGTAAAAGGAAAGAAAATGGTAAGAAGGGGTAAGGCTACAACCAAAGCTAAAAAGCTGCATCTTAAAAAGCTCAGGAGAATGTAATGCTATCACAGCCTGTAAGCATTATTGGAACCAACTTACTGTGTGCGCATGTATGCGTGTGTGCATGTGTGTCACTGATAGTCAAAGTAAAGCCTAAGCTACCATCTACACTTACAGTGACCTGTTGCTTACAAATGCAAGTGAAGTGTGGAGAAATGATGTGCAAAGATTTTGCTTGTGGCTGAATAACTAGACAATTAGTGAAATACTCTGTCAATACAAAGACAAGAAGCAAAGTGTCT
Organism: Allolobophora icterica; assembly: GCA_963556255.1. Lineage (NCBI taxonomy): Eukaryota > Metazoa > Annelida > Clitellata > Crassiclitellata > Lumbricidae > Allolobophora > Allolobophora icterica. Next base: position 4,227,622 of record OY744615.1, on the reverse strand, counting down.
ATTTACCCTGTGAACAACATGAGCTGAATGGACGTACTGAAACCAGGCAAACAACAACAGTTAAGTGATTTTCAACTCAACTAGAAACATACATCTAAACACAAAAACAATATTTAATGAACTATTAAATTTAACTGTAAGCAGTAACTCTTTAATACTGATATTTTAGTTAAGTTACTGTGCATGAAAAACCATTAGTTTTGGTGTAAAGCACCAAGTAACTGTAATCAACTAACATGTATTTAACTATTTATTTAAACCACTTACCACGCAAGCAGTCAGGTACTTACAAGACGCTACAGTAAATGACCTAATACATACATAAATATGTATAATATAATATAATATCTTCGTTTATTAATTCAAACTGACAAATACGCAGTAAGATTACATGATATACTAGTAAAAGACGATAACAAGTTTTACAGGAGTTGAAGTTAACCGTACGGCAGCCATGCAAGGCACCCATCTACTGCTCATTTTACAATCGCCACCTAGGGAATGAAGGCTGAGTTAACCTTGTGGAGCTAGTGGGTATCGATCCCGCATCCTTCTGATCTTTGTGCCAGCGTGTTACCATTCAACCATCTCCCCCCATATGCATACATACATATATGTTGCATTTAGAATATGTCCAATATTTAGACTATTTATGTTTAGAATATTTTCTGCATTTACACTTGTTGTCATGTTTAGAATATTTTCTGCAATTAAAATATTCTTTGCGTTCAGAATAAAATTCTAAATGTTCTACACTTATGTTTCGCATTTGGACCACCTAAGTCTTTAGATTACCTTCTAAATTTATAGTATTTTATATATTTAATCTATTTTAGGCATTTAAAATACTTTGTACTTAGATTATTTTCTATTATTTCTGGACTTAAAGTGTTTCTTGGCTTTAGAAAATTTCATGTATTTTCTGCATTTAGAATATTCTCTATAATTAGAATATATTGCAGATTAATCATTAGCTGATCTGTTAAAAACAGCCAAGCAGCAGCAGCAGCAGCAGCAGCAGCAGCAGCAGCAGCAGCAGAAGGTGATCTGCCCGTCAGTGGATGGATGATCCATTGATCCTAACCTTGAGTCCACGTAGTATTTGATAAATGAAGAACTGAATATGTTCATCTGTCAATCGCTGTGTCTTCAGAATTTTGTTAAGATCTGCTTCCATAAAGTCTGTCACCAAATAACTGAAAGAGAACAAGTTCACAATTTCAACAGAGAAAGTCACAAGACCAAAGTCTGGGATAAGAAGTGAACTCCAGATATATTTGATATGATTTTAACAACCAAAGCAAAATGTTCCTTAACTCATCAACTGTCCTGAATCTGTGTGGCTTTCTTGATTCTTTCACAACAGGATGGTAATTAACAATCAAAAATATCAATCAAAAATATTAACAGCTGACAACTGTAGGTGGACAGAAGTATCAATATACACTCATTAACACATATCTAATCTATTCTAAATAATCTAATTTATAATTATCTAAGAACTTTTATAGTTGAGCAGTTGTAAGACAAGACCTGAAGCCAATTCACCCATTCTACTGTCCTGGGTTGCATGCTTACAGTCTGAGGCTTATGGATAGAGTTCTGAATTTCAGTTGCATCCAGCCAACTTTAAGATATAAGTGCAGCAGGAATTGGAATAGACAACTTGGCACCAAGGCATTTGTTGAGATAAGAGCACAGAAAGGTTCTTTATCTGGCAAATCTTTGAGATGCAGTAGCAGGAAACGAGTCAACATAATTACATAATTAAATCATTATTGTAACTGAAGGGGATAAATTTAAATGACATAGATGTTAATTTATGCAAAATCACTGCATCAGTGATACAACCAATTCAATCTGGCAGTGTTACAATTTTCATAGTAACTCAAAATGGTAAAAACGATCTTAAAAATAAAGATCAGCAAAGGACCAACAGAAACCAAAGTACCAAAGGACAACAGAAACCAAAGTACCAAAGGACAACAGAAACCAAAGTACCAAAGGACAACAGAAACCAAAGTACCAAAGGACAACAGAAACCAAAGTACCAAACCCACACATAAGGAATCAATTGTAATGAGCAATGCAGTGTAATGAGCTGTGCAGTTATGATTTCCTCACCACTGAGCAGAGCAGTTCTGCATGTAAGTTGTATGTCTTCTTTGCAATCGAAGTGCTGCACAGCTGCTTGATCAGGGCTCTTATCAATTACACTTACCATTACATAAACGAGTTCTTCAGTCGAGGACTCGAGGTCTTAGTGGACACATTAGCTGTATACATGTCTTGCATGTTCTGGGCATTGAAGTTTGGACTTAGTGAAATTTACTGCATATATGTTCAGACGATTTCTGTGTTTGAGTCAGTGTTTTGGAGATTGATCTTACATTATTTCTTAGACTTCAAGAAGCTTTAGAAGGTACCACCATCTATCATCAAAGCACAAACACACTGATGAAGAAATGTTGCTCACACTCACACATCATTAAAATCGTTGCTGTCTTCACAAGGAATGAAAATATCGAGCAGACGTATCACCTACAACAAAATCATTATTGTAATTGTCACTGTTAACAAGACTGAACGACTGGTTGCCAGACGCTAATTCTTAAGCTGAATCAAAACTGGAATATTCCCTAAGGCATGCTTAAATGCCAGTTTCACACAACAGTGATTGGTATTAACTACTCTAAGAGTAGTTAACTACAACTACTTTTTTTACTCCTTTGAAGTAGTTAAACTAGTACGAACTAGTAACTAGTTTTAGGAAACCTAGTTACCAAGTTTTGTAACTACTTCTATTAACTACTTTTGCACATGCTGCGCGATGGGAATTGAGTTGCTGGAGAAGTATTTAATGCATATAACAGATATAGTAGAAGAAAACTGCTCTTAAAGCAATAACTTGCATCATTTGTTCATTCATTCACTGAAATTATAGCAGCAGTGATTTGCCAATCTTTCTATTATAAATTTATACCCACTAGAAATTAATCAAAATTATTCACACCAATTATAGTCCAATACCATTTGTAATAGTCCAATACCATTGTGTGATTATTAATAACTTAATTTCAGTTCAATGTATCAGCTTAAACTTGTAGCCTAGTTACGTTAGTACAAGTAACCAGCAAGTTCACATAAGTGACCTCACCAGGGCCTGCTTTAGAAAGATAGAGGACTTTGGAAATATCTTATCAATACTGGAAATCTGCATAAACTGCAAATTGTTTAGAACAGAGAGAGACCCAGACTTGCAAATAATCAGCACATTACACCCATATTGCATTGCACACTGCACTGGGTGCCCGTTGAGCAAATCATCAAAATCTGCCATATCAAAATCTGCCTTATACTCCACAAAGTACAACATCTTAATCAACCAATCTACCTCTGTTCCATGCTCACACAAATAGATACCAAACTCGATCAATGGATGCTGTGACTCTTGATGTGCCCTGCACACGAACAGTCAATTCTTTTATGTTATTCACTCATCTCTTTTGACTTGTACATCCACCCCTGTGGCCTGGCTTCTCGTTTCTCTCATCAGATTTCAACCTGGCTTTTCCAATTGATCATGAGTTTTGATTGCGATTTCACCCAAAGTATCCAGCCATCATTAGAAATTAGTGTTCACTGTCTTGAACATTATGATAATGGCACAATTAGATCAAGCATCACAGACTGAAACTACACAATTTTGTGTTCATAGCTTGAGTAGTTGTTCATGACTCCACGTTGTCATGTAATTACAATGGCTATCAAATGGTAAATTTAGGCTAAACATGTTTTGTGCTGTTGTAAGAATTAGTTGAAAAAATAGTAATTAGTTCCATGTAGCAAATGTAATGCATTTCATAAACCACTGATATAAGATATAAAGATAATGTAAAGAAGGTATGGCAAAGTTAGGTAAAGTATTGAAAGCCTTAAACATTTACATGCAAACATGACATCAGAACTTCACCAACCATATAACCATTCCCTATGGGTTACATGGATTATTTTTTGGATGAGTAAATTTGATCAAACCCCTGAAGCAGGGGAAAAAGACAACAAGGCCAACGAATACTAATAAGGAAGTGTTTGACTCGACACTTACATTATCATGGAGCATGTGTTTGAGTACGTATATTTCCCGGAAGGCGCGTTTCGCATGGATGGCTGATTGAAATATCCTAGAAACTTTCTTAATAGCCACTTTTCTCTTGTTTTGAGTGTCAAAGGCTGAGCTGTTGGTCAAAATAGACAGAAGACAGATGTTGCAACAATTCAGTCTCAGCAATGATTCGATGGACTCAAGAAATATGATGGATAAATATAACAAGCATCACTAGCACAAATGTTGGCCAAAAATGTGTCATTATTATAATGCATAGTCACTTCAAGTAAATTGCAGTCAAAATCATAATCCATAAGAGAAATCAGGTCAAAATCAGATAAGTCAAAGAAACTGGCTGCAATTGGTCAGCAAGCTAAAACAGATCAGTTCTG
>OY744615.1:4168122-4218122 GCA_963556255.1 Allolobophora icterica | reverse complement strand
GTTTTTTGTTGTTGTTTTGTTGTTGTTTTTTGTTTTAATGGTTTTTGTTGTTTTGGTTGTTTTTAAGATTTTCGGATTTCGGATGATAAAAATCATGAAAAATGGCATGAACAAGAGCTCCAACTCATTTAAGCTTAATTCAGTTGCAATTTCCGAAAATTAAAAATCATTAAATCAATGTATTTTAAAATAACTTCTACAAAAATAAGAAATTTATTTTAATAAAAACAAAAACAAATTTTGTAGGTTTCTTTTCTTTTGGTTTTGTTTAAAACTAGAAACCGAAAAAACTTTTTTCACCTCTGAAATGGACAATCAGCAAAGGCAAAGGCTTCCGGTTTACATTAATGCGTATGAAATGGGGCGTTTTGTTTGCATGTAAATTTGTTTCATATTGAAGATATTAAAGATAAAAATAAATCTTAGTTTTCATTATGAATTTATGATAGTATTTCTGTTCTGTGTCTCTGATTTTCTGTTTCTGAAGAAATTTGTCTATATTGAAACATAATATTTTAATATTTGAGGAAATTCTCGTCTCGATTTTTGGGGGGGCATTGCCCCGGCTCCTCAATTATTGGGGGGGCACGTGCCCCGGCTGACCCCCCAGAGTCTACGCCTATGAATAGAGGACAGGCCAATAGACAGCGTTCCCATAGTCAATCCTAGTACAGATCAGAGCATGAACCAAGGTCATGATCGTATGCATCGGAAGGGACTGGCGACTGGCACGGAGTTGGCGTAAATAGTAGAAGCACGAGCGAGAGACACTATTGACATGACCAGATAGAGAAAGAGTAGGGTCTAGGACGAATCCAAGATCACGGACAGAAGAGCAGAAGTGCACATTGGGAACCTGAGGCGGATGGAGTCAGCATAGATCCTGGCAAGCTGGACACGATAACCGAGCCAAATGCACTGGGTCTTATCATGGTTAAGATGGAGGCAGAGATCTAGAGCAGAGGAAGCGTCCAGGATGCGTTCATCCATAAGAGCAGCTGAGTTGGCTGGGCCATGGAGGTAAACCTGTGTGTCATCAGCATATTGGTGAGACAAAACACCCATTGGACCCAGCATCCCCGCTAGATCAGAGGTATACAAAATGAAGAGAAGGGAGCGAGGACACAGCCCTGGGGTAGTCCATACGGGATGTGGGCCCAAGCAGAGCGGGCAGGTCAAAAACAACAGAAACAGAGCAATCAGTAAGGAATGAGCGAAACCAAAGAAGAGCAGAGTCAACAATACCAAAAGATTTAGACAGTCGCTCTAAGAGGATGGTATGGTCTACAGTATTGAAGGCAGCACTAAAATTGTTAAGAGCACGTAAAGTGACCTGGCCAAGATTAACAGTTTGAAACACTTCAGCTAGAAACAAAGTATAAGTGATTCCATCGAGTGGAATTTCCTGAATCCAAACAGAAGAGTAGGCATTAGAGAGTTAGAGTCAAGGTAATGGATCAGTTGACAAGAGACACATTTTCCCAAAAGCCTTGAAAGGAAAGAGAGGTTTGAGATAGGTCGTGGGTCGTGGCACCCTTCGGTCGGCTGCCCATGGCTTGAAATGGTGCTACCTACCTTCAAAATCTGTGGCACAACTGTGAGTATAACACAGCCAAAGTGTAGAATTGAGGCATGAACCACTAACCATGGGTATAATAACAATATTATTGCCATTTTCAGCCTTACAATTGAATTACTCAGTGACAAATGACATAGCCACTTAAACCATGCAGTACATTTCATCAGCACAGCCTTAGGGGCATGCAAACCATGTGGTCACATGGGCCCGCAACTTGGAGGGGCCCGAAAATGCCACAGAAAATTAACTTGAACAAGACACCCTCATAATCATAACAATGAAAAACAATTTGACTTGTGTCATGGGGATCCGTACAGTGTACTCTGCACAGGGTCCGAAATATCCAAAGGAGGCTGGCACCAATTTCATCTTAAAACCTGCTAAACAAATATTCATATTATACAAACAGTATTATCACTAAACAAATCATGACAGTCTGCATTATCATACAGATTGCAAACGAAGCAGAGTTTCATAAAAGGACTCTTTTTTACATTTAAAAACATGTTCGTAGTGATGTCACAAAAGTTCAACTACGAACAACTGCAATGTTGTCATACAAGTCAAGTAGAACTACAGATAAGTTATGCACACAAATTAGGAGGTTTTATCAGATAAAAGCTAGAGCTAGTCCAAGATGGTGGCATCTGACATGGCAACAGCAGCAGTGATATCATAAATAATTCACACAACACATGCAACGTTTTCACCAAGATGGCTACGAACTTTTACAGCCAGTAATAGTGCTACAAAATCCTTTATTACAAAGAAACATTAAAACACAAAAACCGAGTCTGTACAGCTGCCGATGCACAGTAAGGTTGCTTTGGAAACCGATACACTGCTCCACGACAATCTAGGGCAGTTACTTAAAGATTGGGATGTATGCTCACACGGAGTTTTCATGACAGCTTTGGACACAGACTTCTGCACTTCAAAATTTCAGCAACTTTGGCTTTTAGGTACCAGTGACCTGGGAGTTGCAGTATTCAACCTCACGTTCAGCCAGAGCATTGGGCGGATGAACCAGAGAAGAGCAATGAACAGCAGCCTCTAGAGAGGTGCCAACTGTCAATCATGGAGAGGTTCCAACTGTCAATCATGCAGAAGTGCCAACTGTCAATCATGAAGAGGTGCCAACTGTCCATCATGGAGAGGTGCCAACTGTCAATCATGAAGAGGTGCCAACTGTCAATCATGCAGAAGTGCCAACTGTCAATCATGGAGACGTTCTATGACCAATCTGATTAATTTCTCTTGAAACAGCAATACATAAATGTCCACTTACAAACACAATCAGCCGTCTGCTGACTGACGAATGTCTGTCCTGCACAGACCATTCATTATCTGCTATCTAAATGGGATGGTTGGAAAGTGCAGCAACCCCATGCTGTGGACTGATTGGCTGTCATGGTTCCTCAACATCGATACACTGCAGTAGAGGAACTCTGGATAAACTCTGGATGGGAAGCCACTGGCTGGACACTGCAGTTGTGAGGGGTCTGCAAGTGGGGACCTTCCTAGTTATCTGTGCATTGGTTGCCTCAGAACTTTGTGAGGTACTTAAAAGGCGCTATGATAAGTGTCTTGATACATACACACTTGATACACACTAGTTGCTTACTGTACTTATTGTCTTTATAAACATTAACATCAGTTAGTCTCGAATACACAGCATCTCTCATTAGTTTCTCTTAACACTTTAATGATGAGCTGCATTGGTTTCCCCAGTTGCTTTTAGTACACTATCATTGTTAAAGTCTTAAGAGGTGCTACACATTTAAAAACAAAAATTACAACTAGAAAATCAACATGCTTTCCAAAACAAAATGCTGAAGTCAAAGTTGAATTTCAAGCAGAAATGACTTCACACTCTTTGACAGTTGTACAAATGTATTGAGGTGAGCGAGTTCGGTTTACTCAGTTTCTATAGCGTTCCCAACAGTAGCCTGTGATCAATTAATAAATTATTACTGTACTGGTCATGCAAAGACAGTCCTAGGAAATGGTAGAATATGAACCACCAGAAATATATCTAAATCCACCACATAATGACACATGCTGAGCAGGAGTTGGTCTTCTTCCAGATTTCATTTCTTAACAACACCTTCAACATTCTTTTAAGGGGCCGTCCACATATTATGTACGCACTTAGGGGGGGACGGATTTTGGCGATTTTGCATACGGGTGCGAACGGGGGGGTGACAAAAGTGTACGTACGCAAAATAAATTTCTAATTATGACGTCCACATTAGCCTATTTATAACTTTGTATTGTCCTATAGTCGTCCGATGGCATTTTATTACATTATATAAAAGCCACGTGCAGTTATTCTGTGCTGTGAACGAGACACCTATAATTTGTCTATATTGGCCCTCACTCATCCTTCAATCTGGCCTAAAGTGCAGACAGTCGGGCTGTCGAGACACTTTCTGCAGCTGGTCTTGGGGGGGGGGGGGTGCTTCAAGTGTACGTACGCCGGGGGGGTGGAAGAAAGTACGCTTGCGAACAGGGGGGGGTCCAATTTTCCCGGATTTTTGCGTACGTAATATATGGATGGCCCCTAATTATAAGTTCCCATCTAACTGTACTGCTTAAGCAGAGCTAGTTGAATTGAGATGAAATGCAGTGACCAGAAGAAACCAATCCTGTTACCATGACTACATACACCCACACACTCTGTATCTAATGCTACAAATGACACTGAAAATGCAAGAAATGTAACTAAGAAGATAGCTTCATGCAGCAGTGTCACAGCCATGAACAGACAGACAGACAGACAGACAGACAGACAGACAGACAGACAGACAGACAGACAGACAGACACAGACAGACAGACAGACAGACAGAAACAGACAGACAGACACAGAAACGGACAGACAGACAGGCAGAGACAGACAGAGACAGACAGACAGACAGAGAGACAGACAGACGGCACCAGCAGATTGTCTGTCTGTAAAAATCTATAAACATGGGGTCACCTCAAGAAACAATCGTGTGGTCTATAATTGAAGGCCAGATTCAGCTTTTGTGACTCTGCACTTTCTCATTTCTAATTTTGCAAATACATGAAGATGCTTTTAGATTTGCCATGAAGCTGCACTTTGGAGGTGAATTCATTAATTAGCATGATAAAAAATGATAGGCGATTAATCATGATGAAGATAACAATTCATAAAGAAACATGGGATCCTTTTCACACAATCACTTCCAACAGAATTAAATGAGCAGAGTCTGGTTAATTCATTTGCTGATCAATAATGATTCTGTGTCTATGATGTCTCCATACTTTCAATGTTTCGTGGCTGAAATGTGATGACTTCTTGGAAAATTAACTCTGAAAATAAGCAACAGTTACCATAAAACACCATTTTAAAGTTTAGTGCAGATTTAACCAATAATCTGCCTCAGAAACCATTTCACTCTGTGAACCACTACATATTTGCAGAAAAGTCACAGTTTTCACAAGGAAAAGCATATATTCCATTAAATAATCAACTCATCGCACTCATTCGACATTTAGAGCTAGAACAAGATCAGCAAGTGCCTTCTTGATTAGCAACTTTTGTCAAATCTATAAAATGATTCACATTGATGGTCGATTTCTTCCATTCAGTAACTGAATGAAAATCATTCCCATAACTTCATTCTCACTTCCATAACTTACCTTTTATGAGGGGCATTCCACGTCAAATCAATACACTTTAGAAAAAAAATGGATGTCATCATCTCCAATTTTTTAAAATTTGGTATGGTGACAAACCACTACGAAAAACTCTCAAAACCAAAATTTTCGATTTTTTGGTCAACCAATATCCGAGATATGGGTCACTGAACTTAGACCAAAACGGGCCGATTTTCACTGACCGCCGATGTTCAAACGGCTGTATCTCAGCTTCTATTGCCCTTAGAGGCACAATTAAAATACCAAATTGAAGGTATTAAATAGCTCTATCTGGGCAAAAGCACTTGGAAACGTTCATATTTGGTAACAACATTTTTTGGAGCAACTGTAACCTAGTGACACTGACCTATGTCAGTTTGACAGCTCAGAATTTTCTCCAATTTTTCCCATGCAAACCTTTCATTGTTCTTAACAATTGGTGAAAATTTCAGAGTCGGCACTCTCATAGTTTTTTACAGTGATTTTTTAAATGTACAGTTAAGAATAATGAAAGCTTTGTATGGGAAAAATTGGATAAAATTCTGAGCTGACAAACTGACCTAGGTCAGTGTCCCTAGGTTATAGTTGCTCAAAGTTTTGTTGTTACTAAATATGAACATTTCTGAGTGCCTTGCCCAGATAGAGCTATTTATTACCTTCAGTTTGGTATTTTAATTGTGGCTCTAGGTGCAGTAGAAGCTGAGATACAGCAGTCTGAACATCAGTGGTCAGTGAAAATCGGACTGTTTTGGTCAATGTTCATTGACCCATATCTCGGACATCGGTTGACCAAAAAATCAAAAATTTGGGTTTTGAAAGTTTTTCATGGTGGTTTATCACCACACAAAATGTTAAAAAAATCGGAGATGGTGATGCACGATGACTGTGTTGATTTGACGTGGAATGCCCCATGAGATACCATTCCCAAACAAAGGACCAAGATGACAAACCATCACATTCATCACATACAACAACACAACAAGCACCATCAGATTATTGTCATTCCTAGGTAAAGAAATTGCCAATGATGATCAGACAATAATTCCATGATGTGAGCTCACCCTTCCAGGCCTGAATGTCAACGTCCCGATCCTCAAAGGACTGGTCAAATGGAGCCGAAATCGGTTCATCGGACGGGTCCGAATATTGCTTAAGATAGTCATGAGCAAGCGCCTCGTCAGTTGTTATCCTGGTGTCTGGATCAAGATCTAACATTCGCTCCAGAAGATCAATCGCTGAAACACAGATGTAGACACCTTCTGTAAACTCAACTGAAACTTTGAATCTCATGCTAGTGACAATGTCACGGATATTTCTAACAAGGAACAGTTTGACAGCAAATCATTTAACTGGTGCTTGTGCTTCCATCAATGCCCAATGTACACATATTCCCTTATTTTTCTTGAAACAGTCCACACACTGATCTATTTTTAAATAAAATGACCTATTTCATGCGAATTTGCTTCCTAATTAATAGGCACATTGAAATTTAAAATTCTGTAAAAATGTTCTGTAAAATTTAAAATTTGCCTAAAATAAAAGTTATGTTCACAGAAAAATCCAAACAAGAATCTCCTAAAAGTATGATGCAGCATTAAAATGCCTCAGTAAAAACTGGACTCCATAAGGTACATTAGTCTAAATTCAGAAATTAAAAATAAATTCTTATTAGGAAAATAAATATTTCTTTTTAAAATGCAACTATTTTGTGCCTTGAGTGAATACAGCAGTAAGTATGATAAATACACTTACACTCATTTTATTAGCATAAAAATAAACAAATGGACAAGGAACTAAGCAACTTTGTCCTCAGTTCCTGGTCACAGCCAAATTATATGTTAATACTTTCAAACTATGCTGCTCAGGCAAGTTTGACTGGAAATGAACATATGCCATCAGCATCTGACAAAACAAATCTATGAACACAAAGTTAATTTTGACAGTTGGTTCACTTTGTGCAAAAAGTCGTTGTTGATATGTTCCCTTGGGTTGTTGAATGCATTTAAAGTCTTTGCTAAGGAGCTTTACTGAAAGAGCCACAAACTAAAAGCCTAATATTTAGTCTTATTTCAATTGAGCTCCTCAAGATGCACAAAATACAGAGTGCGTCTTTATTCTGACCTCATTTCTCCTTGGATCTATCAACAACACAAAATACAACAGAATGGCAAAAGAACATGAAATAGAAAACATTTGAATACCTAAAGGGTTGGCTGACTGGAAAACAGTTCTAAAGTCCTTTTTCTTTGTAACCTGAAGAGATTTGATAAATCGAATTGCCTGCAAAAGTCAAACAGATCCTAAATAGTCTACCCAACAATTGACAAATGCATTTGCACAAACGCTATGCACACTAGTTGCTAATAACATCATAGAAATTGTTTTATGAGAAAAATCAAATAAATAAAACAATATCAATCCCAAAAAGATATTAAATTAGTCAAAGCATTAATAGTCAAAGATCCACACTGTTGCAATAGATATAAGAAATCTGAAAAATTTCTTTACAAAATTTCTTTAAAATATTAATCAAGATCAGTTCATGAAATATGATGTGATGATGCCAGCTTCCCATTTGAACTTTGCACAACTGACTATTATAATCGAAGATGTTAAAATATAAGATTATAGCCATAATAAACTAATTTAAATGTACAATAGATTCTGAGTTATGACAGGGTCCACGATGAGTGGATTGGAGAGTAGAGAGAGAATACAACAAAAGAAAGGAGAAGACAGAGACTGACCTCTTCACTGGTTATCTTTTGGAGGAGCGTCGGTCCCGGAGTACCAGTCATGTTCATCGTCTTTTTCAACTGATCGATATCTAAGAGATCACACTTCAAGGAAGAACTCAACAAAACTACATGATGGCGATGACAAATACAACGTAATAATGTTGGTGAAGCAGCATGATGGAAATGAATAAGTAAGCTCCGTAAGCTCATCTCCTGAACCAGCCAAATCAAGGAATGCTGCACCCATCTGGAAATAGATAGTATTGCGCTCTCATAGAGTGACTCAGACAACAGCGTCTGACTGTCTTGCATGAACAATTTTCAAGTGAAGAGATATGGAAAATGAATATCTCTATCTGGCTACTGATATGGAGTCTTTGATTAAGAACCTAATACCTTTCTCAAAATAATATGTAATTAATATGCATTTGCATAATTTATTTCTACAGTTGTTGTCGAGCATCTGATGTCAGAAAAAAGGATACGGTCAGTTCCTGGAAAAAGTGGACGTCCAGTGATCAGTTCTGCCATAATGCATCCCACTGACCAGATGTCAACTGGACACAAAGTAAACAGGTGACCACCATCATCATCAATGACCATCACACATAGAACACATTACATTTTAATGAAACCTAAGATCATTGGTTCTCAAATGTTTAACGCTACATGCAACATCCTAGCAACACAACTACATACATAAGATAAAGACAGACAGAAAACAAGACACAACACAAACCCATATCCAGACAACTAAGTGCAAGTAGTTAGGTAAACACATCCAAAACGCAGTACATCCTTCACGGAAATTAAAATAATTTCAACAAGCCAACTCAGCCACCATTTAGATTTGTCTAAGTATCAAAACACTTGAGTAAGTATAAATGCAACTTTCAGTACTCAAGTAAAAGTACTCAACAATTTTACTTAAACAGAAAACATAAAAAGTATTCCTCCAAATACTTTTAAAGTAAAAAGTAAAACTGGTCTACTGGTCTATTCATCATCATCATCATCATCACAGTCCATGGGCTCATCGCCTGTTGGTGTCAATCGCATGCTTCACCATTTTCCTCCATAAGTCTCGTTCCTGTGCTATCAGGTCTATTAAATTAATGCTACTGGTCTATTAAATTTACATATAATTTATTATGCACACACTCTTAAGTTCATTACACTTAAGAGCATACAGTTGTCAAGGGATATCAAGCACACATATACACAAACTTACAATTATATGCCTTCCTCTAAGAAGAAGCAAAAAGTGGGTCTACAAACCTGTTGGCAATTTCCTATGGGGACCTGCGATTTGAAATCAGGTAAGAGGTTAAACTGGGATGCATATTAGCTGCTCTGGCACAGTGCAAACTCTGGCATTTTAGGGCTTTATAAATAGTACGCATCACAGCCTCTGTCTTTCTTCCCATCTCAAATTTCTTCTTTTGTTCTTCCCCAGCCTGATTCTGAGTTATGACAGGGTCAACAGGTCAAGGTGGACTTCAACTACTGCAATGTGGCCTCTCAAAGTAGTTGAACAAAATTGTCTGATATCAGGCTACAATGCTGGTGCCTCTACATCACATGGCCAATGTCTTTGAGCCTTCTAGTCTCACTTAAGACTTAAATACACCAGACACTACTGTATTTCAGTGTGGTCTTCTAAACCCACAGTCCGCTAACACATAGCTATGGAGACTTTGGATCCCAACACCCACGCATAAATTGGTCTGCACTGCACGAATATTGACGTCAACATCACTGTCGTCAGAGCAAGTATGCTGTATGCTGATACCATACCATATAAATTATAACCTGGTGCTATTTTTGTTGGTACTGTTTATGTAGATACCATTTTGTCTGTAGTGCATCCAGTTGAGCATGATTTCTGGTGCTCGATACCATCTTGTGGCAACATATCCGGTCATCTCATTCTCAGTGTGTCGGGCCAACCCAAAATCCAGAATCTGTAAACAGATATGCAAAGTATCATCAGATGAGAAATTAATCAGATTGCAACGGTAATTGTAAGAGTTTAATAGACATGTGTTTCTATGTGTCATACTATCCAAAGACATCATATCATAGTTCTTAACTATCATTGTTCATCTGCATCACAACTACCATGGAAATGATTGCCCTAACAACAGCTACCATTAATAAAACAATTTAACAAAAATATGAAAATAAACATCAAGCTATTTCCTTGTCCATATAGGCTTGCAGTAGAATTTTAATTACTGACTTCTGTCCATCCAAGGTCCAACAACAAACAAGGCATCAACTGATGAAGCACCAAAACCAAACCATAATCAGGTCAATATCCGGAAGATGAGTCCGTAAGACAGAGAGGCAGCCTATGGAGGAAAAGCAGTTTTGAAAAGTGGGTCTAAGTTGAGAACAAAATGAATTAAGCAACAGATACAGAGAGAGAGAGAGTTCCAAAATCTAGGTCCAGCATGTGAAAAATCTTGTTCACTAAGAACACTTCTAGTTTTAGGCAAAACCAACTTAGAAAGGCCATCAGATGACCTTCTTGAAAAGTGATAACACTGAGGAAAAAGGACGGATTCTAAGTACTGTGGATGGCCAGAGTTTAATGTTTTATAAACTGTGAGACCCAATTTGAAAGAAATCCTTTGCTGAACAGGATCCCAATGCAATGATTGAATTTAAGTACACAGATAATATTTTCATATTTTGATGTAACAGTTACGGCTCTATCCAGAGTTCTGAACTCTTTGGAGTCTCAGCAAGTTTGACTTATTGATACCAACAAGAAGTAATTTACAGTTGTCAAGGTGGCTCAAGACCAATGCCTTTGCAAGAGATATTCTGGAAGACATGGGGACTATGATTATCATAAGTAGAGATACAATATGACCTAAATCATAAATATTTATTAAAATAGCAGTACAATAATAAGTGCTCAGTGTTCTTCATTCCTTAATTATCCTGAACATTCTGCCCAGTTTTCCTATATAAATATTAAATGTTTCTGTAAATTATTAAAAGTAGAAATTGCACTATTAAAGTAACATTATTATAGGTTGTAGACTTAAAGAATGTTAAGGATTAACTCATTCTGTTATATTTAACATATAAAGAAGCTCACTTTGCGATTTTATAATAAGTGTCATACAGTTCTAGTCACACTCATGATGCTGGTATGTTAGATATATATGTATGTATGTATATGGGAGGGGGATAGAGTAACATCTGGTAACACTCATGGCCAGGAGAGCAGCAGGAGAGCAGCAGTATGCGGTTCGATTCCCGCCACTCCCCCTCGGGCGGGCGCTTTGCATGGCTGCCATAACGTGTGTTTAGTTAAGATATTGATAATTGTACTGTCATGTCTCAATGTAATCTTACTGCATTTGTCAGTTTCAATTAATAAAGAAAAACATTATTATTATTATTATATTCGCGTTTATTGACAATCTTGCTGACAAACCGCAGTAAGTTACATTGAAACAATTGAAACATGATGGCACAATTATCAAGGTTTTAATTAACACAAGCTTGGCAGCCAGTTAGGCGCCTCCTCATTTTGTAGCTGTCCCTAGGGAGTGGAAGGCTGAGTCGACCTAGAGGAGGCTCACGGGTATCGAACCGCGACTTTTCAAGATCTAATGCTCTTCAGGCCAGAGTGTTACCATTCATCTCTTCCCCCTTCCCGCCTTCTGTTAGATAATATGCTGTTACCGGTGCATAGCACGCTTTCTGAACGCGACATATACATGGGTGTCACATCTTTGCTCCCACTCTATCTCGGCAGAAATGATATATACTGGATTCATCCAAGTCAAAGTGATATTTACTCAATTCCACAGTCAGTGTTACAACCGATCAATAATCTACGCGTGTCTCTGTCCACAACTTGTCTGCTCAACTCTGATCTGCTCTGTCACTTCATCGGTCTGAGCACAAATGCATTGGCCAATTGAAGAGGCTTCTACACTGCTGCTGAGTCTATTGAAGCCTATAGATATAATTGTCTCTAAGTACTTACTCTGTTCACGTGTGCTGTCTGTTTTAGTAAATACTGGCAAGGCGCCGAAATTCCTGAATGTTCTGGGTGATGACCTGTAGTGATGATCAGTCAGGCATTCATGCCAGATCTCACATGACCGATGGTCTCAGCTGTGACAGTAGGGTAAACTATAATTCTTACTTTCCGAGCCCAAAAGTAAAGTTCAGGGGCGACTTATACTCGAAGATGACTTGTGCTTGAGTATATCTGGCAATTAAAACAAAATTAAAGGTTTATAAATGATTCATACTACCAAATTAACGAAAAATGCATTTAGTCTTATTGCATGGCATACCTTCAATTCACAATCTTCATTAACGGCAATGTTGCTCGGTTTCAGGTCCTAACAATCCAAACACAATACACATTATTATTATTATTATTAAAAAAATTGTTAGCATGTGCAAAGTCACATAGATATTCAAATCTGAGGCATGGTTAGTCAGCCACCAGGTGAAGAGCAGTTAGATATCCAGATGTTTGAAAGTCAATGAGAAATAGTGAGTTTTGAGGTGTGCCTTAAAGGAAAAGTAGAGTTCGAGCATCAAACAGTCATTGGTAGGCAATTCTTTCATTGGGGCAGCAACATGGAATGAATGAGAGTCCATGAAAGTGCTACATCAAGGCTCAACCAAGACCCATATCCGAAGATCTCAGGTTGTGGGGAGGGACGTATGGGATGATAGTGGTTGAAAGTAGGGGGAGTGTTCGTTGTAATAATTTTATAGGTCAAACAGGCCAGTCTAGGTCAACAGGGAGCTAATGCAGCTGACCAAGCAGGGTTAAGAAGTTTCTAGAGTACAGACACCTAGCACCACGCAGGCC
Organism: Allolobophora icterica; assembly: GCA_963556255.1. Lineage (NCBI taxonomy): Eukaryota > Metazoa > Annelida > Clitellata > Crassiclitellata > Lumbricidae > Allolobophora > Allolobophora icterica. The sequence goes on along the minus strand of OY744615.1, from coordinate 4,205,283 downwards.
ACGGCATTTCGGATGTGTTGAAGATCTGAGATACCTGAAAAAACATAGTTGGCATAGTGAGAGCAGACAAGAGAGCAGGCTATGGTCTGTGACCTTATTGCAACCAATGAGTGCACATAGGTATCATCAGCCCAGAATGGGTTGCAAATAAGCACTTCTAGGTTTCTCATGGGAACTCAGGGCTATGGTCTTAGTCTTGTGTTAAGGGTGACATGCTGTGATGGATAGGAATTGGCTTTTCAGTGTTTGCTGTTTTATAGTTTGTGTCTATACGGTTGCCTTTCGCTCACACCTTCTCCAATAATTCATATATGAAATGGTCCTTGAGATTAGTTGACTGATAACACAGCTGCCAGATCCAAAAAAATCAATATTACAGAGTAAAGAATGAAGATAAAACTGCACCAACAAGAGTCAATGAGAAATAAAAAACTGAGCCTTGAATAAAAGTATGATTGTAACCAGACACACAAAAAAAAATGGAAGAAAAGGAGAAAGATAAGGGCAGACAAATAAAATAAATAGTTTCAGCATAAAAATTCGAGTGTGATTGTTTAACACTTTAATGACAAGAGTGTATAAAAAGTGACTGGGAAACCAATGCAGCTCACCATTAAAGTGTTAAGGATATTTTACGCATAGGGGGAGTTTAGTAAAAGGAATTGACAGAAGCCAAGTTATCCTTTGTGTAATTAAGTGGTAGAGGTTTGTCTAACTGTTTGAGACAGGAGACAGGCAGAATGACTAAACTGAACATACCCTGTGTATGATACCTGCTGAATGGACGTACTACAAAACAACAAAACATTTTATAATAATAATAATAATAATAATAATAATCTTTTTCTTTATTAATTCAAACCAACAAATGCAGTAAGATTACATTGAGACATGACAGTGCACTTACCAATATCTTTACTAAACATAAGGTATGGCAGCCATGCAAGGTGCCTGCCCGAGGGGGGTTGCGGGAATCGAACCACGTACTGCTGCTCTCCTGGCCATGAGTGTTACCATTACTCTATCCCCCTCCCCAATAAATAAATCTGAATAAATCATTGGCTATTATAGTAGTTCTGTAATGCAGCCTAAACTTCCTTTTAGTCTCTGTAGCTTTGTTTCAGAGCAGCATCAGTATTAATCAGTTAAAGATTATATTGGCTATAGTGCAGTAACATTCAAGGCCCTTGGGTCCACTCTAGTCTGCTCAGCCTCGACAATGCCAACTCTGCGTTTGCAAGAATCTCAGATCTTGTAGTCAAGAGGATTCACGTCATGCAGTGAAGGCATGACCACCAGTTGGTGCCTTGGCATGGTACGTCAGTCAAGACCCACCAAATGTTAACTGTCACCCAAGATACACAACCTGAAATGGACACACTGGAATCTTTTAGGGAGATGCCCACTGCCTCCATTTTATCAGTTCATGGTCCACTGACCCTTCTGGAGTCATATACTGGCTTCGTTCTGTATCATTGAATCAACCTTCTTAAGCAAACTTACTTCTTTGTTGGAACATTTTACCATCAGTAATACCATGCTGGTCATAACAGGCAACCTCATTCTCCAATCAGTAGATCAGATCATAACAGAAACCTCGTCGTTCTGCTGTGTTTCTTCAGCGTTTGAACTCGTACAGCACAAGGCCGAGCTTACACACCAGCATGCATGGAGATTCAACATCGTCATGAACCAGGGACATCTGCCCTGTAGTGTGGATCTGTGTACCTGCACATCAAACACTGAGAGACCACAGTCTCACCATCCCTTTCATCCACAAGACACCAATATATGTTACATCTGATGATGGAGGAAACTTAATAAGGTCATCTTCAGAGAAGTTTTACAAAATAGTCCAAGCCACACTGTGCCATCTGCAATTGCTGCTCTTCCAGATAAGTTCTCCACCTATGAGACAATCATAAGGGACTGGCTTGCCTTGGTCCTTCCCACTCATTTAAGATGCCGGGTCCAGTCCCACTCCTTTAGATTTTCCATCCATAGAACACCGTCTGTATGACCGGAGGTCAAAAGGTCCAGAAATGTGTAACCTCAGCCAAAACTCTGTTAAATTGCTCTTCCACCCTTCATCAACCAGGAACTCATGAATCACCTACTTCCTTTCCTTAAGCTTCTCTGTAACCGTACACACAGCAGTAGAGTATCTAAACCGATTTGTAAAAGATTAATTTCCTCGTCTGTCCTTAACAATGGTGGGGGACTGAATCCAGATGATACTGTAAACAACAGACTGATCTCCAACACATCATTGTCTGAGGTAAATGAAAATAAAAAGATCTTGATAATTGACAGTACAATTATCAAGATCTTACTGAACACACGTCTTGGCAGCCTGTTAGGCGTCCGCTCATTTTACTGCCACCCCCTAGGCAGTGGAAGGCTGAGTCGAAAACCATCAGCTGGTCAGTTCATAATGTATCTGGACATAACTGGCTTACTCTCATTCAACAAGTTGGGTTCAGAAACAATACTCCACCAGATTTCCTCCTCATCTTTGCCACAAAGTAGATCATTTTAGGATTTTGGTGATGTTTGGCCATACCAGCTGGATAATGTACCTGCCAAATTGTAGGAACTTTGCCACTTCGCTCATTGGCTAATTGCAGATCCCACTGACAAACTGCAGTAAGTTACACAGAGACATGGAAACATGACGGTACAATTATCAAGATCTTACTGAACACACGTCTTGGCAGCCTGTTAGGCGTCCGCTTATTTTACTGCCACCCCCTAGGAGTGGAAGGCTGAGTCGCCTTAGAGGAGCTTGCGGGTATTACACTGCGTCTTTCAAGATCTTATGTTCTTCATGCAAGAGTATTACCATTCATCCTTTCCGGGAGTCTTGGTTTCTTGCACTACAAAATGCACCTGCTCTGATATAAATTGGTAACCCAAAAGTCATAAGTGCAATCAAGCCATAAGTTCTGAAAATCGATTTGTGTTGTCACAGGTGCAACTCTGCCACATGTGCAGCTCTCTATGCTGATAAATTAAAAAAGTTGCTACGCATGATGAGGCAAGCTCAATGTAAACAGCTCTAGCCAAAGCAATGCCACTAAAGACAACTGACCTACCCTGATAACAACTGATTGGCTGCAGTCCGTTTATCAATAGTCACTTTTTATTCATTCATTGACACAGACGACTTAGATAGCCCCCCCCTCCAAGGTGAAATCAGCAGACAACAGAACTATAGTGTTTGACGTGCTTCTCATTTGTTTCTAATGGATAAGAATACAAACTGTATCATACAGAACATGAATCTGCATTCACACAATTGGCACTTATAATGAAAAAGCAGAAGAAATATTGTGCACTTGTCCTTGGTGTAACATCAACATAAGAGAAATAATCAGCCCACACATCCTGTTCTAGATTAACCATTTTGTACATTTATAATCTTTATTTATATAAATATTGGTATGGAACAGCATTGGTGGTGAATATCATTTGGTAGAATTTAGGCCTGCCTGAGATATTTAAATCTCAACCAACAAAGATTTTCTTTAATGCCACAACAATAAAACCAAATAACAAAGGTCGATGGTAGCACGAAAATCGAATAGCGAAACTTAAGTTGAATCCAGAAAAGTAACACGATTAATGATTTTTACAGATTAATGGTGTTTACAAAGATCAAGCCCAGAAACTAACATGGTTTATTTTACCATTTAGACTTCACTAAGGAAAGCCTCAGTCTGGACTGTCTAAAAAAAGTCTCTCCTGTATTGGTCTCATTCTGTCTTAGTCTCTGCCACAGTCTCTGCCTTGGCCTCAGTCTTGCTCTAACACTATACTGCAGCGGTTCTCAACCTTTTGAGACTCAAGGACCACTTTTAAACTTTGTGTCTATGTCGCGACCACTACTAAAAATTGTGCCACAAACAAATTAATGCAAAAGAAATTTTAGCCATAAATCCGCGTATTATTAGTTTAATGGTGCCATTTAGCCGATTCTAGCGATTGAAATTTGTAAAAAAATTAAAAATTGACAAAATTTGTCTGTTTCCATGTTTTTAATTATAAAAAATTATATATTGTAGGCTTTGCTCGCGGACCACCAGGCAGATGGCCGCGGACCACAAGTGGTCCGCGGACCACAGGTTGAGAACCGCTGCTATACTGGTCTCATTTTTTTTATTCTTATGCACAACAATGGTTACAGCCACCAAAAGCAAAACCACCATCACTAATAATTTTACGGCACTCAGCTTGTATCACTAGTTTTAACGTTAATGAGTATCTGTAGTAGGGTGGTCCTAATTGGAGAGGAAAATTTATATCCTGAAAATGAAGATGTGGATTATAAAAGATCAAGTTGAAGCAAACCATGCAATCAATAACACTTGAAGGCATCATAAGTTTCAAACATCAATCACAAAGACTATCTGTTTGTATCAATTATGGCCTAGTGCTAACTGTTCACGGCCAATCACAAAGACTATCTGTTTGTATCAATTATGGCCTAGTGCTAACTGTTCACGGCAAACTTTCAGAGCCGGTAGCAAGATTTCGCTAAATATTATTATTTTGAGCTGAAAAAATTACAGAAAATTGTTTTCTCATTCATAGAAACAAAACTAGAGGGTGCCCGTCTCACCTTGAGTCCACGTAGTATCTGATAAATGAGAAACTGGACGTGGTCATCAGTCAGTTTCTGTGTTTTTACAATGTTGTTCAAGTCTGCACCCATCAGCTGCGTGACCAAGTATCTGCAAGACAGTCATGCATACTTAGGAAAATAAACAGGTAAGTAGTATCTGATAAACGAGAGAAAAATAGCATTCATAAATTATCAATACGAAACTTGGAAAGATTAACACTATGTAAAGAGTAGAAAAGGACATTGCAAGAAGAGATGAAGCATTGTATGATCTGTAGCAAGTCAAGTCAACAGCAACTGACACTTGAGATGATGCAATTTATGAGACACAGGCTGAGAGTGAAGAACAACTGTCCATCCATCCAGTCTGCTATCAACATCTCCATTTAAGCTAAGCAAATAAGAGAAATCTATGGCAATCATGTTGCATTGCCTCTCAATCTCCATCTGCAGTAACACCTCCTCAGCAGAGGCTTCCTTCGTTCTGACTGGACCAGTGGACCATGAGTGATGTCTTGCTGATTTTAATACTATGGCTAGCTACAGTTCAATGCTTATAAACCATAAGCTCCAATTTGAAAGAGATTCTTGCTGAACAGGAAGCCAATGCAATGACTTAAGAACATGGGTCATATAATCATATTTTTATGTATTAGTCATAACTCGAGTCAAAGATATCTGAAATTTCTGGAGCTTCTGCAAATCTGACTTTGCAATACCAGTAAGAAGTGCATTACAGCAATCCAGGCAATTCAAGACTAATGCATTCACTACAGATACTAGAGATACTCTAGCAGATACAGGGACATGATGCCGAATTCTGTGTAAGTCAAGAATACACATGTATGATGATTTCTGTATACAGTGTGGACTTAAGAACTGCAGTGTTGTACTAAACATTGGCTTTTACAACCAGATGAAATGTAAATGTCTTGTAGTAAACACTGGCTCATTGTCGCGTGAGGAGATCGACGACAACGACGAGATGTCATTATCATCATGATGTAATCGTCGTTGCCGGTCGAGATAGGATGATGACGGACGAAAGCCAGTCTCCACTGGGTCAACAATGAAGGCAGCGAGGCCGAGGTGTAATCGGACACCACACAGCCAAGGTGTAATAGGACACCTCGCGGCTATGGTGTAATCAGACACCGCCCGCGCTGCAGGCGAGCGACGACCCGCGTCTCGAGGAGCAATCTGACACTAATTGACGATAGCTTGACGTGGGGAGGGGGCTGACCGGTGCACGCTGAAGTTCCTACTTAACGGAAGGAAAAGCAGAACACGGGACTTGTACTACTGACGAACGCGACGTGTGAACATCGGTCGAGCGATCAACATCGGGAGGAACGACCAGCGGGGCGGCAGAGTATAGTCCGTCAGATTCAGAGACTGACGCGAAAGAACGATCTGTAGTTAGGCTGTACGAAGCAACATTTGAGATAGTCCGATTTAATATCTAAACGCTTTAATACTACGTGGAAGTTCCCGTAGAGTTAGTGTATATATATTTGTTTCTTTAATTAAATTCATTTATTAATTAAACAAAGTTCGTCGTGAATCTTCTATAGAAAAGTTAGGCACGTTAAATAAAAGTGCAAGTAAAAGAACAAGCAATCGAGGGTCGACATCAACACACGGCAAACAATCGACTGGGAGACCTTCGATTGCGACATTGGCGCAGTCGACAGGATTTTCAACTGAAGACGTCACGACGAAGAGCGGAACCGGAAACGGAAAGAGGAATCTCAACAGATCAGGACCAGCGGCGAATACAACCCTTCGCAACTGGAGAAATCGAGTGCCGGACTCCGAAGACGAAGGACTCGAAGGAACCGACAGCAACAGGCAAGGACCAGGAACAAGAGCGCCAACGGACGACCGACCATCGCTAGCAACGACGGACGGGAGTGGCAACGGAGGACAGCGGATCAGCCAAGATACCAAAAGACGGAGCACGCTCGACGTATTCAGAGGGTAAGTCCTTACTGGTAGTCGTGGTAATCTGTGAGGTTGCGGTTGAGGTCTGGATGAGGATTGGTGTGCGAATAGCCGAGGCTTTTGCGTAGCTCCTTTTGCTCAGTTCTGTTCTTGTTGTATTTGTGGTAGAATTTTAGGACGTTGTTTTCTTTGATTTCTGACCAACGGTGACTCTCCTCTAACTTACTTATCTTTTTCTATTAGTGAGCGGACTGTTGGAAGATGGATAAGTTGTCGGCATGGAAAAGAATGATGGTGCGCAACATACCCCATCACAGACTAGTCGCATATCTGATAAAGATGGGACTAGGAGAGGAGGAATTGGATCCCATGAATATGAACCAGCTCCGAGAGGCTAGCGCTGAAATAATTGTTTCTGGACGGGAGGCCCCGCCAGAAGTAAGTGAGGAAGTAAGCGCAGGTAGCCTAGATAGCATTATTAACGCGACAGTGCAGAGGCAGCTAGTCGAACTCAAACGACTAAAATACGAGAGAAAGGAAGTGGAGAGAGCGGAGAAGAGAAAAGAAGAGGAGGAGGAAAGGCAGAGAAGGATCGAAGAAGAGAGAGAGAGGAGACTAGAAGAGGAAGAAGAAAGGCAGAGAAGAGAAGCGAGAGAGGAAGCGGAGAAACTGAGGAAAGAAGAAAAAGGGGAAACGGAGAAGCAGAGGAGAGAAGAGAGAGAGGAAGCGGAGAAGAGACTCAGGCTGCTTGAGGAGAGAGCGGAGAGGAGAGAGGAAGAGAAGGAGGAAAGGCAGAGAAGGATCGAAGAAGAGAGAGAGAGGAGACGACAAGAGAAAGAAGAGAGACTGAGGCTCCTTGGGGAGACGCAGGCTGAGAAGCTCAGGATAAGTAGAGAGGAGAGCAGGCTGCTTGAGGAGAAGCGGGCTGAGAGATTAAGGTTTCAGGAGAAATTGAGGAAAGAAGAAAAGGAGGAAACAGAGAGACTCAGAATGCTAGAGGAAAAGCAGGCTGAGAAGCTCAGGCTTCAGGAGGAGAAGCAGAGGAGAGAAGAGAAAGAGGAAGCAGAGAAATTAAGGCTTCAGGAGGAGAAACGGAGGAGAGAGAAAGAGGAAGCGGAAAGATTGAGGACAGAAGAGAAAGAGGAAGCAGAGAAATTAAGGCTTCAGGAGGAGAAGCGGAGGAGAGAAGAAAAGGAGGAGGCAGAGAAGAGAGAGAGGGAAGTCCGAGAGGAAAGGGACGCAGAGAGGAGACTCAGAGACGAAAGGGACTACAACTTGAGGCATTCGGTCGTAGGACGAATGAAAACGTATAGTGAAAGCTTGCGAGGACTCTTACCGAGATTCCCCAGCGACCATGCGCAAATCCCTGGTTTCTTTGTGCATTGCGAAAGGTTATTCGACTCTTGCGCTGTCCCGGACGACCTTCGAAGCAGATTACTCTTGACCTGTCTAGATAATCAGGCCAGAGCACTGACGGCCAGACTCACACAAGAGGAGCTTGATAATTACGGGAAGCTAAAAACCTTCTTGTTGAAAGAGTTCAAAGTGAGCGCAGTCTCTTTACGAGAGCGATTCATGAACGCAAAAAAGGCGGTAGATGAATCATACACAACATTAGCTTCGAGACTGCATAATTTACTTTCTTACTATCTGCAAGATCGCAAGGCAATGACGTTTGATGAGGTTACAAGCCTCTTGATTGCAGATAAAATGAAAGAAATGTTGCCCAGAGGATGTTTGAATTTCATCCTCAGTCAAGAGCAACAGAATTGGTTAGGGCACAAAGAGTTAGCTGCAGCGGCTGACACTTACGCCGCCACACACCCTTGGGAAAGTGACTATACGAAGCATAGTCTAGGCACGGGTAAGACGGAGGCTCGCTATGCGAAAGCACCAGCACCTCCTCAGACGACAGTTAAACAGACGGACACGTGGACTGACCGACCGGGAGGGACACAGACAAATAACAGGACAGACGGACGTCCAACCCCCGACGAGATTAGAAAGCGTGGCCTTTGTTTCCTATGCTTTTCTCCAGACCACAGAGCTAAACTGTGTTCGAAGAACAAACAAACTAAAAGCAAGCAGGTGAGCGCGTGTGCGGTCCAGCCAACCGTGACCAGAGCTCAAGGCAGACAGGCAGACAGACAAAGCGAGACGCGACAAGACGGGCCGCCATTGATACAAGAGATAGAACAGCATACATGGCCGACAAACCCGGATTGCATTGACGTGGAGGAGACTTATGTAAGAGAGTACATGAAAGTGTATATTACGGGGCTCCCTGTGACATCGTCTCTAATAGATAGCGGGGCCGAATACAATTGTGCGCGAGCAGAACTAATCAGGCCGCTCAACCTACCTGTGGTCAAGCAGATAGAGGTGAAGGGGCTGAACGGTCAATCAATGATTGTGGACGTGGTGCGGCTGAGACTAAAGGGGTCTCAGGCCGGCGAGGACAGCGAGGGGGAGGTAAATTACGCCCCTGATGTTCGGATATGGGCGGCACTCATTAAAGACCTTAATGAACCGTTAATTATCACGCCCACTACAGCCGACTTGCTGCGCGAGACAGCGTTGTATTCGAGTCACGCGGCCAGCGCTCCTGAAATAGACCAAATTTCAGAAGCGCAGGCGGTCGCAAGGACTGAGACGAATGAGGAAGAGGAGAGAGGGGAGGAGGTAGAGGGACTTAGGTCGCTGATAGGCGAAGATTACTTCACGGTCGCTCAAGCAGACAGTGAGAGTGTAGGAGAAATCAGTCCCGAAGAAACGGATAATGAAGAGCTATTCTTCAATCCTGAGATACCACCCCCACCCAAGGAAGACACAATAGTAGGCAGAAGCAAGATGGCGGCCGAACAAGCACAATGTTCGACACTAGCACCATTCTTGGCCCACGGGAAAATTGGGGCGAAGAACTTCTTCATTGAAGACAATTTGCTCTTTCATAAAGACAAAATAGCTGGGCATTCTGTAAAACAATTGTGTTTACCTAAAGAAAGAATAGACAAGGTCTTAAACTTAGCACATGACGCTGCGTTCGCAGGTCATATGGCGTTGAAAACGACTAAGGACCGAATCAAACTGAATTTCTGGTTTCCCAACGTGGAGGATATAGTGAAGGAATATTGTGCATCTTGCGACATTTGCCAAAGGCATGCGCCGCTGCGAGTGGCACAGCGAACCCCCATAACTCCTATCCCTCGCAACGACGAGACCAGATTCGGTTGTCTAGTGGCAGATTGTATAGGGCCTATAGTTACCAACGTAGACCCCACAAGCCCAAAACCCGAGTACAACTACGCCTTAGTGGTAGTTGACCAATTTTCAAGATGGCCGATGGCCTATCCTCTGAAATCATTAACGGCAAAAGCGACATGTGATGCATACATGCAAATCTTCACGACCTTCGGTTTTCCAAAAACGATTAGGTCCGATAACGGGTCGAATTTCAACAGCAAATTAACCCAAGAGTTTCTGCATCGTATGGGGTGCTCACCACGCTTTGGGCCAGTCGCACATTCCGAGTCACAAGGTCTAGTGGAACGCTGCAATGCCACACTGAAGACCATGATTCATAAATTGGCAGAAGAAAACCCGAGGGGATGGCACAGACTGTTACCTTACGTGCTTTGGAGCTTAAGGGAACGCCCCTCGGCAACCACCCACGTGAGTCCCTACACCCTGGTGTATGGTACCCTGCCTAAAGGACCTCTATCTGTCCTTTCTGAGGAATGGGCGGGAGAGCGGGATTCTCCATTAAGTCTGGGCACAGGCGCCGCAGCTTACTTGGACCAATTAAGGGATAACCTTGAAATGTCTAAATTATATGCCGAATATTATTCAGACATTGAACAGCAGCGCTATGCTACTCATTACAATTTAAGAAGCATGGACAGGCGTTACGAAGTAGGGGATAAAGTCATCATCCAATCACCGGAAGTGCGAGGAGCAAAGAAGGAGGGCCAATGGCAAGGCCCGGCCATCATCGCTCAGGTGAAATCGCCCTACACATACATCGTGGAAATAGGGGGCAAAAGCCGCTTATTACATGCAAATCGTATTCGCAAATATAACGAAAGAATACAGCAAGCATTGATTAACAATTGCTCCATTCTGTTCGAGAAGGACGAAGACTTCGGTCACGTGGAAGCAGTGGGTAGCTTCGTCACGAGTCAGACAAGGCCCAGTGCACAAGTAGACCCTATTGCCGTTGCACACTTAACGGTACCCGAGCGGAAACAGCTGTTTAATCTGTTAGACAGGTTTCCAGATGTGTTCTCGGACAAACCAGGTTTCTGTCCCGTCCTAGAACACACAATCACTGTTAGCGCGGAGTTCAGGCCGAAGAGTTTGCGAGCCTATAAGGTGCCGGAACTGCTCAAACCGGAGATGGAGAAGCAGATCCGCGAACTTTTGGCCCTAGGTATCATCACTCCCTCACATAGTGAAATGGCTAGTCCCGTTGTGTGCGTTGTGAAAAAGGGAGGTCAAGGCGGTTTAAGACTGGCCATTGACTACCGATATGTAAACAAGTTCTCGGCGGGTGACGCATACCCCACCCCCGACATCCAGGAAGTGTTACAGAAGGTAGGAAGTGCAAACTTCATATCCTGCTTTGACGCACGTCAAGGATACTACCAGATTGGACTCCACAAGGACTCTCGTTGGTTATCAGCCTTCGTATGTGACGCTGGCCTATTTGAGTTCGTACGACTGCCCTTTGGTTTAAAGTCAGCCTCAAATTCTTTTATCCGATGCATGTCAAAGGTCCTTCATCCCATTCGCGACTTCACTGAGACGTTTGTGGATGACATGGCAGTACACTCGATGACGTGGCCGGATCACATGAAACACCTAGAGAAATACTTAATGACTATTCAACAGTCGGGTCTGACCCTTAACATTAAGAAGAGTTCGTTTGCTAGGCGACAAACAACGTTTGTAGGTCACCTGATCGGATCAGGGAGCATTGAACCGGATCCTATGAAAATCGCAGGGCTAGGGAAAATCCCTCAACCCGAGTCCAAAAAGGACATACGGAGATTAATTGGCTTCTTCAGTTATTTTAGGAACTTCATCCCTAACCTGGCTGAGACAGCCAGAATTCTCACTGACTTGACCCAGAAATCGGTGCCTGCTAAGATACCCTGGCGAATTGAACATCAAAATGCGCTAGATAAACTTACGCACGATTTGAATAACGCTGTATGTTTGCAGACAATTGACTACGGCAGAGAGTTTGGTTTATCGACTGACGCTTCAGACAAAGCAGTCGGTTGCTGCTTATTCCAAATTCAAGACGATGGAACAGAACGGCCAATATGTTTCGCCAGTTCTAAATTAGATGCTACGCAAGCGCGTTGGTCCACTGTGGAACGCGAAGCGTATGCTGTAATCTTTGCGTTGAAGAAGTTTAGGAATTGGATTTTTATGTCAAGGACCACCCTCTATTCTGATCACAATCCCTTGACTTTCCTAACTGCTTCTACGCCCACAAGTGCTAAACTTGCGAGCTGGGCTCTGGCACTCCAGGACTTTGATATCGCTTTTAAATATCGTCCTGGGGCGCTGAATATTCCCGCTGATCTTTTGTCCAGACTATGATTGAGGAAGAAGGCGGACTACCATGTAAGGCACCGCGACAACTGTAAATATATTTCTAACTGTGCTGATATTTTGTATTTTCATGGGAACGACGAGGACATGGTCTGGAGGAAATCGATGGAGGGAACGACATCATTCTCAGCCGGGAGGCGAACCAATGACTGGCTTTGTCCTCCCCCGGGAAGGGAGGTGTCGCGTGAGGAGATCGACGACAACGACGAGATGTCATTATCATCATGATGTAATCGTCGTTGCCGGTCGAGATAGGATGATGACGGACGAAAGCCAGTCTCCACTGGGTCAACAATGAAGGCAGCAAGGCCGAGGTGTAATCGGACACCACACAGCCAAGGTGTAATAGGACACCTCGCGGCTATGGTGTAATCAGACACCGCCCGCGCTGCAGGCGAGCGACGACCCGCGTCTCGAGGAGCAATCTGACACTAATTGACGATAGCTTGACGTGGGGAGGGGGCTGACCGGTGCACGCTGAAGTTCCTACTTAACGGAAGGAAAAGGAGAACACGGGACTTGTACTACTGACGAACGCGACGTGTGAACATCGGTCGAGCGATCAACATCGGGAGGAACGACCAGCGGGGCGGCAGAGTATAGTCCGTCAGATTCAGAGACTGACGCGAAAGAACGATCTGTAGTTAGGCTGTACGAAGCAACATTTGAGATAGTCCGATTTAATATCTAAACGCTTTAATACTACGTGGAAGTTCCCGTAGAGTTAGTGTATATATATTTGTTTCTTTAATTAAATTCATTTATTAATTAAACAAAGTTCGTCGTGAATCTTCTATAGAAAAGTTAGGCACGTTAAATAAAAGTGCAAGTAAAAGAACAAGCAATCGAGGGTCGACATCAACACACGGCAAACAATCGACTGGGAGACCTCCGATTGCGACACTCATACAACCAGATGAAATGTAAATGTGTTGTGCTAAACATTGGCTTTTACAACCAGATGAAATGTAAATGTGTTGTGAGGACGATTCATCCCGAGGACGTTTCGTCCCCGGACGATTCGTCCCGGACGATTGGTCCCAGGACGATTCGTCCCGAGGACGATTCATCCCGAGGACGTTTCGTCCCAGGACGATTCGTCCCAGGACGAATCGTCCGAGGATATCATTTAGCGATTTGTGATTGGTGATGATTGCCTATTTAAGGAGTGATTTTAATTTGGTATATGGGGTTCCCTTCTAGCGGGACTTGTCCCTTTTGAGCTGTTGAAAAAAACTGTAGCCTGGCAAACTGTTCTGTATTACTAGTTAAAAGCGTCGATAAAAAAGACTAATATGATAGATTGTCAGAGGATAAAACTCCACTAATGTTAACAGTCAACAAAAGACTAAAAAAGACTAATACGATAGTACGATAATACGTCCTGGGACGAATTGTCCTGGGACGAAACGTCCTCGGGACGAATCGTCCTCGGGACGAATCGTCCTGGGACGAATTGTCCTGGGACGAAACGTCCTCGGGACGAATCGTCCTGGGACGAATCGTCCTCGGGACGAATCGTCCTGGGACGAATCGTCCAGGACGAATCGTCCGGGGACGAAACGTCCCCAAATCCTAAACATTGGCTTTTACAACCAGATGAAATGTAAATGTCTTGTACTAAACATTGGCTTTTACAACCAGATGAAATGTAAATGTGTTGTACTAAACATTTGCTTTTACAACCAGCTGAAATGTAAATGTGTTGTACTAAATATTAGCTCTTACAACCAGATGAAATGTAAATGTGTTGTACTAAATATTGGCTTTTACAACCAGATGAAATGTAAATGTGTTGTACTAAATATTGGCTTTTACAACCAGATGAAATGTAAATGTGTTGTACTATATATTGGCTTTCACAACCAGATGAAATGTAAATGTGTTGTACTAAATATTAGCTCTTACAACCAGATGAAATGTAAATGTGTTGTACTAAATATTGGCTTTTACAACCAGATGAAATGTAAATGTGTTGTACTAAATATTGGCTTTTACAACCAGATGCAATGTAAATGTGTTGTACTATATATTGGCTTTTACAACCAGATGAAATGTAAATGTGTTGTACTAAATATTGGCTTTTACAACCAGATGAAATGTAAATGTGTTGTACTATATATTGGCTTTCACAACCAGATGAAATGTAAATGTGTTGTACTAAATATTAGCTCTTACAACCAGATGAAATATAAATGTGTTGTACTAAATATTGGCTTTTACAACCAGATGAAATGTAAATGTGTTGTACTATATATTGGCTTTCACAACCAGATGAAATGTAAATGTGTTGTGCTAAATATTGGCTTTTACAACCAGATGCAATGTAAATGTGTTGTACTATATATTGGCTTTTACAACCAGATGAAATGTAAATGTGTTGTACTAAATATTGGCTTTTACAACCAGATGAAATGTAAATGTGTTGTACTATATATTGGCTTTCACAACCAGATGAAATGTAAATGTGTTGTACTAAATATTAGCTCTTACAACCAGATGAAATATAAATGTGTTGTACTAAATATTGGCTTTTACAACCAGATGAAATGTAAATGTGTTGTACTATATATTGGCTTTCACAACCAGATGAAATGTAAATGTGTTGTGTTAAATACTGGCTTTTACAACCAGATGCAATGTAAATGTGTTGTGCTAAATATTGGCTTTTACAACCACATGCAACGTAAATAAAGTCAGTCCTCGAATGACAGACTACAGTGTCAGTGGTCCGATTGATGTCACATGGAGAGCTCATCAACAGTTCGATGAGTGTACGAAACAGTGTATTTCATTATTTCTTTTTTACGTGTGAAGCGGTTGACACACTCTATCATAAGCCTTATAAGGCATGTCCCCCGCCCCCAATGTCTTCACGAAAACAAGTTCACACTGTAGACTGACAGTCAGTGAGGGATACAGTACAGTTAAAGACGATATCCAAGTCATGAGCAGAATCAGTCAACTCAATAACTGAGTCAGCCAGTTTCAAAGATTTAAACCAATCAAACTTTTTCAGCGGCTGTGGAGTGCCCAACAGTAAAAAATCAGTTTCTGATATCTTAAGTAGAAGCTCATTAGTCAAGATGGAGTGAGCAAAGGCAGACAGAAAGGATCCTTCATCCATCGAGATGTTAATACAATTATTCAACGCTGAAGTTACGGGTGGACATGAAATCTCTCTTTCAGAAGAGGTGCAAAAACAGTGCCACAGACAGAAACTTTGTTCAGTGAAGAAAAGATGATTGACGAACTTCTGAAAGTAGTTTAAAACAGGTGGCACAGAAGAGAACTTCATCAAATGCAGAATTAACCAAATGAAAGAAAATTCTCTGTAAAGAAATTAGGAATACATTGGCAAGTTCCGGGAGTGGTTGAGTGCACAATACGGTTGTATTTAACTTGTATCTGTGCTTTTCCAGAACTGGCAGCTGATTATCTACACACTAATGTGCACAGGTCTTAACAGAAAACACCTTTTCTAGTAGAACCACCTAAGTTTGTATGTTTCTTCAACAGTGTCAGAAACTTTGGCAAATTCTTAAGATACAAAGTCTGCTTAATGTTGGAGATTGACAAATTGTCAACAGATGCGTGTTTTACTGGTTGTGTGATGGCTTCCGCTTTCAAGTTGCTTGTTCCTCCAAGTGGAATGCCTTCAATGGATCACCTACATATGACCAGGTATAAATTCTAGACATAATTATATCTCAACGTCATATTAAAAACAATGAAAATGTTGATCTGGAACAACTTACATGTCTTCAAAGTTATCCATGCTATCAGCCGGAGTAAACAAATCCAAAAGACCAATCACCTAAAGCAAAATCAACTCAATAGATCTGTCAAAAGCAAATCACTACCTTGCCAACCAGCCAATTGGCCAGCCAGGAAGCCAGCCAGTCAGTCAGTTACCCAACCAAATTTAAAGCAACAACTGTTTAAGACACTTAGTACAACTATGTATATTACATGGGTTCATATCTAACACGTAAAAGACCATCAACTTTGAGGTGTTAGAATTAGAAGTGTTCCAAGTATTGTATTAAACCACACATGACTCAGTAAACAGTGCGGATGCATTGACACGCTACGGGTTTAAGTGTGATTCTACATAACATGGAGTAGCATCATGTCCCCAAAGTTATTAACCTAACACGCTGTGTTGCTTAACATGAGGTACAAACTGGTAGAGTAAAGTGTTGGCATTCACTCAATGTTGAGGAATAATAGCTGCTACAGATTGATTACTGAAATGAAAGCCAAACTTTCTAGTGATCAAAAATTAGCAATTTCAGCTGTAGATAGAAGCCAAGAACCTTAGAAATTCTTAAAGACTTTCAACAGAAAGCTGTGTCTTTAGAAACCAACCAAATAAATCATTTTCTGTTTTAATTCATACAGGTTTAGGTTTACTAACTGACATGATGCTGCTAAAATCATTCAAAACATTGGTAAATATTGTAAATCTGAACATTTATAAAGCACCCCTCACAGTGTTCGCTAATCACAGGCGCTCTAGTAATTATCATCGTTCCCATTTTCTTTACACTGTTACTCAACCATGCTCTACCACCCCATCCATCTCCTATGTCATTGCCACTGATGCCTGTTCCTTTTATCTTATGAAACCCGCCATGGATAGAATAGAATAGAATATTCTTTATTAATCCAATTGCGAACTGCATTTTGGTGTACATAAACATATAAAAACATTCACACACACTGAGCCCTGCAAAGCTGGCAGTGGCTAAACCTATATAAATAGAGTTAAACAATGACAGTTATTCATCAAGTTGAGTACAGCATCCTAGTTAAGAATGTTTTCCTCATGAGACTGTCAGCCGAAGGAATGGCTCGGTCATGGGCTCGGGGTCGGAGTTCTTATCCGGTAACTTTTACAGGCGGAAGCAGACTGTGCAGTCCTTCGTTACCTAGGACTGCCGAAAAAGGCGGTTGTCGGCCAAGCTACAAGCTGCTGGATGGACAGAGAGTTATTGGGGAGGTAACCACTTCTTATCATTGCCTAAGGATGGCTCCCAGCCTCTCACGCTCACTCTGGGTTATGAAGCCCCACCATACCGGGGAGGCGTAGAGCAACCTTGACAGAATATCTACTTGGTTGTTTCTGATCTGCTCTGCTTCGACACCACATCCCCATCTCTCCAATCTACATCTCACTCAATAACTTATTTGAATCACTTATCACTTCTTTACCTTCGACTACTTCTTTCCTGTGACACTGAGTTGAACGCGGTTCCCACCATCTTGAAGCAATCAATTTCTGACACCTATGTATTCGTTCTATCTATAATAAGTCCTCTTCTTTTCAAAATTACTTCTTTCTTCACCCTGTGGATAGTCTTGGTCTACATGAAACTTGGCTCAAAACCTCTGACACACCTTTCATTTATGATATAATTCCCCCATCTGAAATTGTAGATGAACACATTACTGCTAACTTGTGTTAAGTTAAAGAGGGTTGCTGCCCTGGTGCAACTCAGATATAGCCACTGCAATCCTAGTCATGACTCTACATAATTGCAACAACCTGATCCAGGAACTCTGAAATTGGTGTCATCTTTCAACTCTGGATAGAAATCTGTTGGTTGAGCTCCACATGCATAGTGCGTGCATGACCCTATCACTAGTGACTGTTCGGGTTATCTGTACATAGTTTTGCTTGTGACATAGTTTCTTAATGACATTTAACATGATCTAGGACTGCATAAATGCTGCCTTTGTGAGGTCCTGAATAGCCTGATATTATATGTACACAACACTAACTAACCTACTTAAGGTTAGTTAGGATGCAGATCCATTGTGACAATGTTTTACATTGGATTTGTGAGTCACAGTCATTTGCAGTTGCTTAGAATTTGCAGCTAGACATAACTGCTACTGATCTGAAAAATCTACACATACTGCATGATAAGAAGTCACAGCTGCTCTGTTATTTCGACAGAATCAACATCAGGCAGGATGTAGACAAACTGCTGAGAGAATTTGACTCGAAATGAACCAGTTAATCGTCCCTTACTTCTGCCAGCGTTATTGTCATTTCCAGTGAGCAACAGGTGAAGCTAAGTGTGACTGCACTTGACAGTCTCTTCAGTGCTATTCATGACTAGTGTAGTCATTGTCACTTAAACCATACAAGCAATTCAGCAGAAGGACATCAGAAGAAGTCGAACAACATATTGCAGTCGATAGATAAACACTGGAAGTCATCTAGACGTCGATAGAGGCGGCTAATGGCAGCTGGTCAGAGTGTATTATGGAGGACTGACTCAACATCAGTCAATAAAACAGCCAGAGCATGAGAATGCAGACAATGCTCAAATGGATAAATTATGGGGACTGGAAACCAGTGACTGCTAAGGCAGCTGGCAAAGCTGTTGATTTCAGCTGACCTGCAGTTGAACAGAAGTATCAAACCACACAACCAACCATGAAACCCTCTCAGATGTCATTCAACAGCTCAATCAGTCTGAGGGTCTGACCAGATCAGACCAAAAGACGGCACACAACACTGGAGACATGGATGCTTCATAGTATATACAGAATTACAAATGTACATTTTGCATGAACATATGCGCATGTGCATGTGCATTGTACAAATGTAACCATTATTATTATTACAAACATTTTGAATGCATGCAAAGTCACACAGAAATGCGAATCTGAGGTGCGGTTAGTCAGTCGCCAGGTGAAGAGCAATTAGATACCTAAAAGTTTGAAAGCCAGTGAGAAGTGGTGAGTTTTGAGGCATTTCTTGAAAGAAGAAGAGGTCGAGTAATGCGTAAACATTGGTAGTAGGTTCCATTCCTTCAGCTCTGCAACATGAAATGCACGAGAGCCCATGACAGTGCTACATCTAGGCTCAAACAAAAGACCCATAACCAAAGACCACAAACTGCATGGTGGAATGTAAGGAGAGAGCAGTGGTTGAAGATAGGTAGGAGTGCACGTTGTGAGGGTTTTATAGGTCAAACAAGCCAGTTTAAATCTGATGTCTCTAGTTACACTGGATATCTTGTCCAACTCATGTCCACTTTAAAGTTATTGTCCTCGAATACTACAGGCTTCAAAGTCTAGCTACCTTGCTCACTTTTTAAGGGTTCCTAAAATGCTCTTTGTAAGAGTTCAGAGACACACCTTGCTCACTTTTGCATTCCACTCATGCTTTAAGGTCTTCCTCTGGCAAACTGCATACATACCAACTTACTAAGACGAGAAGCATGGTTTCCATGCCTTTTCACATGCCGGTTCTCATGGAATTCACTCATGGAATTGACTATCATCAACTCTTAAGACACCATTCTCTTACTTCATCTTGCAGTCTATTGCAGACTTATCTCTTTCCACACTGTGTGTAAGTCTTAGAAGAACTCACTACATGCACAACATGACAGAATGTAAGAAGTATGTCCACTTCAATCAAACAGCCAAAAAGGACAAAACAAACATCAAGATATCAATTGACAAAATCTATTCATGCAAGGTGGCTGAAATGTTAGCAATGTGTGGCTATCCCTGGCAATTTGACCTTAACTAATTTGACAGACAAAATGCAATCAGAAGTTCCTTATAGTCCTAAGCTTTTTGTAGAGCTCTCCAAGAATTCTGGCGAGATATGTTGTCCAGAGCCAAAAAGTTGCCAACAGCAGGCACAAACACATAACAAATATATATGACCATGTCTTAAAGAGTTGTTATGTTGCAAACATTATAAAGGAGAAGACATGTTTCTCAACATTTACTGTGTTGTGTACTTTTAGTATCTGTGTACAGAGTACAAAAACTGTATTAAAAGCAACAAAAATCCATAACTTTTGAGAAAACCATCTTCTAACATGATTTTTTCATTTATAACGTTCGTGACATACGAATCGTTTTACGAAAGCTGGTCACATAAATATGTGGCTACTCATTTTGAATTGAAAGTCTGTTTAAATTCAATGCAGCATTTAGTTTAATGGGTTTTAGTAATAGGAGTTTTAGTTTCGTGTCTAGTTCAAGGATCTTCATAATTAAGAATTTCCCTTTTAATAAATCAAACGCCAGCTGGCATTAACCTACTTCACATTGCTCATTTTTGGTTTGGTTGGCATAAGGCTGTTCAGATAAAATCATCCGGAAATGAAGTCAATAGTTAATTATAATAACAAACCGCAGTCAGTAACATTGAAACATATGACAGTACAATTATTATCTCTTACGTTTTCATGCCACATGTGTTTCAGCATCCGTATCTCTCTGTAGGCACGCTTGGCATGAATTGGCGACTGGAATGGCCGAGCCAACTTTTTAATGGCCACCTTCATCTGCGGCTGACTATCATAGGCTGAACTGAAAGAACACAATGTCAACCAGAAACATCTCATGCAATGACATCATCAACATATGCACACACACAAACACACAAACAGTGATACACACACGCACGCACGCACGCACGCACACATATAAAGTGATACACATACGGATGCAAGGTGAGCATAATAATCAGAATTTGGTGCTATGGTGGCATAAGTATTGTATTTAACCTGTGCATCTAGATTCATATCCCAGTGTATCTGAATTACTTTCAACTTGTCTTAACTCACAGAGAGAAGCATGTTGAGGATTTCTGTTGATTAATGCTGACACATCTACTGGCACATTCACCCAGAGAAATGAAGCTGCAGATACTTGACCACATTGTCAATAAAATATTCGATGACATTCAAAAGGGGCAAATGAAGACAAGTTTAGTATTGTGACAGGAAATAGTTGAGTGCAACTATTGGTGCAACCAGGTGTGTCACGAGACAACTGACTGAATGCATTTCTTCATCATTCAGTCAGTTGTCTCGTGACACACCTGGTTGTACCATGCAACCATCCAATAGTTGCACCACTCAACTATTTCCTGTCACAATACTAAACTTGTCTTCATTTGCTCCTATTATCCCTTCTGCTACACAGATAACAGTCTTCAGATAACTACCATTGGTCAGATGCCAGTGACGGAATCTGTGAAAGGTACTTTTTCTACAAGTTGGCTAACAACACCCTGACATGGTAGCCATTTGTGTGCATTGTCCACTTATGGCTGCCTGATGGTCACTGTCACATGAAGAACCCTTAGAAAACGTTATCTGGCTAAAGGTCAGTCTGGTAAAGGAGACACCAGGCAAATGTTTGCTGCACAAAGCCTATGCAAGAGCACATAAATGCGATGGAAGACTTTTTGCAGAGGAGAGTCCAAGACACCAGAAGGCAAGACACGCTCAAGATGAAATGCAGAAGCATGACTCCCGCCTATCTCCACAGCTACCTGAGCGCAACAATTGCCAATCCAGTTGACTTGAGACCAGAACACAGAGCTCCCTGATGTAGGCCAGGGCAGAGCATACAATTGAGGCACATACCAACAAGTCAACAAGTTTATCTGAAAGGAAATATGCTTGGCAACAGGAAGCCAGTCAGAGGCGTAGCTAGTAGGGGAGCAGAGGGAGCGACCGCTCCCCCTGAGACCATTTTCCAGAATGTGGGGCCTTTTGACAATTTATTTATTCCTATTGTTCGAAATGTATTTATTCCAATCATTCGAACGATATAAGAAACATGTCACATTGACCTTCAACGGTAAACCTCGTCTTTCAATATTAAAAGAACAGTGCAATCGTATACAATCTTTCGCGTTGAATCTAAAAAGACTGCGATGCCAGATGGGCATTAAAGAAATCAGCAGGAGATGCACTCTTGCGGAATTTACCAGCAATAGTAGTTGCCCTGCAAAGAATCGTGGATGGTGAGATTAAAAACTGCACTACACAACAGTTAGCTGAGACAAAGGGTAGGCCTATTCTTGTAACACTCGATACGTTCGAATTCTTAGTTCTTCTAATATTCTGGAAAAAAATGCTGGAAAAGGCTTTCAGTTTATCCACATATATACAGAGAAGTAGCATTGATTTGGTAACATCTTCTTATTTGATTGAATTATTTGAAAACGATATAAAAAACATGCGATATGAATTTGAATCTGAATTTGAACGAATATGAAAATGAAGCAACGGAACTGGGTCAAAAATTTGATATTACTACTGCTAATAGACTTTCGATGACATCCGAGTTCATATCTGCCAAAGATTCTAATTTGGTCATATTATCGACATTCGACAATGGTAAAATGCTTTGGATCTAAACAACTAAATTTGGAAGTCACATTTGTAAAATGCTGAAATCTTTAACTTGTGCTATTTACAGTGATGGGCACTAAACTATTTTTTGAGTTAAACTAAAACTATTTTCCAACTAAAAAAATTAGTTTAACTAAAGTTGGCAACTGATCTTGAAAATTAGTTAACTAAACTAAAAAAAGCAGTTAAACTTTTTCCAACTTTTTTCCAACTTTTTACGACAAACATTTTCACAATAAAAGAGGTTAAGTGAACTGTAATAATGCAGAGCGTCAATGACAATTTCACCTTCAAACTATGCAATGTGTACTGTTCTGGCATTCAGTTACAGGCGCACTGTAAATAGTGTATGAAATTGAAAACACAGGCTGTTAATGCTAAAACCATGCAGTGTTAGAATGTTTTTTCGTTGACAGTGTTCAGTGTTCAGTGTGGAAAAATACTTGCACAATTGCTGATTTTTTTAGTTAAACTTTTTAGTTAGCAACTAAATTTTTTTAGTTAAACTATGGTTTTAACTAAACTATTTTTTTTAGTTAAACTTCATCCTTAACTAAAATAATTTAGTTAAACTAAAAGTTAGCAACTTTTTAGTTTACTATTGCCCATCACTGGCTATTTATGACACAATCTAATGACACTATTTAGGTTTCAACAATGATTTTTTTCTGGAATCGGATGTTCCATCACCCACTGACATTTCCTCGTGGAACTTCTTTCTTTTTGAAAGACTATAAGTAGCATAGAGTTCTACAATCATGGGCGAGGACAGATTGTTTGGCTTAGCCTTGATTACGATCGAAAAACAGTTAGCTAGTGAAGTGCATTATAACGCAGTAATGGATAACTTTGCTAAAATGAAGCAAAGACGAAAAAGTAGTTGTAGGCCTAATTGGTTTATGTTTGTAGGCCTACTGTTATGTCTTTTTATAATATACTATACTATTACTCATTTACTATACATATTGCTTTTGCCACCTTTTGGGTGTTTTAGTGTTTCTATTTAAAATACAAAAATAACTACGTATAATCATGATGAATGTAATAAGGGGCCTAATTGAAATTATTTATTTTGGTAATTGGGGCCTTTTGTAATGCGTTCGCTCCCCCTGGTGTGAAAACCTGGCTACGCCACTGAAGCCAGTGTAGCATCTCTTGCAGTTATATTGGCAGAGTTTAGGATGGATTGCAGCTGACACAGATCTGTGGTGTCTATCAACGGGGTTGCCTGGTCAGAACAGTTTTAATTGTGTAGGCCTATAATAACTTCTTATTTCAGTTTTTTTTAGCTTGCAGTACTTTTGTAATGGACCATGCATGATGCTGATGTATATAAAATTAGTTTACAGTTCTGAGTGACTTCTGAGCCTCTTATATATAAGTTGGCCAGAGTATGGGGTTTGTTTTCCCATTCCAGGTGGGCGGGGGCGGGGGGTTAGATGCAACTGCACACAGATGGAACCATAGGAGGCCGTCAAGGACTGAAATGCACTAATCCAAGCACAATAAGATAAACGAGTGAATGAGGATCAATGCAGCACTGAATAATAGATTGCACCATATGACCCATATCTGGTGCAATTGGTAGAAGCAGGACCTGCAAAGGAAGTCAGCTTTAGATCATTATCAAATGCACAATTTTTGCATATTTCTACGAGCAAAAGGCACTCATTGGCTCCTACATGAAGAGAATTAAATTCATGATTCTCCTCATATGGCAGTGCTGTCCAACCCGCGGCCCGCGGGCCGCATGCGGCCCGCAGACTGATTTTAAATGGC
The DNA here is from genome assembly GCA_963556255.1 of Allolobophora icterica. Lineage (NCBI taxonomy): Eukaryota > Metazoa > Annelida > Clitellata > Crassiclitellata > Lumbricidae > Allolobophora > Allolobophora icterica. The sequence goes on along the minus strand of OY744615.1, from coordinate 4,181,124 downwards.
CCGCCAAAGCTGAATGCCAACCGAAAATAAGAAATTGCAAGCACAGTTCAAAGCCAAATATCTCACTAAAAACGTGCTTGAACGTTTATTTATATACTTTTTTGCGCTGAACTACTATAACGCATACCATAGGCCTACATATATGCTATTATTAACTGATTATTACATGATTATTGCCATAATAAGTTAGTAATTTTCAATAAATTTTAGTAATTGATTTTTAGTTTACTGGTGCAGCCCTCGGCGTCAAGAATAATTGTTTCGGTGGCCCGCGGTGTCAAAAAGGTTGGACAGCACTGTCATATGGCAATCTCAATATTCAGCTGCCCCCGAAGTACAGAAGAGCTGGTTATTTCTGCCTTGAGCACACCGAGTTGACAAATACTGTGCTCTGTGGCCCACTCTACTGTACAATGACTTGGACACACCATGATTGTTCAGTTATTGAATAATATTTCCTTTTGGAATAACCTTTCTCTATAAATTCGAACTCTTCCACTTCAAAAAGCTTAAGAAACATTCTCGATTTATCACAAGGTGCAACTTTTAGACTTGCATGATGCACTGAAACAGTGTGCCTTTATGAGGTTCTTAAAATATGCAATACAAGTGCTTTGATATATACACACATAAGGCATAACTCATTCACGTGCAACTTTAAATATTCCTCTGCTGCTTAATACGTTGCTACTGACCACCAAAACAAGTCGTGAATTTGCTGCACCACTTGTTTCCGGTATTTTTCTCCCGTCTACGAAATGCAGGCCAGGCCTCAAACGACGATATAAGGCCTATTTAAACAAATCGACTACCCTCACAGATTACAATAAATCACCTTACCCGACCTTGCACTGCAGTGGCATCAGCCTTTCATCTCAACAAATGACAGACGACTTACCAAACCTGTCCGTAAGCCCCACAACCAACCGGGAGGAGATTTTGGTATCGAGTGGGGACTTCCCAGATGGTTTTGTTCAGCTCCACCCGATAAAATCCATCTTTCAGAAGACCCGCATGTACGGACATCTCGGCGTATGTCTACAGCCACCGATCACTTTTAAAAAGCTAAGTTTTAATAGTTTAAATGAGATCTTTCAACCCAAAGTCCTGCCTTTAATCCCAGGTATTCCACTATCGGCTGCCTAAAATTTTCTTCCTCGTTAAAATTTAGTACTAGATCGCTTGGCCCAGAACGCGCTTGATATGACGTCCCCATACAAGCATTTGACACATAAATAGCTATGAAAGGATTTGATAATTTCTCTCGTTAAATTTCTGATGCATAAAGTACACATTGTTGCATAGCATGCCATAGCTAAATGATTTTAACGCCATTGCTTGTTTCGTTTATTCTACTTTTCATTCGAAATGACGTAGGTCCTATATTTGATTGAGAGGTAAATTTGCAATGTTCACATCTCAATCAAATTTGCAACATATGTCAGTGGGCGTGCTGGCAGGTAGAGGATAAATGATGTGAGTTGTTCCGAGCGGGGAACTTGGTTGGAGTAGGCCTAACCCCCGTCCCGCTATCGTGTCCAGCTCCAGGTCAGCCCAGTTACAACCCTGCCAGTGCCAGCATTTCCATGCAACATCTTTGAGCGTCAAAGAACTGCAAAGTTTAAGATTGTGACGGCGTGCGTGCATTGTCGTTGGGATACGGAAATTTCACCCCCGGAAGATTCGCCCCCGGGAAGATTCGCCCTCGGAAGTTTCGCCTTCGAGATCTATGATGAAAATGTAACAAAGACTAGGCCTATAGAAGCTGGATTAGCGATGAAAATGTAACTAGAAGACTAGAAGCGGGATCTTTGATGAAAATGTAACTAAGACAGTAAGACTAGAAGCTGGATCGACGGGGCGAAACTTCAGGGGGCGAATCTTCCGGGGGCGAAAAGTCCTAGAACCATTGACGTTAGCCTATATGCATTAGAGCTGCAGTTACTAAGTAACTGAAGGAGAAAACCAGTGTGGGAATTGTAGAAAAAAGACTGAGGGGGTTGAACATTTCATTCCTAATTTACAAACTCGTGTCAACAAAATTTGACAGCTGATTTCAACGCGAGCAGTTTTATTGCAAGTCAGACTCGAATCAACGGGGGGGGGGGGGTCCATAGAGTAGTGGTAACGTCACTGGCGTGAAGAGCAAGCGGTAGCGGGATCGCTTCCCGCTACCTCCCCAAATTTAGGTCCACTCAGCCTTTCATTCGCGGGATGGCGCGTTTGATAAAATGAGATGTAGGACGTGATGGGCGCCTTGCATGGCTGCCGTGTACAGTTAAATTCGACTCCTGTAATAACTTGTGATCATCCGTTCATACTGATTTGTAATCATACTGCGTAACTGTCAGTTTGAAGATATTAAACGAAGATTATTATTAAAACCAATTCCTTTGTTGAGAAAATTTTAAAATGCATAGGCCTAGGCCTACATGACATGCGTCCACCATGGAAATTTTTTATCTCTGTCACAGACTCAGAGTCAAATAATGCTAATCACACTAGCACTACTGAGGGGTTGGAAACGACCCCCTGGTGTGTGCAATGGAGATTTTACTGGGGGTCCTAAGAAAGACTAGGGGGTTGAATCCCCAACCCTCAGACAACTCCCACCCTGGAGAAAACAGTACATGCCTAGGCCTACTGTTTTCAAAGGATCACGTCAAAACATTATCAGGGCATCCATTACAAAATTGTGTTTCTTGCCTCCAAACCTCTCAACCCTATTAGATTCGCCAGCTATTCGTATCCAACCGTCCAGATTTATTCGTTCTCCACTCTCCTCTTATCTAAAATTCTTCATCCGCTCTTTTAATCCACACTGCGCGTGCACTTCTGAACTTTGTTAAGGAGGGCAATATCAAAATACAGTTGTATTGTATTATTGTATTGTACTGCGCCACTATAAGGCTTATGTCTTTAGAAGAAACTTTGAAAGATCTTCGCCAGTTCGCTTTCTTCCTCTCTCTCGTCTGTCGATCTGCAGCCACGCTTGCCCTCTCCAAGTTTAAGAAAACAGATCTCACGAATTGTTCATGATTTGGAATCCAATTTACTCACTAGATGGTTCATTATGGAGACGTAAACTCTGACTCGAGACTTCAACGATGTGATTGCCAAACAGCACCTGCTGCTGTAGTTCATCCATTAGTCGCTAGGTGGTGCTGCCTCCGGTGATGAAATCTCTTTGGTCTGAGTCGTGCTGCAACTGGAAAACGCTATGGTTCTGGTTCGTCGATACGTTTATCAAATGCTGGATGGTTGTAATAATTAGAGACTTATAATAGTCGGCATCTGGGTCTCGTGTCCGGCTGCAGTGGATAAGCATGGAGCGCTGGAACAGAAGAGACAAGGAGAACGTCGTCGAAATAGACAGTCACGTCAAAGGTAAGACTTTATTCATTGCCGCACACTGATGCTGATCATCGATTTCGCCCAACCGACCGCCGGTCGTGGCTTTGCCTCGCCCGGCAGATCATCGCTAGCAGACGGATTCCGCCGCCGCCACAATCGCATCGCCGCCTGCCAGGTCGGTCGGTCGGTCGGCCTCTCTCTCTCCTTAGACCGCCTGACGGAAGGAGTCTGCTTTATCGCCGCGAGGCATAGCAGCATCGTCTGCTGCGGGGAAGCAGGGCTGGGCCTGGCTGAAAGTCCTTGGGATACTTTGGATACAAGAGAACAACCCAGAGTCGTTAATAAAAATTGAAATAGCCCAATTCTGTCGATGTGCTATGGTCTGCTCACCTGTGGGAATGACAGTGGCCGGTTGAAACCAACGCAGTTAATGTTTAAAATGCCATAGATTAGGGTTTCTGAGATTATTATTCTGTCAGTTTGTTTCATTGTCTGCACTGTTCTGCATGGTTTGTTAGCATTTCTAGTAACTACTCTTTGACCTTTGTTGAATGAGGTTAAGGGTTGGGCAGATCTCAGCATTAGCATCAGTTTCCATTAGCATTCACATAACTTTTCACATTTCAGAAATTGTCATTACCGTACATTTCTAGTGATTTTTTTGTTCTTTGTTTGAGAAGCAATTACACAGTTATAGCTAAATTGCCATTTAAGTTTAAGATTATGGCCATTTCATGGGTCTTCATGAAATGGCCGTAATGGTAGCTTCCATTATTATACAAGTTAACATAGGCGTAATTTGTGGGGGGTACGAGGGGTACCCGTACCCCCCACTTTTTGGACTGGGGGGTACCGTACCCCCCACTTTTTGAACAGTGCCAATCAATATTTTATTATTGTGCCTTCCCAGAGATCGCAGTCTCCGTCTTATTTCGTGTATGTAAGAAATTGGTACCCCCCACTTTTTAGACCAAAGTTACGCCTCTGCAAGTTAATATTCATTTTCTGATGTGATCTAGAAAAAGCACTGCCACAGTTATAGGGTAAACAAAACACTACAAACATGTTACCTGTTTTGACTGGAATAGTCTCTGAAATATGTTTCTTGAAATGGTGGTCAGAGACTGCTGATGGTTTTTATCATTACCTCTCCATTCAGTTTTCAAATCCTAGTGCATTATGGAAAATGTTGAGTTCATTGTGAAGCCGTTTAACCCGTAAAAGTAGGTTGTTAAGTTGTTGGGTTGTTTTCATTGGGTTTGCATGTTGGCTAAAATACCCTTCAACTGCAGGATTTTCAACTGTGATCAGAAGGCCAGCTGATGAAAGAGGCATATATAATGAAAGAGCTCTTACCTTACATGGATTTGCCTTACCATAGTTCAGGGGTTAAAGTGAGTGGGAACGCGTGGGAACGGCGTTCCCACTGCTCTCGACATTCTTTGCTTGCGTTCCCACTGCTCACGCATGCGTTCCAATGAAGCTCTTCTTTGGCGTTCCCACTGCATGCTCACCCAAACCACTTTAACCGCTGCCGTAGTTCAGTGCTTTTTTCAGCCGTAAGGCAGCAAAATGGCATTCCGGCACCTTTTTTCAGCTACTAAAAAATAATTTATTTATTTTAATAATAAAAATTTGGTTACTTTAAGTTACTTTCAGTGTTGTGACCTGTTTTCAGTGTTTATTGAGACCACTCCCAAATCCAAATCCCGTTTTTCTCGGGATTTTAGTCCTGCCATAATTGTTCAGTTCCGAAACTTTTTCTAGAAAAAAGTACTGCCATAGTTATAAGGTAGACATTACTTCTGTGTAGCCAAGTTCTTTTGGCTACTATTAGCTTGTGATAAATGTCATAATTTGGGGATCTTCAGTTTTTAGAATAAAATCCAAGTTTACCAGAAAAGGTTAGTTAGCATCTTCAGCAGTTCAACAAACATCAGAACATTTCTTGTCCTCTTTATTTCCAGTTGAACTTTCAGTTCCATTCTACCCAGGTTGTGGGTAGAATGGACTTCATACATGTTTCGCCCAGTTTCTTTGTCTAAATCTATTTCTGTTTCTCTCACCGTCTTCCTGTGTGGCATGAACCTCAGAGCTGAACAGAATTGCTATGAGAAAGCCATTTCAGTGCAGTTCTGTATGCAGAATTGAAGTCATATGTGTTGCAACTAGGCAGCCTGTCAATAAGCACCTAGGTACCCATAGGAAGGTGGGTAGCCTGGCTGCAAATCCAATGGAGTCTTTATGGGGGTCCATAGAGTAGTGGTAACATCACTGGCGTGAAGAGCAAGCGGTAGCGGGATCGCTTCCCACAACCCTCCCAAATTTAGGTCCACTCAGCCTTTCATTCGCGAGATGGCGCGTTGTTAAAATGAGATGTAGCACGTGATGGGCGCCTTGTATGGCTGCCGTGTACAGTTAAATTCGACTCCTGTAATAACTTGTGATCATCCGTTCATACTGATTTGTAATCATACTGCGTAATTGTCAGTTTGAAGATATTAAACGAACGAAATGAAGATTAAACTCATCCATACCTGACTAGGCTTTGACGGCTGTGGCAGACGGAGCGGGGCTGTAATTACCGTTCTGGGGGCATTTGCAGCCTTGGTAAGTTCATCTGCTTTGAACAGCCCTGCTTGATGCAGGACTTAAAGCCAGCTGATCCAACCACAAAATTTTCACATATTCAGACAGTTAATATTGTTTGAAAACAGTTGATGCAGTTTCTTCCAAGGAAGACGACATTAATAAATATTATAGATTTATTTATATAGGATTAATTATTAAGAACTCCATTATAAATTGTAGACTAAGTTTATTAATGTCTGTGTTTCAATTTCTATATTTTAAGTATCTTTTAATTTTGGGTGGGGTTATTAATTAGTACTGTAGTACAATGTCTTGTCTTGTCTTGTCTTCGACCTTCCTCGATCCGAGGGTTGGTCGCTTCATGGAAAGCTTCCTCCATCTCCTCCTGTCCTCCATCTCCGTCAACACTCGATTGAACGGCAGCTCCATCCAAGTTCTGATGTTGGTGATCCATCCCATCTTCGGTCTCCCCTGTGCTCTTGGTCCTGGTACTGTACCCTGCACTATCTCCTTTTCCAGGAAGTCAGACTCCCTTTTTCCTCATCAGGTGTTCGAAGTAAGAAAGTTTCCTTCTTTTGATCAAGTTTAACTAACTTCTTTCTGTTCCTGCTCTCCAGTACCCACTCATTTGTTCTTTTTTCCGTCCATGATACTCTCAGAATCTGTCTTAGGCACTTCATTTCGAATGCCTCTATTCTTTCTTCTTCTCTCTTCTTGATTGTCCAGCTTTCGCAACCGTATGTTGCCACTGGCCAGACAAGGGCCCTCATGAGTCGTATCTTAGTAGCCAGTTTTTGTGCTGTGACGCCTCCATATTTGCCTCAGCGCTGCCCCTGTGTTCAGTCCCCTTGCAAATTGTAGTACAATGGCACTATCTAAAATTAGACAAATTAAACGAATGAAAACCCTTTTTCAACTGAGTTTTGCCACATATAAATAAACCTAAGTATTATTTCGGTGATTTTACCTTTACTAACAAATAATATTGATTAGAGTTTCCAGCCAAATAACACATCAGGAAGAGACTCCATTGACAGATAGTCAGGTACTCGCTCAAAATAGACAAAGGTACCCACGCAGCAATTTGCTAACATTCTATTTGCAACTGCAAACTGTTCTTGGTTTTCACAGTGTTACCATAGTTGTAAATTTGTATTATTCTTTGAGAGGACATATTTCTTTACCCACCTTTTCAGTTTGAGTTATCAGCCAGAAGTTCTTCAACTTCTGAAACCTGTGCTTTAATGATCCTTTTTCTCAGTTGCTAGTATTGTGATTGAATATTTTCAACTGGTGTTGAAAATGTTTAAGTTTGCTCATTTAGCCTTTGTTTGACTCTTGTTTTGCTACATTCATCTCATACAATAAAATTTGCTTGACAAATTCTCTAAGAAATTCTCAGTGAATTGGCAGTTAAAAAGAAGCAAGGCATGCAATACTAGGGAAGAGTACTAAGGCTGTTGAACTGAGCAGTTGCTTCTAGCATTGTTTTAGTATGATCATTGTTTGCAGAAAATCAATGTTTAGCTTCAGAAGTTTATCCAGCATTTGAAATGGATGAAGCATTAAGTTACCTGTGAGTCAGGAAGAGTATGCTGAGTTTTCTTGCAGATGGAAACAGAAAGGACAAGTTAATTGTTCCTGTTGTGCTTACAAAGCAGTCATTGTTTTCTAGGCAGAAATTCCTCAGAGGCCTTTCACAGCTGATCAGTTGTATCATACAATAAATAATTCCGTCTGTTCATTTGTCCTGTCTTCCATCCTTCCATCATTTCAGCTCTTCCTCTGTTCATTTATCCTGTCTTCCATCCTTCCATCGTTTCAGCTCTTCCTCCGTTCATTTGTCCTGTCTTCCATCCTTCCATCGTTTCAGCTCTTCCTCTGTTCATTTATCCTGTCTTCCATCCTTCCATCGTTTCAGCTCTTCATCTGTTCATTTATCCTGTCTTCCATCCTTCCATCGTTTCAGCTCTTCCTCTGTTCATTTGTCCTGTCTTCCATCCTTCCATCGTTTCAGCTCTTCATCTGTTCATTTATCCTGTCTTCCATCCTTCCATCGTTTCAGCTCTTCCTCTGTTCATTTATCCTGTCTTCCATCCTTCCATCATTTCAGCTCTTCCTCTGTTCATTTATCCTGTCTTCCATCCTTCCATCGTTTCAGCTCTTCCTCCGTTCATTTGTCCTGTCTTCCATCCTTCCATCGTTTCAGCTCTTCCTCTGTTCATTTATCCTGTCTTCCATCCTTCCATCATTTCAGCTCTTCCTCTGTTCATTTGTCTTGTCTTCCATCCTTCCATCATTTCAGCTCTTCCTCTGTTCATTTATCCTGTCTTCCATCCTTCCATCATTTCAGCTCTTCCTCTGTTCATTTATCCTGTCTTCCATCCTTCCATCGTTTCAGCTCTTCCTCCGTTCATTTGTCCTGTCTTCCATCCTTCCATCGTTTCAGCTCTTCCTCTGTTCATTTATCCTGTCTTCCATCCTTCCATCATTTCAGCTCTTCCTCTGTTCATTTGTCTTGTCTTCCATCCTTCCATCATTTCAGCTCTTCCTCTGTTCATTTATCCTGTCTTCCATCCTTCCATCATTTCAGCTCTTCCTCTGTTCATTTGTCTTGTCTTCCATCCTTCCATCATTTCAGCTCTTCCTCTGTTCATTTATCCTGTCTTCCATCCTTCCATCATTTCAGCTCTTCCTCTGTTCATTTATCCTGTCTTCCATCCTTCCATCGTTTCAGCTCTTCCTCCGTTCATTTGTCCTGTCTTCCATCCTTCCATCGTTTCAGCTCTTCCTCTGTTCATTTGTCTTGTCTTCCATCCTTCCATCATTTCAGCTCTTCCTCTGTTCATTTATCCTGTCTTCCATCCTTCCATCATTTCAGCTCTTCCTCTGTTCATTTATCCTGTCTTCCATCCTTCCATCGTTTCAGCTCTTCCTCCGTTCATTTGTCCTGTCTTCCATCCTTCCATCGTTTCAGCTCTTCCTCTGTTCATTTGTCCTGCCTTCCATCCTTCCATCGTTTCAGCTCTTCCTATGTTCATTTGTCCTGTCTTCCATCCTTCCATCGTTTCAACTCTTCCAATGTTCATTTGTCCTGTCTTCCATTCTTCCATCGTTTCAACTCTTCCTCTGTTCATTTGTCTTGTCTTCCATCCTTCCATTGTTCCAGCTCTTCCTCCGTTCATTTGTCCTGTCTTCCATCCTTCCATCGTTTCAGCTCTTCCTCCGTTCATTTGTTCTGTCTTCCATTCTTCCATCGTTTCAGCTCTTCCTCCGTTCATTTGTCTTGTCTTCCATCCTTCCACCGTTTCAGCTCTTCCTCCATTCATTTGTCCTGTCTTCCATCCTTCCATCGTTTCAGCTCTTGCTCCGTTCATTTGTCCTGTCTTCCATCCTTCCATCGTTTCAGCTCTTCCTCCGTTCATTTGTCTTGTCTTCCATCCTTCCATCGTTTCAACTCTTCCTATGTTCATTTGTCCTGTCTTCCATTCTTCCATCGTTTCAACTCTTCCTCTGTTCATTTGTCTTGTCTTCCATCCTTCCATCATTCCATCTCTTCCTCCGTTCATTTGTCTTGTCTTCCATCCTTCCATCGTTTCAGCTCTTCCTCTGTTCATTTGTCCTGTCTTCCATCCTTCCATCGTTTCAACTCTTCCTCTGTTCATTTGTTCTGTCTTCCATTCTTCCATCGTTTAAACTCTTTCTCCGTTCATTTGTCTTGTCTTCCATCCTTCCACCGTTTCAGCTCTTCCTCCGTTCATTTGTCCTGTCTTCCATCCTTCCATCGTTTCAGCTCTTCCTCCGTTCATTTGTTCTGTCTTCCATTCTTCCATCGTTTCAGCTCTTCCTCCGTTCATTTGTCCTGTCTTCCATCCTTCCATCGTTTCAGCTCTTCCTCTGTTCATTTGTCTTGTCTTCCATCCTTCCATCGTTCCAGCTCTTCCTCTGTTCGTTTGTCCTGTCTTCCATCCTTCCATCGTTTCAGCTCTTCCTCTGTTCATTTGTCTTGTCTTCCATCCTTCCATCGTTCCAGCTCTTCCTCCGTTCATTTGTCCTGTCTTCCATCCTTCCATCGTTTCAGCTCTTCCTCTGTTCATTTGTCTTGTCTTCCATCCTTCCATCGTTCCAGCTCTTCCTCTGTTCATTTGTCCTGTCTTCCATCCTTCCATCGTTTCAGCTCTTCCATCCTTCCATCGTTTCAGCTCTTCCTCCGTTCATTTGTTCTGTCTTCCATTCTTCCATCGTTTCAGCTCTTCCTCCGTTTCTTCATTGTCAGTGGCTCTTCCATCCTTCCATCGTTCCAGCTCTTCCTCTGTTCATTTGTTCTGTCTTCCATCCTTCCACCGTTTCAACTCTTCCTCCATTCATTTGTCCTGTCTTCCATCCTTCCATCGTTCCAGCTCTTCCTCTGTTCATTTGTCCTGTCTTCCATCCTTCCATCGTTTCAACTCTTCCTATGCTCATTTGTCCTGTCTTCCATCCTTCCATCGTTTCAACTCTTCCTATGTTCATTTGTCTTGTATTCCATCCTTCCATCATTCCAGCTCTTCCTCCGTTCATTTGTCTTGTCTTCCGTCCTTCCACCGTTTCAGCTCTTCCTCTGTTCATTTGTTTTGTCTTCCATCCTTCCATCGTTTCAGCTCTTCCTCCGTTCATTTGTTCTGTCTTCCATTCTTCCATCGTTTCAGCTCTTCCTCCATTCATTTGTCTTGTCTTCCATCCTTCCACCGTTTCAGGTCTTCCTCCATTCATTTGTCCTGTCTTCCATCCTTCCATCGTTTCAGCTCTTCCTCCGTTCATTTGTCTTGTCTTCCATCCTTCCATCGTTTCAACTCTTCCTATGTTCATTTGTTCTGTCTTCCATTCTTCCATCGTTTCAGCTCTTCCTCCGTTCATTTGTCTTGTCTTCCATCCTTCCACCGTTTCAGCTCTTCCTCCATTCATTTGTCCTGTCTTCCATTCTTCCATCGTTTCAGCTCTTCCTCCATTCATTTGTCCTGTCTTCCATCCTTCCACCGTTTCAGCTCTTCCTCCATTCATTTGTCCTGTCTTCCATCCTTCCACCGTTTCAGCTCTTCCTCCATTCATTTGTCCTGTCTTCCATTCTTCCATCGTTTCAGCTCTTCCTCCGTTCATTTGTCCATCTGCCCTGGCCTTAATAAAACAGATTGATGCAGACTGTGATGATGTTGATTCTAGATGCGGAATTGCTGATGGTTCTGATGGTTGTCCGGGCTACAGCAGATGACTGCCTGCTTCAGTTCATGATCTACTGCACAGTCAAACAGTTCTGCCAGTCTTGTTAATGGCTTGTGCAAAAACAGTATTGCTTTGTGTTAAACAAGAGTTTGTTGCTGGGTCTACACTCTACAGCACACAGCCCTTGAATTGGTTTACTAGGTTGATTTTCTGTTGAATGTTGCCTTCCACATCTGTTGTTTTCATGGGGTGGGGGTGGGGTGGGGGTGATATACATCAACAGCATGATGCCAGACATACAAGATCAGCCCTGGAGGGAAGAGTGGAAGAAAGAAGGAAGGCTGTAGAGGAAGAAATGCTGAGGGAACTGATGTAGAGTCAAAGGAAGGGAATTGAAGATGTGGAACGAAGTAAAGAATAAGACACAGAAGAACTGATCCATCATTCAATTCCTCTATTTGACTTAGACAGGTTTATTGTCTGTTGAACCTGCAAGGTCCTGAACATTTACAGTCTATTGCAAGAGCCATTGGTCATTAGTTGCTTGACCCTTTACATACAACCCATTCCGGTTGACCATGTTCAAGTCAGGGTCATCCAGGCCCTTAGCCAGCCTGTCCAAAGGACAGGTGAAAATTATTTTGGACCGGCATAAATTGTGCATGATTCTCCTCCAGCCACACCCAGCTTCTTCTGTAGAACCACTGCAAGCATTCAGATGACAGTTCTGTAAGGAGCAGAGGTTGATATTAGGCTGTGTAAACAGCGCAGGGGCACTGCAATCGGACTCGTAGGGTGACAGGACTTCGGGCGGTCACAACTTCGTACGCTTATGACGTCGGGCGGTCACGACTTCGAATGCTTTTGGACGGGAAACAGGCTAAGGGCCTGGGGTCATCTGACACCTTTAAAGGTCATCTGAGGTCATCTGCAATCATCTTGTTTGTGTTGGTCATGCAGACCAGAGAATGGTTACCTTTTCTTTTAAGTATACCTGATTGTGGATGATTGGGTCATTGGCTGTTGCCCACCATCAATGATCCTGCTAAATGCTGCAACAGCGCTCACTGCTTCTGCGAGTTTCTTCATTGTCAGTGGCGCTTCAGATTACATGAGGAAGGCATGCATTCTGGTCAGTCTGGTCACTTTGGTCAGTGTATATGCTCTGGTCTGCTGCAACGTCAACTCTAGTCCTTCTGGGTGGTGCTGCACTGGACCAGAAATCGTCTGAAACAATCTTCAATTGAAAAGTTGATTGCACTCAATGGCGATTGCCTTAACCAAGATCTGTCAGTTTACCTGCTGCTGTTTAGTCATCCTCTGTCATGAAGTGAAAATATCTGCTTAACCAGTTTCACTTTAGTTTCTGAAATGCTCTAAAGAGCTTGAACCATCAGTGGGAATAGGTTGTGATGGGGAAGTTGGTTGAAAGTCACCCCCTGTGTATTGACATACCTATGTGCAGAGTGAGGCCCTTCTAAAGCAGCCATAAGTGTTTTCTTGCAGAGTAGTACTCTTGTTGTTGTTGTTGTGGTAAGAGTGTTTGCTAAGGTCTGAGCCAAGTCTTGTGAAAAAGCTGTTCCCCTTGTCAGAGCATGGATGACCGACCGTCTACTCTATGCATCTAGTTTGTGCATCCACCAGTGAGGAGGCAGCACAGCCGAGTCTCTGATTTATTGATCAGTGGTGTGCAGGTGAAAAAGACTTAGCAATCTCTCTTTGCTCTCCTCTTCTGTGGTTTAATCACCGGGAAATGTGATAAATACGATTGTCCCCTGTACTAAGCAGCATTAATCATTTCTGTCTGGATTAGATCTGTACCGATATCACTTTTAGCCGATTATGCCAATACCGCAT